>QRFJ01000458.1:191704-550492 GCA_006176705.1 Cocos nucifera
CAGATATTCTGAAGAAAAAGATCCAATAAGAATGATACAATAGTAAAATTTTTGACCATTATTATTGTGCTGTATATCTATTTGCGACGGTCCCAATTTTGAAGCGGAACTGCCCGTATCTACTCTACCAACCTGGAGAGAAAGAAGGAAGGTCCTTCTGGAGGTATCTCATTATTGAGTCTAACCTTATGATTTCTTCTGCATCCAGTTGGGTGTTGACTCTGGTTCTAGTGCTCATCTGTGCACTTTCATGCAGGATCTGTAGGATAGCAGAAGATGAGGATGGGATACGATCCTATGCATCTGGTAATGGAGCAAAGAGTTGCTGCAGTGTAGCCATGAGAACATATTCTCTTCGATTCCATCTGATTTAGACTTAGTTTAAAGACTATATTATGTGCCTACAGCTAGTAGAAATTTAATTTCTGTTTCATGCTTAGCACTAAAGGCTATGTATTACCTTCTTTAAGACCATTGTAACTTCTTTATGAGAAATAAATTGCAATATGACTTCCTTATTAATGGTCTTTTAAGCTACATTTTGATGTACCTATTTTAATATCGAGCAAAATTATAATGCCAAATGACCTAGGGATAGTCCAAACGACAGGCATCTATGACCTAAGATTAGTGTCATATAGCAGAGAATAGGATCAACAAATTGGAGAATGGGCTATTAAGTCCATTGACTTCTGAGTCATATCCAACTTGTGAATCTTGTCTTCAAGGCAAAATGACTAAACTCCCTTTTATTTGAACATGGAGAAAGGGCCCACAGATCTCTCTTGCCCTAGTACATAGTGATGTGTGCGGTCCCATTTAATTGCCGACTAGAGGCAATTTGTGTCTACTTCATTATCTTTACGATAATCTTGCTAGGTATGGGTATGTAGTAGACATAAGTCTGAAGTCTTTTGAAAAAGTTCAAAGAATTCAGACATGAAAGTAGAAAACAAACTGAAAAATCCATTAAGATTCTTCGATAGATTGAAAGGTGGTGATATACTTTTAGCTTAAAATCCTAAACTATCTAAAAAAAAAATGGCGGCATAGTCTCTCAATGGACTCCACCAGGAACACCTCAACTCAATGGAATTTCAGAACGGAGAAATCGGACTCTATTGGATATGGTTCGATCCATGATGAGCTTCACAGACCTCCCTGATTTTCTTTGGGGACACTCATTGTTAACTTCAATTTATCTACTGAATAGGGTTCCCTCTAAAATCGTTCCTACCACACCGTATGAGATATGGCATGGTAAGAAACCAAGTCTGAGTCATCTCAGAATTTGGGGTTGTCCGGCTCATGTCAAAAGACAACAAGCGGACAAGTTAGAGTTTAGGTCCTTCAGAGCTCGATTCATAGGATATCCTAAAGAGTCATTAGGATACTATTTCTACATTCCAGAAGACCACAATGTGATTGTGAGTCGACATGCCATCTTTCTTGAAAAATAGTTTATTCAAGATAGCGGCATTGGAAAGCAGATTAAGCTTGATGAGAAAGTCTCACAAGTACAACGAGCTAAGGACCAATTGGAACCAAATCAGGTTGAGCCAATAAGAACACTACCTCCTCCACCTCGTAGATCGAAAAGAGTTTTCCATCCCCCTGAGAGATACTTAGGTATTATTTCAGAGGAAAGTAGAGAAAATGTTCCTCGTAGGTAATGGTGCTCATGGTGATGATCCCAAAACCTACAACGAGGCGATATCAGATATCGACTCCGAGAAATGGCTAGAGGCAATGCAGTCAGAAATTGACTCGATGCACTCAAACCAAGTCTGGACCTTGGTAGATCCACCAGAAGGTATAGTACCTATTGGGTGTAAATGGATCTTCAAGAGAAAGATTGGTGCAGATGGGAATGTGGAGACATTCAAGGCTAGACTAGTGGCAAAAGGTTATAGTCAACGCGAAGGCATTGACTATCAGGATACCTTTTTCCCCAGTGGCTATGCTAAAATCCATCCGCACATTGCTTGCCGTTGCAGCCTATTTCGATTATGAAATATGGCAAATGGACGTGAAAACGGCATTCTTAAATGGATATCTTGAGGAAGATATCTATATGGAACAGCCGCTAGGTTTCACATCCAGTGATACTGATCACAAGGTTTGCAAGCTGCAAAGGTCCATATATGGACTTAAGCAAGCATCTCGGAGCTGTAACACTCATTTCAATGATGTGATCAAAAAGTTTGGTTTCATCAAAAATGAAGAGGAACCGTGTGTTTTCAAAAAGGTCAGTGGGAGCGCTGTTGTCTTCCTCGTATTGTACGTGGATGACATCCTCCTTATTGGGAATGATATTCCCATGTTGACAACAGTCAAAATATGGTTGTCCAAGGAATTCTCCATGAAAGACCTAGGTGAAGCATCCTTTATTCTAGGAATTAAGGTCTATAGGGATAGACCGAATAGGATGCTAGGACTTTCACAGAAGATGTACATAGAGGAAGTACTAAAGAGGTTTAGTATGGAAAACTCTAAGAGGGGATTAATACCCTTCAGACATGGTATTCATCTTTCCAAGAAGATGTGCCCTAGCACACCTGAGGAAATAGAACGCATGAGCAAGATCCCTTATGCTTCTGCAATAGGGAGCCTCATGTATGCCATGCTATGTACACGACCTGATATAGCCCATGCTGTGAGTGTCACAAGCAGATATCAGTCAAATCCAGGTGAAGAACACTGGACTTCTGTGAAATGTATCCTTAAGTACTTAAGAAGAACTAAGGATATGATGTTGGTCTTTGGTAACGGAGAACTCCAAGTCCAGGGATACACAGACTCGGATTTCATGTCCGATATAGATGATCGAAAGTCGACATCTGGGAAGTCTGTTTGTGTGCAATGGTGGTGCTGTCAGCTGGAAGAGTTTCAAGCAAACGTGATAGCAGATTCCACCATGGAAGCAGAATATATCGCTGCATCAGAGGCTGCGAAGGAAGCATTCTGGTATAAGAAGTTTGCTGCAGAAATTGGAGTAATGCCATCAGATGCCATTCCTCTATACTGCGACAACAATGGCGCCATAGCCCTTGCTAAGGAGCCGAGGTCTCACCAGAAATCCAAGCACATTGAGCGGCGATACCACCTCATCCGCGATTACCTCGAGAAGGGTTATGTCGAGGTCAAGAGAGTCAACTCCGCAGATAATGTGGCAGACCCACTTACAAAGCCGTTGGGCCAGCAGAAGATCGAAGCCCACCTTGAGAAGATGGGACTTAGACTTGTAGCCAATTGGCTTTAGGACAAGTGGGAGATTGTTAGATATATGTGCCCTAGAAGCCAGAATTGGCTGACACTTGTAATACACTTCTAGGGGCAAAATTATAATTTTGACTAAATCAATAAAATGGGTTATTTTCTATCACATATGTGTATTTAGTGTCTGTGATACATCCTTTGAGTTAATGGTAATGATAATTCATATTTTCAAGAGTTGAAAATTTAAGACATGAATAATCATTATTAACTCATAAAATGCTCCCGACCATAGGATCATCACGAGGATGGTGATTGATCCGGAAAGGTTGGTGTACAATCGCTTCTCTTTAGTAGATGAGTCTTGAGTCTACGGTGTGGAGACACCGGAGCGAGAGTATAGGTACTCGTTAGAGAATGAGGGCACTGAGCGTGACCACCTCGAGTAGTCATTAGGAAGTCTACCTTCTCGTCAATGACTGACTCGATGCTGCAGTAGTGTGTCTGGTTCTTTGACCTGAGGTGCATCGACAGTTCACCTTGAGGGTGTTATAGTTTGACTACACCATTACTCGATCTCCTAGCCATTATGGAAATTCCTGAGGTGTATGTTGGCTATAGCATGTTCATTGTAGGAACTGGATTGCATCAAGATGGAATCTATCTACCTCGGTGGTAGAGGAGCAGCCCTATGATGATCATGAGAATCAAGTCCAGAAGCCCATGGCCATGGCAGAGTGAAATAATAGAAAGAGTTTCTATTTAGATTTTCACATTCGGACTCGAATCGAATGATTACATCATATGACAGAAACTAGGGTTTGACGAGTTCACCTTAACCCTAATCTGATCGGGGCTCAAGATAGAAGAACTTAATCACATAGGTAGCTGCACCAAGAGGTTCGCATTCAGCTCTGATGGGTTGCCACCATATACTGCTAGGTGTCACTGGTGGATTTTGGGAGCAATTAGAATGATTTAGATGATCGATCATTCTAGCTGTTCGAATCAGAAGAGTTCTGATCCATCGAAAGGAGTTTCGATGATGTCGATGATAGAGATCATGACATATCCCATTACCATACAGAACTGAACCTAACTGGGATCACACAAACAAGGGTTTGAATCTGGTGATCATCAATTGAACTGATCCTAGTTCAATTGATCTGAATGAGATTCAATTAGGTTCAAGAAAATCGTGCTAGCACTCGATTGAACCTAACGTTCTTCCTTTACTATCATAAATAAGTTGTCCTGTCTGAGCCAAAGGAGTTTGTGCTCAATCAGAGGCCTTCATATGGTCTGACTGGAGTTTATCCAAGTCAGAAAAGGTTGTCTTATTTTGTAAGATATTATCTGCCATTTTTGGTCACCTGCCATTTCTTCGTTCTTTAACTTTGGTCAAAAGTCTACCTTTGACTGGTCAAATATTGACCATAAACACTTTGACTTCTGTCCACGTGTCACGCACCTATTGGAGGACTAATGGGGGCTTGTCCCCAGACCAGAACCTAGCAAGGAGGAGGGCGCACGCCTAAGGTGGCGTGCGCCCAAGTTGGAGGTGCCCAGGAGTCCCTGTTGGATAGGACTCCATCTCTTTTTGGATTTCAATTATAGTTCTCCTAAGAATCAACTTTGACTGATCTTAGGCGCCCTCTAAGGAGGAATCCAGGAGACTCTATATCCACCAATCAGATTTAGATCTGATTTCACAAAGAGTTATGATTGGTTGGAAAGGAGAGGAGTTGGATCACAGACAGTCTATAAATAAGACCCTGTGCCTAACTCAGATTGCATGATTGTGCATTGAAAGGAATTTAATTCCCATGCCCCAAGGTTGCCTCTCCCCTCTTCCTCCACGCCAAACCCACCTTCTCCCTCTCCTCTCCACATCCAAAAGAAGTTTTGGACCTTGGTTGGTGCGATCCAGACGAGAGAAAGGCGACTGAAAGCTAGAAGACTGCACTGCTGCATAGGACAACTGTTGATTTTCGAAAAGAGTTTTGAAGATCCTCCAAATCAGATCCAGATCTGATTTTTAGAGACATGATAGAGAAAAAAAGGATCTCCAGATCCAGCCTGAGTGGACACCGATAGAAGCCAGCCACTTGCGTGGCTTGATCCAGAACTTTCCGCTGCTTACAGGATCATGAACGGATAATAGGATTACCCACTTTAAGATAAATTAAATCTGATTTAATTTATTTAAATTTATTTTAATTATTAAATAATAATAATTAAATCTAAAATATCTCAGATCTGATCTAGATCAAAGAAAAATTTTTTTGAAATATATCTCTTGATCTGATCAGATCTGAACGAACTTGGTCCGAAAAATCAGGATTTTTCTTCAACTGGTATCAGAGCCAAAGTTCTAAAAGTATTTAGTTCTAATTTTAAATTTATTTTAATTAAAAAATAAATAATTTTAGATGTCACATGAGATGTGATCAGATCTAAAATCAGAAAAAAATTAAAATTAAATGATTTGGATCTAAGATTAGAAAATATGCATGACTAGTTCTAAAATAGAATAGTTCTATAGAATAGTCTTGCATATTTTTAATTTAATTTGATTAAATCATATTTTAGATCTATTTATTTACTATTTTTTGATATTATAATTATTATAATAATATCTAAAAAATAGTAAATAAAAATTATTTAATTTTAAACATCATATGAGATATGATTGATGCATGTCTAGACTAGTTGTAGAATAGTTCTACATAATTATCTAGATTAGAATTTATTTTGATTAGATCAATTTAAATCTAATTTTTTAGATTATTATGAGATAATTTAGATCTGAAAATATACATGATTCGATACATGAGATGTATGCAAAATATGCCATGATTAGATCTAATTTGTATATGAGATATATGATATAGATCTAAAACTATTTTGTAGTATTGCATGTTCCTGATTAAGGCATTCCTCTTGGCCATCCGATCATAAGAATGAAGAAGGGTTTAAAGGCCCTCTCTTCCCATACGATGGGATGTTCTTATGACGTGTAGGGGTGCTGCGTGTTCGTCCTTAATCAGAAATCCAAAACTTACTTTCTGCAAAATCCTAGATCCTGAAACCCTAGGATTTATTGTGCATATTTTGTTTATGAACCCTACTTAATTAAAAATTAAGATTATGAAATATTAATTAGGTCTAAAATTAAGAATTTTAGATCTAAGACATATTCATAATACTGGGTTCGGGCTTGGGTAGCTCAATTAGGTCTAAGCGATTGATCAAACCGAATCAAGAGTTGGTTAGATGGGATCAACAATGCTTAAATTGACCAAGCCTAATAGGATTAAGTCTGGGTCAAGATCGAGTCACGATCAAGTAAGACCTAATTAGGCTCAGAGGTTAGAGTCTGGATTGTAGGCTAACCCAATTGGTTCTGACTCAATAATTTAGTGTCTAAGGTAAGTTTGGCACATACGATCGATTGATTTTTAATTAGAAGCTACTCGACCTGAATGCGTTCTTGTATGAGTTAATGGCATATTCCTTCCACCGATCTCACTTATCTGGCCATATTTGTTGACATAGTTCTGATATGAGGTGGTCAATAATCCGAGCTAACCCATGCCACTAGGTTAGTCATAATTGTTATGACTATGACAAGTCTAGTTTAATGAGACCTGAATCAATTCTCCCTAAGAAAAGATTAAGTCTGAGGTCTTCCACCATTGTAGATGTGCGGGACCCTTTCCGGGGTTGATTGTTCTCGACTGGATACAGTGGCTCAGTTGCACCGGAAAGACGCAACCATGTCTATTAGGCATTGGATGCTATGGGCTGGAGGATGAGTTGGGCTCAATATTTTGGATATGGTGAGAGACTCAATTAGAAATCCAGTCTATGCAAATGGTGGGTCTGACTTAACTAAGGAGTGGATCAATATTTCGGATACGATGAGATTCATGAATTAGAGACCAAGTTTGGGTGCACCATGATTAGAGAATCATTGAACAAGAGTTGTTCACTCATTGGCTAACTCATCACCAATAATTGTTAGGTGAGGTGATGAGTCAGTTGGTGAGACCGCACACCCACTAGAAATCATTAATCATGAAGATTTTCGTATCTCTATAGAGGGAGTGTAGGGATCCGAGAAAATAGTGAAAGCTAATTTGTTTAAAAATAAAATTTCTAAATAAATTGGTTAAGTCATAATTACAATATCTAACTAGAATCTTTGACTCTCTATAGAAAAATATCTACGTCCAACCCATTGGCACGTATCCTGGACACACATAGACTGACTGGACCCAATTATAAAGATTAGCTCATGAACTATAAAATCATTTTGGATTCCAAGAAGTTAACCCATGTATTGGACCAGGACCCTTCCACCTTACCAACCCGTCCATCCATTGAACAGAGAGCATCTCTGAAAAAATGGATAGATGAAGATAATAAGGCCAGATATTATATGTTGGGCTCGATGTCTGATGAGCTCCAGCGCCAACATGAAGATATCGGGATTGCTCGCCAAATATTGGCTCACCTGCAGGAGATGTTTGGTGAACAGAGTCGCGCAGCCAAATATCAAGTCATGAAATAACTTTTTAAGGCTAAGATGCATGATGGGCAGTCAGTCCAAGATCACTGCCTGATGATGATCAAGGACTTGGAAGAGCTTGAGAAGCTCGATGTGAAGTTGGACTTGGATCTGCAGAATGATGTTATTCTGCAATCCTTGACTGATGCATATGGGTAATTCATCATGAATTACCACATGCATAAACTTCAAAATTTCTTGGCCAAATTAATGAACATGCTGGTCACCGCTGAGCTTTCTATGAAAGGTTCTAAAGGCTCAGTTCTTGCTATGGAACGGACTTCTTCCAAAAGAAAGTCTTATGGAAAGAAAAAGAAGTCTGCGAAAAAGCAAAAGATGGAAGGAGCAAAGAAGAAGAAGATAGAACTGAAGAAAAAGGCCGATGTCAAAGAAAAGTGTTTCCATTGCAACAGCGATGGCTATTGGAAGCGGAACTGCCCTACTTACCTGGCCACCCTGAAGAACAAGAAGGAAGGTCCTTCTGGAGGTATGCTCGTTATTGAGTCTAACCTTACGATTTCTTCTGCATCTAGTTGGATGCTTGACTTTGGTTCTAGTGCTCATCTGTGCACTTTCATGCAGGGTCTTGAGGATAGCAGAAGGTTGAGGGATGGAGACATGATCCTATGCATCAATAACGGAGCAAAAGTTACTGTAGTAGCCGTGGAAATATATCCTCTTCGATTAACATCTGATTTAGATTTAGTTTTAAAAGACTGTTATTATGTGCCTACAACTAGCAGGAATTTGATTTCTGTTTCATGCTTAGTACTAGAAGGCTATATGATTACCTTCTTTAAGAACCATTGTAACATTCTTTATGAAAAAAATAAAATTGCAAATGGCTTCCTTATTAATGATCTTTATTAGCTACATATTGATGTACCTGTTCTAACTATTGAGCAAAATGTGAATGCCAAACGACCTAGGGATAGTCCAAACGACAGGTATCTATGGCACCTAAGATTATGTCATATAGCAGAAGATAGGATCAACAAATTGGAGAAAAATGGGCTATTGAGTTCATTGACTTTCGAGTCATATCCAACTTGTGAATCTTGTCTTCAAGGCAAAATGACTAAACTCCCTTTTGTTGGACATGGAAAAAGGGCCACAGATCTCCTTGCCTAGTACATACTGATGTGCGCGGCCCATTTGATGTGCCTATTTGATGTGCCACTCCAACCCCATGCCGGCCCAACCCCTCGGCCCCAAGCTTATGTCCGTCCATGCCCACGATCGCTCCACCCCCATCGGTCTTGATGTCGCTGGCCGAACTCCACGATCATCCCGACCTCGTCGGCCTCGACGTCCCCGGCCCGACATCGCGGTGGCACCAACTTTGCCACCCTCGATGCTGCCGGCCCCACCCCACAGCCTCGAGCCCGTGTCCTTCCATGCCTGCATCTACCCCTATCCCACTGGCCCTAACGTCGCCGGCTTGACCCCACGGCCTTGCCCTACCACCCCTAGTGCGCGACCCTGCCCCGTCGGCCTGACCCACGGCTCTAAGCCATGCTGCCTTCCAAGGATAAATTTAATCCTTTCAAGGGTAAAGTTGATGGGCCCAATGATTTCCATGTTGCTTTTTTTGAAATATTTTAAGTAATTAGATGATTAGAATTGTGAAATTTGATGGAAACTTTTGATACATTTGTTACCTATCCACAACTCAACCAAGCTGAGCCTTCATCCAAAATTAATTAGGGTAAGTCCTAGTTAACCCTTGTCTATTTTTCACTACACCTAAAGTCCAAAGCAGTGCATTACTAGTAGAGAATGTTTCAATAATTCTATCTATAGGATTTATGTTCAAGGATTAGTTATAGTTATAAGTTTTGTTGCCCCAATAATTGATTTTGATGACTACAAAATATTTGAGTAGAATACTAATTTCATCGAGTTAGAGATCAAGAAACTATATTTCGGAAGCCTCAAGAGTAAGTAGAAAAAAATTCTGATCTTTTGGAGGTAATTTCATTTTTTTTGGATGTCAAAATTGAAAGAAATCAAGTTTTAGCAAAAAGATCAATCCCAGAATCGATCCCTGCTGAAACGGGCTGTTTGGCATGCTAATTTCTAGCCGACACGCCAAAAGGGATGACCCCATGATCGACCCCTATGCCAGGGATTGATTCCTACTGTTTTGTATGCCAGAAAATAGAAATTGACCATTTTCTATTTTCTGCCACAGAGGTCGACACCCCTGTGCTAGGAGATGACCCTAGGATCGATCCCTGCAACAAAAACTTTCATAACAGCTAATTTTTCTATCCATGATCCTTTTAAGTGCGTGGCCACCCCAACAGTGTTCTTTTTAGTTGATTCCTCTGAGCTTCTTGAACTCTTTTAATAAGATATTTTAAACTTATTTTAGAAGAAATTAATTCAATTTTAATGTGTTTTATACTTTTATGTGATTCAGATTTTTTTTTTTTGAAACGTGATCAGATGTTTCTTTATTTTCTTTTAACTTATATTGGTGCATGATCTTTAAAAACTTATATGTTATTATATTTGGTGTTTTGTTATTAAAAAATATAATTAAATCTTATATGCCATGTCATTATTCTATGTGCCCTAATGGAGCAGCGAGGAGTATGCTAATAGACGGCAGAGAGCCTAGCAGAACCGAACCACCTAGCTAGATCCGATTAGACACACGGGTGGCTCCATCAATACACATATTATGGCTGACATACTAGTAAGAAATTTATATCAAAACTCTTTGTTAGAACTGTAAAAACTTATATATGTATGCTTTAATTAATTTAATTTTATTATTTACTTATTATAGACATAGCAACTGGATCATCCACCAAGCCATCTGCAGTTGTGGGAGGCCCTATACCGATTTAGGAGGATTGGTGATTATTTAAATTCTAGGTCGCGATAGATCGCGGTAAGAATTTTAAACTATATTTATTAAATTATTACAGGATCTGATATGTATATTAGAACTAAGGTATTTTTGAATTGTATAGACGGATTATGTGAAGTATGTCATTGCACGGTACGATGATGACCCATCCACTCAGCCTGCCCTTGATCTTTAGGGATGGCTCAGGATCATTGGAGGGATGAGTAGAAACCAGGTCATAGGATTCAGCCACAGCTTCAATCCTTCAGTGACTCGATCAGCTTCGGCATTCTCACAGGCCTTGACGTCCCAAATTTGGAGCGATATCCATGTGAAGAAGATCGTGCAGAGGCATCTGAGCCAATAACCTCAGAACTTTTAGGATGTCATCTGCGATGCACTCGTAGAGACTCTTCAGGACCCACAACTGCACGACCAGTTGGGCTCATTATCCCAATCATCATCAGGTAATTTTATTAGTAAACTCTTTTACTTATTTTAAATTTTCATATTTAAAAGCTTCATATATTTAAGCTAGATTTAAGTCGAAAAAGAAGATCTAAGATCTAAAAATTCAATCTAATCATCCAATTGATGGACCAGGATTGGCTATAGTTATGTATCATAAAATGAAATGTGTAAAAAAAATCTGTTCGAGAATCGAAGATGAATATCGAAAGATATGCCTCTATATCGAAAAATACGCCTCCGTATCAAAACTTATGAATAATATTTTATTTTTCTTCATTTCAGGATGCTGGAATATCCGATTCTTATCCATTAGCTACTGAAGATGAGCAGGAGGATGAGGAGGATGTTACCTGATTTTTCTTTAATTTATATATAATTTTGATACTTATAAAACAGTATCTCAATGTAAAATTATATAATTTATATTTTTAATATAACATAATTAATTTTATATTTATGATTATATTAAATAGTTATTATTTTATTTTTAATAAATTTTAAAAAATATTATTATTTATTAGCAGATTTAAAATTATTGAATTATATTTTTTTTAAAAAAATTAAAAATTATTAGCGATAATATTAATGATGGTAGATTACCGTCGCTAATAATTTTTTTAATTTAAAAAAATAAAAAAATATTAACGATGGTATTAGTGACAAAATTATCGTCACTAATAGTTTTTTTTAATTTTTTAAAAAATTAAAAATTATTAGCAACGATATTAGTGACAAAAATATCGTCGCTAATAGATTTTTATCAGTTTAATTAATAAAAATTAAAATTTTTAGTGATGGCATCTTTGTTACTAATGTCGTCGCTAATTAGTTATTAATGACAGCAATAGTTACCATCACTAATAATTATAATTAATAACAAAAATTTTTCAGATTGGATTTTGCGATAGTATTAGTGACGATAAAATTATTAATGACGGCATATGAACTATTAGCGATGGCTAAATTACCATCGCTAATAATAATAATTAGTAATAAGAATTTTTTAAATTAAATTTTACAATGGTATTAGCGACGACAAGATTATTAGTGATGGGATATGGACTATTAGCGATGACATTTAGCCGCCGTTAATAATTAGAATTCTTGTAGTGTTCTAACTGCTCAAGCTGTTGCTCCATTTTCTTCTTGCCAATTCCCTGCAGATAGGGCATAAGTTTTTAGCATATGCTGTTCATTCCTTATGTAAATCATACATAGAAGTTAAAAGAATCAGGTAGTATTATTTATAAGAACAATTATCTGAACATTTTCATCAATGAAGTGAGGAATAGCTGCCATTAGAATATCTAAGCCTTTCTGCTCTTCTAGTCTACCGATGAAAGCTATAACAGGGAAGTTTCAATCCACAGGCAACCCTATTTCTACTTGCAATATTTCCTTATTAAGAGCTTTTGCCTCCCTCGCCTGAAAGTGTTCTTCAATGAGAAATTTACAATGAGATGATTAGGTTGCATTGACATATCTTAGGAAAATTTCACAATTGTTGCATCCTAATTGACACTGATATATCTGTCTGTTGTTGGATTTCATTCTTGAACATCCATCCCATTCACAATCCTGGTGATGCCAGTCTTGCGAAGAACGTTATCCAATTCAACACCTTTTTTTGGACCTGAAAGAAGCTCTGTAGCATAATATGGGCTCACGGTTAAGATGCACTCTGATTCTAATATTCCTGACTTCATCCAATTAATTTTCCTTCCTTTCACAGGTTTATCATAACTGCGAAAACAAGGATGAAGAATTTATGCACTTGAATCTCAAGGAAAAACTGTACTTATGCCAATTTTCCTACAAGACAACTAATGGGTCCATACCCATCAATAAAATCGAAGGAAGACATGAAATGATCTGGGAGATCAAGAAGTTCAAAATTCGAAAAGGCAAATTGGCCCTGGTAGGCAATATTGTGGATGTAGAAAACCACCTAAAAATAATGTCAAACCAATGCTCAGCCTAGTTGTTTGATATCTGTACTGATAACTAAGAACAAGATAATATTCAGACTACAAAGAAAGCTCGCCTTGGCACTCATATAAATGCCATTTGGTTTATAGATACTCTTCAAGTAACAAGGAAGAAGAGCAGTGTGCCAATCATTAGCAATAAACACAACATCTTCCCCTGCACAAAAAATCCACAAATTGATGCCAAGAGAACAGACCTAATTATGATATGTTAGAAGTTTGACATTGTTAACTTGTGAGAAGTAGCAATTAAAATAGATACCATATAATCCAGAGAAATATTTGCTGTTACTGAGATTCAGAACTCTTGGAGCTTCCAAAGCCGCTTGAAAGCAACAATTACAATTATTTTTTTTCTTGAGCAAAAACAAATACACATTATTACTTTCAAAAGTTGTAGGGAAAATTTTTGCAAAATCTTAGTACATGGTGAAGTTGGAAAGCACTAGGGAATATTTTTGTAAGATTTTACTATAACACTATGACATGATCCAGAACCGTCATGACAAGGGAATTTTCACATTTCATTTTAAATATACAGTTGCTAAGGAAAAGTGAAGCATAGTATGGGAAGGAACGATGAAACTCTAAAATCCTCTGCAAACTAAGCCACTCATGAATCACAAGGTTTAACAAATTGCTGAAGACTGGAAAGCGTTGTCACACCTTTTCCATCAAAGAGTTCAAAGTTAAGGCCCAACAAACTTAGAAGCAGGTGAAGAATTGTGGTTGGTGCAAGCAACTCTGCATAGCAAGAGTAATACAACACAGAGCAGCACCTGAAAGTGTTCTGAATGCCAAAAGAGGCAACTTATTGGCCATTCCCAGTATTCATGACATGCAAAATCAATTTGATTTTTTGTGCTAGAGATTTGCAAGTAATATGCATGCTCAGATAAATGTAAAACTTTAGCCTCATTTTTTTTACAAAGATGCCATAGAAGAATATTGTTTAACAAGAGTTTATCTTAATTCATTAGCAATACAATCCACACACATGTATTTGTTTCTTAAAGAAGAATAACATTCAAGAGATCAATAGTAAAACTTTTATATTAACTAGGTAAGGCAAATTGCTCACCAAGCACAAAAGACAGAAGCGCAGCTGGTTGTCTTCATAACCTGTTCCAGCATTAAGACCATATAGTTTCCCTCCAGTTTTTCCCCGTACCTAAGGGATTATGATTAAAAAAAGGCACCTTGAATTCCTCCGGCAAGCCCGACGCCGTCATCACCTTCCTCCGCCGCCGCGCCGGCCTCTCTCCACCCCGGTTCTGTGCCTTCGTCCGCCGCCGCCCCACTGTCCTTGCTGTTGACGTCCGCACCAACCTCCTCCCCAAGCTCAAGCTCCTCGCGCGCCTCCTACCCTCCCCCGGCCCCACTAAGGACCTCGCCACCGCCTCCGCCTCCGGCTACAGCGCCGCCCGCCTCGCCCCCACCATCCACCTCCTTCGCTCCCTCCTCCCCCCATCTGACCCCTATGCAGCCATCGCCGCCCTCCGCCGCTGCTTTTGGCTCCTCACCATCAAACCCGACAAGGTCCTCTCCCGCAACATCGACCTCCTTCACTACCGTGGGTTCGACCCCTCCGCCATCATTGAAAAAGCCCCTAACCTCCTCATCCTCAAGCTTGGCATCCTCGATGCCCCTTCGCCACCGTGGAGGAGGATCTCGGCATCGCCAGCTCCTCCAACAGCTACCTAGATGCCGTCAACTTGGCGGCCTCCATGCCTAAAGAGGACTTGCTAAAGAAGATGGAAATGCTTGTCGATTATGGATTCGGCGAGAAGGAGAAGCTCACCTTGATCTAGGAGATGGGGGGTGCTGGAAAGCGATGTAGAAGGTTGGGGCGAGTGCCCACGGCAGAGGGCGGCATAGAAGCCGCAGGCGTTCGGGATGGTGGGGGGGCGTTGGGGACCCAAGGCTAAGGAGCCGCAGGCGCCTAGGATGGGTCGGGGGGTTTTGGGGGGAACCGCAGGCGAGCACCAGTTGGGGGGCGGGGGGAGAGAAAGACCGCCAGGGAAGGGGGACGAGGCGGCGCAGCATGGGTACGGAGGTCGGGGATGGGGGCGGCGGGCATTGGTGGAGTCGGGCACGAGCACCGGTTGGGTTGGGGGAGGGGCAGGGGTTGGGCAAAGACCGCTGAGGAGGGGGGAGGGGCGGTGCGGGGGTGGGACGGGTGGGATGGAGGGCGGCATGGCAAAAGCACCGATTAGGTGTGGGGGGCGGGGCGTAGGGTAAGACCGGTTGGGAAGGATGCTTCCAGATTCCCTCTATTTTCCGCCGTTCTCCGCCAGTTTTCCCTCTGTTCTCCTCCGATTTTCCCATCATTCCTCCATCTCAAAGAGTCTCAACCGGGTGGGAAGGATGCTTGGGCTTCCACTTGGGGAATGGAAAAAAAGGCTCTATTGGGTGGGAGGCTTAGAGCAGCTGAACAGGGAAGCTTGGAGAATTCTATGCACCAGGTCCAAGCGAAGCGAGGCAAATCTAGGTGCAATCGGGAATTGGTGAAATACAATGGGTTATCCACCGTAAGCTTTGGCACGATCCAATTGCATCTGGTGCATGCAAGAGAGATGGGAAAGGCATAATTTTTTTTTCTAAAGTGAGCTGTAGGCATAATTTTATTTTTTTAGCACATAACTTTTATATTAAAAATAAAAATAATCATTAATCACATACGAAAAAGCATAACCAATTTTCATATTAAGAATGGGTTCAAGCCCAAATTAAATCACTTTAAATATTATGTTTAGTCCGACGATTTTGATAGTGATATCTTTTGGTGAAAGACTGATTTTTGATAGTGTAAGTATAGCATTTTATCATAAATATAGGATAAAATCTAATTTTTTAATATTTTATAGAAATATGGCTAAATTAATGTCATAAAAAATTTGTAATCAGCATTTTATCAGAGTAAGATCTAATTTCTCAAGACAATATGTAGAGTGAGTTAGGATCACTAACTTATGTCATCAAACTAATATGTAAGTTATTTATTATTAATTTTTTAGAACCATCCTCCTTAATTAAATTAAAATTTATATTTTGTTATTTTATCAAATTAACTTTATTTTATTATGAAAGATTCTAGTGTTATATGATATGCGATTAGAATAGAAAAAGCTACTAAAATTGGACTCAAACATAAAAATAGGCCCAAAATTAGTCGAAATAGTAAAATTTGATCTCGAAACAACCTCAATTGGGTTCCACCCAGGTTGCCATAACATAGATCTCAGAAAAATACATGAAAAGCATAGCTTGATCATCCCGAAATATCACCATATGTCACTATAATAAAATAGATCTTTTGTGATGGACTTATTTGCAATGAAAAAAAATCGTTGCAAATAAGCTTATTAGCGATGGAAAAAAAAATTCATCTAAAAATTATTATTTATGATGAAAAAATTTTTCATCATAAATAATTAATAATTTATGATGGTAAAAAAATTTTCATCGTACACGATTGATTATTTACAATGGAAAGTTTCCATCGCTAATAAGCTACTCTTAATAAATAATTTTTAAAAAATAAAAAGATGGATTATTAACAATGGAATATTTATGTTGCAAATAATGATTATTAGCGATGGAAATTCATTTTCCGTCGCTAATAATAATTATTTGTTATTGTCCAGCTATGCAACCCAAGAAGGGGATGAATTAAATTTTTTTTAAAAAAATTAAACTTAAAAATAGAATTACAGGATGTGCTTTTAAAATTTTAAATGAAGTGAGGTGAGTTAGGTAAGTAAAATGCAAGAGCTTAATTTAAATGGAAAGAAGTAAATACAATAGAGCAAGTAAGGAGGAAGAAAAGAGAATAACTAGAACAAGATGATTTATAGTGATTCGGTGCCAACCTTACACCTACATCCACTCTCCAAGCTCCAACTTAAAAATTTCAATCCACTAATGTATTCAATCGAATACAACGTCGGATGCTCCGACCCTAGCTATTCCAAGCTAAAAAAATTATTTTTTGGATATAAGCCAATTCAATACAATCCGATTCAAGGTTTGAATTAACCTTTTCAATCTTTGAAAACCCCTAAAAGCTTGAGCCCCAAAACACATAGTGAAAGAGGATGTACAAGTTTAGCACACTTAGCTCCTTAATAAGCACAATGAAGCTTTAAAAAATCTTTACATAAATTATAGGAAGCTTTTAAAAACTCACTCAAAGAGATTGAAGACTTAAATGCACGTTGAAGAAGTGGTTGAGCTTGAAATCAATATTGCTTAGGGCTGAGTTTTTTTTAACTGAATGTTCACTTGATTTTTTTGATGATTTTCTTTCTTTTTGAATGATTTTAAATCCTCATTCAATGCTGGGAGATGAACAGTAGTCATTTTTAACTATTGTAGATCATTTGAGAAACATTTAATGTGTTGAACGGAGAAGAAAAATAGTCATTATAGAAATTTTCGTCGCTAGGAGCGCCCCTTAGGTCGCCCCTTTCGTAATAGACAAGAAAAATAGCATTCTATGTATCTGTGCAGTTTCTTCACAAGGCGTCCCATGAGTCGGCTCTTTTGCAACAGATGATAAAGTCTGCATTCTGTATCCCCATAGGTCGCCTCTTTTTGCATACATTTACCAAAGAGAAAAGATCAACCTAGGGGTCATCCTCTTTTATCCAAAATATCATATCTTCACTTTTAAGCTTCCAAACAATTTGAGACCACCTCCAAATGAATCAACATTATCTTGAAAGTTCTTAAGGCTTCCGAAAAACTTTAATTTTTTACTCCAACTTAAATAAATTTTAAATTGACCATCTTTAACCAAGTTTTTGTAATACAAAAATTTTTGAAAATTCTGAAATGACTTTTAAAAATATCTTCAAGAGTAGAAATCATTAGTACCTCTCTCAATTATTTTGTGCTCATCAAAATCATTCTTAGGAACAATAATCTCTTCTTTTTTTATAATGATAAAATAATTGAGTATAAGCAAAAATAAAGTAAATTTGATATTGAATAGAGAGATATTATTTTAAGTTAAGAAGCTCAAAAATAGATATATGCAAGTGATGAGTTCAAATGCACCTAATTTAGGTTGTTATTTTGTACATATTATATTTTTTATGAAAATTCAATATTTTTTGACATATAAGATGTAGAAAAAAAAAGCATGCCCTCAACATAATCATAACAAAGATTTTAAAAACCATGGTAATGGGTTGTCCGAATAATTTATTTATTATTTTTATATTAAGTATTAAATTTTAATAATTTGACTATGAAACTGTAATAATAAACTTGAAACTTTAACAATTTACTTTGCTTTTAATTTGCTTATACTATTTGCATGTACAATATGTTAATATTTTTAATGAATGATACCTCTCTCCCTTTTTGACATCATCAAACATAAAAAAAAAAAACTCTTCCTCAATAAATTTTTTATATTCTGCTACTGAATTAATATTCCATTATGAGTATAGACAGCATTTGTAAACCAAAAATATAAGTTATAGACAAAAAAGATTATTTGAATTATGCAAGGTATATGATTCATTGCATTCGTAGGCATCATATATATTCAAAAGATAATAAGAGTCATATTAACCATATCATCCAAACTAGAGTCAAGGTACAATATTTATTCAAATATAAGTTATAGGTCTTCAATGTATACAAAACATGGATAAACAAAAAATACAACATCCATAACAACCAAATAACCAAAATATACAGAGGCCAAGCTAGATCCTAAATATATAAGTCTGACTATACTAGATCTAATAAATATCACGACTGGATGTATTAGAATCAGAGGAAGAATTAGAGATACGATGAGGAGAATCAAGATCAAGGCCATGGACACGTCCTCGACCATGTCTACCTCGGCCATGGATAGAAGTACGTGCATGAGTAGTTGGACGAGAGGATCCGAAAGCTTGGAAAGAGTAAGCTGAGCTAGGAGGACAATTCTAATGGTGTCTAGGTGTCCTAGGGCTCTTGACATGGACTGCAAAAGAAAACCAATCTGAGTAGAAACAACCTCACTAGAATCTCTGAACTCTCTCCTCAATAAATCAAACCCACTCTCCAAAGTACCACGAAGTCTGGCAACCTCTATAAATATATCTAAAATCTCAGTGATGTCCTATTGTGATTGGGGATGGGTCAGAGCTAAAATCTATCTCTGTAGGTCCAAAACCCTGCCAGTCAATCTCAACACTGATCTCTCGAGCTCCTCAAGATGAGCAAACTAAGCTATGAGCATCTAAAAAAGTGTAGAGATGTAAGGGACCAACGACCGATCAGGTAATGGGTCAGTTTGAGATTTCTCCCCTTGAGCAGATCCGGTGGTGCCCCCACTGGCAAATTATTGAGTCAAAAGATCGGCAACCTATCAAGATAGAAGATCAGTAATCTCCTGAGATACAAGATCAGCAATCAACTGTGATAGAAGGTCGATAATCATCCTGAGCTGATCATCTAAAAATCTAATACATGTATCTCTGCTCACAGATGGTGGTACAGGTGCATCCCTCCTCACAGACTCTAAGGGACCAGTCTTGTAATTAGACACAAACTGAATATCAGAAGATGCTTTATGATCATGAGAAGGTGAAGACGGTCCTTCCTCCTTTGCTCTATCCTCCTTCTCCTCCTTAGCTACTCTATCACCTCTGGTCCATCGACCATCAACTCAGATATAACCCATACGACACAAGGAATTTGTGTTGTAGATGTTAATATGAGCTAAATGGGTGGCAGCCTCTCCCTCAAAATCAACTCCAAAGCTTTTAAAGATCCTAGTGAATGCCATTCCATAGGATAAAGATGCTTTCAATCTAGTCACTGTCTCTCTTATGGCATCAATCATCAAGGTTGGCAAATTCAGAAGGATTTCATAGATAATATGATGCATAATGCACAGATCCCTACCAGACACAAAATCAAATCTATCGGCTTTAGGAAAAAAAATAGTGCAGACAATATGATGGAGCACCCTCATTTCTACACTAAGATCTCTACTAGCATCCAATTTCTCAATCCCACTAACATCGTCTTTTTGTAAAACAGATCTTAACTCTTCTTCTTTATTCAATAGTCTATTAGAGATAGATCATCCATAAGGCCGATGGATGAGAAAGCCCAGCTGCTAAGCATCAAACTCCACTACTACTCCTTTAACTAAGGATCTTACCCTTCCTTAGAAAATAGAAAATTCTGATAAAACTCCCGATCTAAATCAATAAAAATAGTTTCTTTTAATGTGCAGAGGGAACCCTAATCCAAATATTTTTTCTTTTCACCAAATGAAAACTAATCTTTCTTTAGAAATTGAAAATCAATATTTCTTTCTAGAGCAATCTTCTACTAAAAAGGAGTTTTTTGCTGGAAGTTACCGGAGAAGCAGAGGGTGTCGGAACAGATGTGGGATCTGGAGCAGATGTAGTCTTTTTCTTCTTTTTCTATTCTTTTTCAAGCCCACGGATGGACTTTTGGCACCGGAGAAACTTCATCCGAGGTGCCATTTGTCAAGCGAGTGAAAACACGATAAGACATTGATGAAAGAAGAGAAGAAGGTCGAAGTAAGCAAGCTACTTGTCTAAGAATGTAGATTTTGCCAAGTAGAGCTAAGGTTCGATTGAAGATTAAGGCTTGCAGTAGGTTTAGAAATAGAAGAGAAATGGTCAGAATATGAGAGAAAAAGGATAGAGGATAGTTGAAAGAACATTTTGAAGGAGGTTCCGTGCGGTTTGGAAGAAGGAAATGAAGGGATTTTGCTGAGTAGAGGTTTGGCAGAAAAGAAGAGAAGAAAGCTTAAGTGAGAAAAGTGAAAGGGGCAACCTGCAGAAAATGGGAAGATGAATAGTGTTCCTTTCCCTTAAAGCCAAAAAAAAAGAAAAAAAAATAAAAACATCAAAATACCCTAAGGGGCATCCCTTAGGTCGTCCCTTTTCGAATGGGGCGACCTAGGGGGCGTCCCATTCATCTAAAAAAAATGATTTAGCTTCTTTTTGAATAAATTAATGATCAAAAGTTAGAATCAAGAGATTTTTATCAAAGGAAAGAGTAGATTGTGTCTCAAAGGATCATTAATTGGATGATTTTAAGAAGGATTGCTTGAGATCTCTAAGTTAGTGGATCCAAGATACCTAACTTTCTTATAATTTCATAAAGTTTATCTTTATTTAAAGATTTTATAAAGATGTCCGTCAATTATTTTTCAGAGGAAACAAAGTCAATCAATGCATCATTATTTTGCACATGTTCTCTTATGAAATGACGTCTAATTTCTATGGGCTTTGACCTAGAATGCTGGATTGAATTAAGTTGATGGCACTAGTGTTATCACATCTTATGGGAATGTTATTAAGTTTTACTCCAAAATCTTCAAGTTATTGTTTAATCTATAAGATTTGAGTACAATAACTTCTGGCTGCAATGTATTCGACTTCGATCGTAGACAATGCAACCAAATTTTGTTTCTTGCTAAATCAAGAGATTAAGTTTACACCAAAAAATTGGCACATTCCACTAATATTTTTCTATCTAATTTACATCTTATAAAGTCTGCATCTGGATATCCTATCAAATTTATGGATGATTGTTTGGAAAACCATAAGCCTAAAGTTTGAGTTCTATTTAAATATTTCAAGATTCTTTTAACAGCATTTAAGCGAGATTCTTTAGGGTTGGATCGAAATCTTGCACACATACAAACACTGAATATGATATCAAACCTACTAGCAGTAAGATATAACAAAAATCCTATTATGCCTCTATAAAGCTTTAAATCAATACTCTTATCATTTTCATCCTTGTCAAGCTTACATGAAGGACTCATAGGTGTGCCAATGCATTTAGAGGTCTCCATTTCAAATCTTTTTAATATTTCCTATTGTCCAGCTATGCAACTCAAGAGGAAAGAATGAATTGGGTTTCTTTTTCTAAATTTAAATTTAAAAATAAAATTATAATATATGCTTTTGAAGTTTTAAGTAAAGTGAGGTGAGTTAGGTAAGTAAGATGCAAGAGCCTAATTTAATGAAAAGAAATTAAGCACAATAGAGCAAGTAAAGAAAAAGGAGAGAGAACAACACAAGCAAGATAATTTATAGTGGTTCGGCACCAATCTTATACCTACATTCACTTCTCAAGCTTCTACTTGAGAATTTCAATTCACTAACATATTCAAACGAATACAATGTCAGATCCTCCGACTCTAGCTATCCTAAGCTAGAAAATTTATTTTTTTGGATATAAGCTAATCCAAAAATAATTCAATTTAAGATTCAGATCAACTTTCCCAAGCTTTGAAAATCCTCAAAAGCTTGAGCTCCAAAACAGTAAAATAGAGTAAAGAGAATATATACGTTCAGCATACTTAGATCTTTAATGAGCATAATAAAGCTTTAAAAAATCTTTACACAAACTAGAGGAAGCTTTTAAGAATCCTCTCGAAGAGACTGAAGATTTGAATACACGTTGGAGAAGTAGTTGGGCTTGAAATCAATGCTTCTCTTGCCAAGGGCGGAGTTTTCTTTGAGCTGAATATTTACTTGATTTTCTTCTTAATTTTCTTTCCTTTTGAATGCTTTTAAATCATCATTCAATTCTAAAAGATGAATAGTAGCCATTGGAGATTATTTGGAAAATATTAAATACACCGAACGGAGAAGAAAAATAGCCATTGCAGAAATTCCGTTGATGCGTGCTAATTTATAGCTATGGCAAGTGCACCAGTCGATCAAGTAATAAAGTGAATGAGTAGAGTATCATCCCTAGAGGATTGGAAAATAAGTACTGAAAAGTTCTTTCCTATGCTTTATTTAGAAGATCGATTTATGAGAATAAGAAATTAAAGAAAATAAAAAAAATAATTAAAAGTTTTTAATTAAATAGAGAGAGTGTAATTTATTAGGGTTTTAAATTCAAGAGCAATGGATTACTAAGGCAATCGGTTCACCAACTCAGTCAATACAATATTCAGATTTTTAGATTAATTTTATTTCATGTGACGGTGGAGTCTCCTAATTTATTCACTATCCTTTGGTCCAGGCATAGCAAATCTATTAATATTTATTAATTACCCTTTGGTCCAGGTGTAATTTAAATAAATATTAATGCATTAGGTTTTGTGAAACCCTCTAATTAAAATACGCTGCGTCCAAAGCGCACTAAAATTCCCGCATGCATATGAATTCTAATTTGATTCATAATACAAGGTATATAATCAAGAAGTATTAACATAGATGTACTTGGTCCGTAACATCTATGTTCATCAGATCAATTAGAAGATGGCCAGTAATCTAAAAGCATTAAGATCAGATTTATATACTCCTCATGAATAAAATTTAAAAATAAGTCATACTGAATATTGCATCAAAAGAGTGGCTACACCTTAGCCTTAGTAAAAGAAAATTTAGTTCATGGTAACAAGTTCAAAAATAGTAAATAAAATAAAAAGTATGAGAGAATTTAGACTGTTTGATTGCTGAAATTGATTGTCTGCTGCTCTTGATGTGGAGAATTTGATGAAGAAGAGGCTTCCTTGATCGATGTCTTGATCGTCGAAGAAAAATCAAAAACCCAAAAACCCTTCTTGATTTTCTCACAAATCACTTTTTTTTATCTCTCTCCTCTCTCTTCTCTCTCTCTCTTTCTCCCTCTCTCTCTTTCTCCTCGTCTCTCTCTTTGTCTCTCTCTATTTTTTTATTCTCACGGCAACAGTAGCTCTTTTTTTATAGATGAAGAGTTTTGATTTTCTCCCTTAAAATTCCATCAAAAACTAGGTTTAAGACTCCTAAAATCAACTCAAATTAATGATCTGAGAAATTCTGTCTGTTAGATCTCGATCAAACGGTCCAAAAATCACTCAAATAACCCCTTAAAATAACCCAGATCAAGTCGGATTTAATATCAGCCGTTGGATCAACCGTTGGATCGAATCTGGGCCGTTCAATCGCGTTGAAATAAGCCTTCAGATCTATTAGTTTTATGTCAGGATGAATCTTCGGCCATTGGATCTCGATCAGGAGCTGCGGATGCCGTCCATCAGTGCCTTCTTCTTCGTCCGTCCGATCAAGCTTCAGTGAAAACCGCCCGTTGGATCAGCCAGAATTCCCAAATTGCCCTCCGTGGACCGTGCGCGAGCCCGGTGTTGCATGGACCGCCGCGTTCTTCAGCCAATCAGAGCATGCCTTCTATGCTATGAAATTCCCAAAATATGCCCTTCAGGATGGTCCATCGTGCGCTGCAAAAAATGCTGACGTCATCCTGACGTCAGCATTGCGTCGGATTTTTTTTTTTTTTTTTTTTGAAATTTCAATTCTGGGCTCGTTTGAAGTCCGTTTTGCCTGAAATTTTTTTCATCTAAACTAGAAAAATGAGATCTTCACATTGGTGGCCTTCTTTCCTGCATAAGATTAATAAAAATATCAATTTCTAATAAAATAGATTAATTTATTTTATAATTTAATACTTTTATTAGTATATTTTTACCACTTATCATCCATCATAGGGGGCCTCTCTTAGGTCGTCCCTTTCGTCATAAGCGAGAAAAACAGCATTCTATGATTTTATGCAGTTCTTTCAAAGGATGACCCATGGATCGTCCCTTTTGCAATAGATGAGAAAGTCTGTATTCTACATCTTCTATGCAGAACCTGCCGGAGGCATCCCATAGATCGTCCCTTTTTGCATGCCAGTTCAGAATTAGCATGCCGGTCCTGCGTGCCAATTGCCAAAGAAAAAAGGATCGACCTAAGGGTCATCCTCTTTTATCCAAAATATTATATCTTCATTTTTAAACTTTTAAACAATTTATGACCACCTTCAAATGAATCGACGTCATCTTGAAAGTTCTTGAGGCTTCCGAAAAACTTTAATTTTTGCTCCAACTCAAGTAAATTTCAAATTGACCATCTTAACCAAGTTTTTGCTATACAAAAATTTTTAAAAATTCTAAAATAACTTTTAAAAACATCTTCAAGAATAAAAATTATTAGTATCCCTCTCGATTATTTTGTGCTCATCAAAATCATTCTTAGGAGCAACAATCTCCTCCT
The DNA here is from genome assembly GCA_006176705.1 of Cocos nucifera. Classification (NCBI taxonomy): domain Eukaryota; kingdom Viridiplantae; phylum Streptophyta; class Magnoliopsida; order Arecales; family Arecaceae; genus Cocos; species Cocos nucifera. Next base: position 216,857 of record QRFJ01000458.1, read on the forward strand.
TTTTGATGATGACAAAGTAATTGAGTATAAGCAAAATTAAAGTGAATTTGATATTGAATAGAGAGATGTCATTTTAAGTTAAGAAGCTCAAAAATAGATATATATATGCAAGTGATGAGTTCAAATGCACCTAATTTAGATTATTGTTTTGCACATCATGAAAAATTCAGCAATTTTTGATAATATAGAATGCAGAAAAGAAAGCATGCCTTCAACAGAATCATAACAAATATTTTAAAAGACAATCTATTTATTATTTTCATATTAAATATTGAATTTCAGCAATTTGACTATGAAACTGTAACAATAAACTTGAAATTTTAACAATTTGCTTCGCTTTTAATTTGTTTATACTATTTGCATGCATAATATGTTAATATTTTTTAATGAATGATACCTTCTTCCACTTTTTGACATCATCAAACATAAAAAAGAAACTCTCCCTCAATAAATTTTCTATATTCTATTGCTGAATTAATATTCTATTATCAGTATAGATAGCATTTGTAAACCAAAATTATTAGTCATAGACATACAAGATTATTTGAATTGCACAAGATACATGATTTATTGCACTCATAGACATTATATATATCCAAAAGATAACAAGAGTCATATTAACCATATCATCCAAATCAGAGTCAAGGTATAATATTCATTCAAATATAAGTTATAGGCCTTCAATGTACACAAAATATGGATAAACAAAAAATACAACATTCATGACAACCAACCAAAAAGTACAAAGGCTAAGCAAGATACTAAATACATAAGTCTGACTATACTAGATCTAATAAATATCATGGTTGGAGGCAGCAGAATCAAATTGAGAGTCTGAGATACGATAAGAGGTATTAGGATCAAATCCAGGGATACATCCTCGACCACGTCTACTTCAGCCATGGGTAGAAGTACCGGCACGAGAAGAGGTGGCACGAGCACAAGGGCGAGAGGGTCCTATAGTAAAAGAAGATGAAGTCTGGGACGGAAGAGTGAGTTTAATAGAATTGAGCCATCCCACTGCCCTCAACAAAGTCTGCATAAGTATACCAATATCAGTAGAGACATCCTCACTAGAACCTCTCACCTCATTCCTCAAGGACTGAATTCCTACCTCCAGTGCATGGCGAAGACTATCATCCTCTATTGATAAAATAAAAATTAGAGGAACAAACTCGCCCGATCGAGGGATCCCCAACTCCATCACCTATCACTGTAAATCCAAAATTCTGTTAGTCAATCTCAATACTGATCCCTCGAGCTCTTCAAGTCGAGCAGACTGAGCAGTGAGCATCTAAAAGAGTGTAGTAATGTGAGAAATCATCAACTGATTAGGTGGTGGATCAGTCTGGGATCTCTTTCCTTAAGCAGAACTCGAGGTAAACTTGCTGGCCAACTGCTAAGACAGATGATCGACAACCTGCTATGATATACGATAGACAATCTGCTGAGATACAAAGTTGGTGATCTATCGAGATACAAGATCGACAACTGACTGTGATACAAGATCGACATCATCCTTAGCTGATCATCTTCAAATATGATGGCTGTATCTCTACTCACAGATGGTGGTATAGGTGTATCGCTCCTCACAGACATCGATGGACTAGCCTCATGATCAGACATAAAATGAATATCAGGAGATGCTCTACGATCATAAGGAGGTGAAGATGGTCTCTCCTCCTCTGCTCTATCCTCCTCCTCCTCCGCTACTCTACCATCTCTAGTCCAATGATCATCGACCCGAATATAACCCATACGATGCAAAGAATTTGCATTACAGGTGTTAGTATGGGCTAAGTGGGTGGCAGTATCCCCCTCAAGATCTACTCCAAAGCACCTAAAGATCCTAGTGAATGCCATGCTATATGGTAAAGGGGCTTTCAATTTAGTCACCGCCTCTCGTATAGCATCAATCATCAAGGCTAATAAGTTCAGAGAAATTTCACACACAATATGATGCATAATACACAGATCCCTACTAGATACAAAGTCAAACCTACCAGCTCTAGGAATGAAAATGGTGCAGATAATGTGATGGAGAACCCTCATTTCCACTCTAAGATCCCTATTAGTATTCAATTTTTCAATACCACAGACATCATCTTTTTGCAAAATTGATCTTAACTCTTCTTCTTTGTTCAATAATCTATTTGACGTAGATCCCTTACAAGGCAAATGGATGAAAAAGCCTAATTGCTGAGCATCAAACTCCACTTCAACTTCTTTAACTAGGGACCTCATTTTTCCATCAGAAAATATGAAGTTCTAATAAAACTCCCGAACTAAATCAATGAAAATTATTTCTTTCAAAGTGCACAAAGAATCCCAACCCAAGGATTTTATCTTTTCACCAAAAGTAAACTCATCTTTCTCTAAAAAATAAAAATCAATATTTCTTTCTAGAGCAATTTTTCTACCGAAAAAAAAATTCTTACTAAAAATTATTGAAGAAGCAGAGGGTGTCAGAGCAGGTGCCGAGTCTCAAGCAGAAGCAGCCTTCTTCTTCTTCCTCTATTCTTCTTCGAGCCCATGGGTGGATTTTCAATGCTGAGGAAGCTTCATCCATGGAGCCATTTATCGAGCAGTAGTGGAAACAATAGCAGGATAGTGGTGGAATGAGTGAGAAAGGATCAAGGATGTGATCGATTTATCAGAGAGAGTGGATTTTTTAAGAGAAATTAGGGTTTGATCGAAGATTAGAACTTGCGGTTGGTTTAGAGATAGAAGACAAAAAATGAAAAAAGAAGAGGGAAGGAACAGAGATGGTTGGAAGATCATTTTGGAAGAGGTTTGGTGCGGTTGGAAGGTGGTTACATAGAAATTTTGGCAAGAAAAGATTAGATGGGAGAGAAGAGACAAAAGCTTGAGTGAAAAAAGGAAAGAAGGTGACCTGTAGGAAATGGGAAGATGAGGAGATCTTCTTTTCCTTAAAGTTCGAAGAAAAAATTTAGGAGAAGGACAAAAATACCCTTTGGGATGTCCCTTAGGATGTTCCTTTTTGCATGGGGCGACCTAGAGGGCACCCCATCTAGATCAAAAATTTAATTTAGTCTCTTTTTGAACAAAATAAGGATCAAGAGTGAGAATCAAAGAATTTTTGATAAGGAGAACGAGTGGATTCTATTTTAAAAGGTTCATTGATAGGATGATTTTGAGAAAAACCACTTGAGATCTTTAAGATAGTGGATCCAAGATATCTAACTCCCTTCTAATTTCATAAAATTTATCTTCATTCAAAGGTTTTGTAAAGATGTCTGCTAATTATTTCTCAGAGCAAATAAAGTCATCCAATACATCATTATTTTGTAGATGTTCTCTTATGAAGTGATGTCTAATTTCTATATATTTTGATCTAGAATATTGGATTGAATTTTTAGTTAAGTTGATGGCACTAGTGTTATCATATCTTATGAAAATATTATTAAGTTTTACTCCAAAATCTTTGAGTTGTTGCTTAATCCACAAGATTTGAGCACAATAACTTTCGACTGTAATGTATTCGGCCTCGACCGTAGATAATACCATCGAATTTTATTTCTTGCTAAACCAAGAGATTAAATTTACACAAAAAAATTGGCACATTTTACTAGTATTTTTTCTATCTAATTTATATCCTACAAAGTCTACATCTGAGTATCCTATCAAATTTATAGATGATTGTTTGAAAAACCATAAGCCTAAAGTTTGAGTTTTATTTAAATATTTCAAGATTCTTTTAACAGCATTTAAGTGAGATTCTTTATGGTTGGATTGAAATCTTACACACATACAAATGCTGAATATGACATCAGACGTACTAGCAGTAAGATATAATAAGAATCCTATCATGCCTCTGTAAAGCTTTAAATCAACACTCTTATCATTTTCATCCTTATCAAGCTTGCATGAAGGACTCATAGGTGTGCCAATGCATTTAGAGATCTTCATTCCAAATTTTTTAATAATTTATTTGTGTACTTGTTTTGGCTTATGAAGATTCCATCTTTAGACTGCTTAATTTAGAGTCTAAGGAAGAAGATGAGTTCTTCCATCATGCTCATCTCAAACTTTTTCTGCATAAGCTTGGCAAAATCTTGGCATAAAATTTCATTAGTGGATCCAAAGATGATATCATCAACATATATTTGTATCACAAGAATGTCATCAACCTTTCTTTTTATAAAAAAAGTTGTATCTATTTTTTCTCTAGTGAAACCATTTTCTAGCAAGAATTTGCTTAATCTTTCGTACCAAGCTTTAGGAGCTTATTTTAAACCATATAAAGTTTGTTTAATTTAAAAATATGATTTTGAAAAGTATGATTTTTAAAATCAAGGAGCTGCTCTATATATACTTCTTTCGAAATAAATCCATTTAGAAAAGCAATTTTTACATTCATTTGAAATAATTTGAAGTTCATAAAATATGCATAAGCAAGTAAGAGTCTTATAGCTTCTAGTCTAGTAACGGGTGCAAAAGTCTCATCGAAATCAATTTTTTCTTGTTGGTTATACCCTTTAGCTACTAATCTTGCTTTATTTCTTATGATATTTTTATTTACATCTAATTTATTTCTAAACATCCATTTTGTTCCAATTATAGGATGATCTTTTGGTCTTTCAACTAGGGTCCATACATTATTTCTTTTAAATTGATTAAGTTCTTCTTGCATTGCATTTATCCAATTATGATCTTTTTCGACTTCATCAATAATTTTTGGTTCAAAATGAGAGACAAAAGCAAAATAATTATTTATATCTCTTAGTGAGGATCGAGTTCTTACCTCATGTATAGGGTCACTAATGATGAGTTCTTTGGGATGATTATGAACATATCTCCATTCTTTTGGAAGATCATTGGAACCTTTGGATTGTTCTTGTTCATCTTGTTGTTCTTCATCTTCATCATTTTTTTTATCTTCAAGTACCTTATCATTTTGGATTGATGACTTTTTTATAGTAAGCTCATTCATACCTTCAATAATTTGACCTGCATCATCAATACTCTCTCTCTTTCTTATTGGAAGATCATTAGCTTCATCAAAGACAATATGTATTGATTATTCTATAACTAAGATTTTTTTATTGAAAACTCTAAAGGCTTTACTAGAGATAGAATAACCAAGAAAAATTACTTCATCTGATTTAGCATCAAACTTACCCAACTTATCTTTACCATTATTTTTAAAAAAAACATCAACAACCAAATAGATGAAAGTAAACAATGTTGGGTTTTCTTTCTTTTCAAAGTTCATAAGATATTTTCTTTAAAAGAGGTCTAATTAGAGCATGATTTAAAATGTAACATGCCGTGTTTTTTACCTCCATCCAAAAATACTTTGGAAGGTGGCTTTTACATAGCATCGTACGAGATATTTCTTCAAGTGTTCTACTCTTTCTCTCTACTATCCCATTTTGTTGGGATGTTCTAGGTGTAGAAAAGTTATGATCAATGCCCTTTTCATCACAAAACTTTTTAAAATCATGATTTTCAAACTCGGTGCTATGATCACTATGAATTTTAAAAATTTGAAGATCTTTTTTATTTGAAACTTTTCGATAAAACTTGGTAAAAGCTGAAAATAATTCATCCTTAGATGCCAAAAATAAAACCCATGTAAATTGATAGAAATCATCAATAATCATAAATCCATATCTTTTTCCACCTAAGCTTATAGTTCTAGTGGGTCCAAATAAATCTATATGCAATAATTCTAATGGCCTAGAAGTTGAAACAATATTTTTACTTTTGAATGAAACTCTAATTTATTTTTCTAATTGACATGCATCACTTATTTTTTCTTTTTCAAAATTTAGTTTGGATAGCCCAACAACTAAATTCTTTTTGATGAGTTTAGAAAGAGAGTGCATACTTATATGTGCAAGTCTATGATGCTATAGCCAACTAGTTTCACTAATCTTTACATTCATTGCTACTAGGCATAACATATTTTGCAAAGATAAATCATTCAAGTCTATCATGTAAATATTTTCATGCCTATATCCAATGAATCTCATATATTCATTAGTGGGAGTAGTTACAATGCACAAAGTAGATTCAAAAGTAACTTTAAAATTCTTATTACATAATTGATTAATACTTAAAAGATTATGCTTGAGACTATCTACTAGCAAAATATTTTCAATAAAAATGGAGAAAGTGATACCAATGTTATCCACTCCAATGATCTTTCTTTTGTCATTATCTCCAAAGATGATTATTCCTCCATCTTTTGCTTTAAAAGTGATGAATTGAGATTCATCACTGGTCATATATCTTGAACATTCACTATCAAGATATCAACTTTTTTTTGATCCTCGGGATGCAAGACATACCTACAAGAAAATTAGGTTTTAACTTTAGGTATTGTTGATTTCATGATTGATTTTGATAATTGTCAAACTTTGAGTTTATTATGTATCTAATCATGTGTTTCAAGAATATATATAAGATTTTTCAAGTATTAAAAATTAAGAATTTATCTCAAGAATAAATCCTCCCAAGATGCCATGCCAAAATACTTAAAAGAATAAATTCATACTTATTTGGATGGCATGGTATGAAGAAAGTATAATTGAAAGAAGAGAAATTAAAATTAAAAGAAGCAATCATATTTAGAAGTATTTGGAGCCAAGAAATTTAAGTTGGGAAGGTCAAATATTGAAGAAAAATGAAGCCAAAATTTTTGGAGTCCTCTCCTGAAAATTTGGAGACCTCTTCTGAAATTTTGGAGACCTCTCCTAAAAATTTGGAGGCTTCTCCAAGTTGTTTGACACACCTGCACATTGTCCTGGCACAAGCTCGAGACCTCTCCAAAACTGGACGAGATCTCTCCATTTTAGAAAATAAAAATCTTATTTCTGTGTTCTGAGACTGAGAGCTCTCAAAAATTTTTGAAAGCTCTCGCTGTGAAATCAAGACCTCTCAAAAACTCCCAAGAGCTCTTACTGTTAAATTGAGAGCTCTTGCAAAAAAAATTGAGAGATCTCCAAATACGCGACAGCTTTCAACAAATTTTTTCTACAGCCCTTCCAACAGCTATTTATCCACTTCAATGGCTATTTCAATGCTCCCAATGGTTAGAACTCTCTCTAACCATCTCCAAGGATATTTAAAGGTAGAGAATCAATTGGAAAAAAAGATCAATGGGTTTAAAGAAAGAATCTTTCAGTTTTGGTGAGGAACATTAAAAATCTAAAGAAAAAAAAAAAGAGAAAAAAGTTGTGCACAGATTTTAGCGAGCTTTCAAAGTAATCTTCTCCAACATCTTTCTCATCCTCTCAAGTATAAATTGAAGAAAAGCCAAGCTTCAATCCAGCACATCATCGGCTTCTTCATTGGGATTTAAAAGAGCTTTAACTCTATTTTTTATATTATGCTAAAATTTTTACTTATAATTTTGATTTCTTTATAAGTTTTTTTGGAGGAAAGAAAATTGGGGATTAGGCCATCCAAGCCCAAAACTGAACTTGTTAGATTTTGGTTAGTTGGCCCAAAAAATCAACTGAATTGTTAGTAAACCCAGAAAACTAACAGTATAAGATTTTGGTTGGTGCTCCTGTGAAAATCAACTAGATTTATTTGTGAGCCTAGGAAAACAAATACAATGTAATCAAGGGTGGTTATAGTGGAAATCCTAAGAAAAACTTGGGGAGTGGATGTAGATGTCGGTTGCATTGAACCACTATAAATTTTGTGTGTTTGTCTTATGATTTTACTTCTTACTTTTCTTTCTTTGTTTACTTTTCTATTATTTCAGACTTGTATTATTTATATTCTTGGTTTGCATACATTATCTTTCTTCCTCTGTAGTTTAAAGGCTTCACCTCACAAACTTTTTATTTTGCTTAAATTAAGGCATAAATTTATTTAGAAAGCAAATTTGGCTAAAATTTTTATAAGAATCTAATTCATCCTCTCTCTTGGGTTGCTATCTCTGGATAATAATTGATATCAGAGCGGATGCTCTGTTATTGATTATTGACCTAACCATCTAGAGCTAAAGATTTTGGCAATCCAAAATAAATTTTTTTTTTAATGAAGACCATTCCATAGATAGATCCTCACCTTTTAATGGCTCAAATTTTATCCATTGAAAAGCTTGGATGAAAATATTCATACAAGCACATGACTATAATCTATGAAAGATTATTGTCAATGGCCCTCACACACAAAATACATTATTTATTGATAGAAAATCAATACATCTAAATGCTAAGTCCATGAACATGCTTTATTGCTCCTTAGACTTTAATGTATTTAATGCAATTTCTTCATGTATTTCAGTAAAATATGTATGGAAGAAATTGGAAAGAATTTATGAGGGAGCAAATCAAATGGAAGAATTAAGCTCCCAAAAAGAAAAAGAAGCTCACTCCAACATATGTCTCATGGCTCATGAGGATGGAAAGAAAAAGAAGAAGAAACAAAAGAAAAAGAAAGTTTTGATTAAGGAGCAAAGCATAGAAAAGAAAAATGAAAAAGAGGAGGAAGGTATCGCTAATCGTTGCCTCATGGCTAATACAAATAAGGTAAATCCTGAAAAAAATTTTGACTTTACATTTGATGAATTATATGAAGTCTTTAATAATTTAATAGATGAATTTAAAAAATTAAGACTCAAAAATAAAGAACTTAAAAGATCAAATCTTCTTTTAGCTAAAGAAAAGAATGAGCTTTTAATTGAAAAAGAAGATTTCTTGAAAGAAAAGAATTTTTTGGCTGAAGAAAATAATAAAATATTGATTGAGCGAGATGCTTTTTTGAAAGAAAAGCAAAGTTTAGTTGAAGAAAAATAAATCTTTTCAAAATCTAAAAAATTCTTAATTGAAGAAAAAGAAAAGCTCTTAAAATCTAAAAGATCTCTTTTGGAAGAAAATGCAAAACTAAGGAAAGAGATTGAAAATTTAAAATCCATGCATGAGAAGTTTACACTTGGATCACAAAAGCTTCAAGCAATATTAAACAATCAAAAAGCTATTTTCAATAAAGCAGGAATTGGCTATAATCCTTTAATAAAATAAAAATTTATCAAAAATATATTCACGAGAGCTTCATCTAAAACTTATTCTATAATTTGCTTTAAATGCAATAAAGTTGGCCATAAATTTTCTGACTGTAATACTAAAAGAATCGATCATACTTTGATTAAGCAAATATAGGTTCCAAAAGAAACTATAAGCTCTAACTCCAATGGATCCAAGATAGCTTGGATATCAAAGATTAGCAAATAATTTTGCAGGTACACCAAGGATCCAATGAAATGAAAAAAAAAAAATATTATAGATGGATGCCTTGGGAATAAAATTGGATGGATGATGATGTTTGGTAAAATCTAAACTTTTATCATATCATGCCATCATTATTTGCTAAATATATTTTGATTATTAATTAGTATAATTATTAAGCATGTTAGATTGATTTTGATGATTTTATCATTGCTTAAAATGATCATACTCCTTGAATAGAAAGTTTGATTTATCAAAAGTATTGATTTTAATGATTGACTAATATGTATGCATATGATAACTCTTTTCATGCTTTGATAAGTATGATTGATTTTGATGCTAGCAATAATTTGAATATTTTAATTTTTAAATCAACATACTCTCTTCTATATATCATGCTATGGATGAAATGATTTTATCTTAAAATTTAGCATGATATCTTAAGCCTCCCCATATCAATTTTATAATTTATGAATTTAATTTAAAAAATTCTTAATTGGATGTAAATATTTTAATTGCTAAACCCATAAGAGAAACTAATTTTTGGCATTTCCTATAAGATGCTAAATTATCAAAATTCTTCTAAAAATTTGGAACTCCCTAGTTGAACTGAACACATAAAGCCTTCATCTAGTTTCCTCTTGATTTGATCTTATTTAAATTGATTATTGGATCCTCTCCCAAATCAATATGAATATCCATCTTGATCATTAATTTGATTTTCTTTTTCGATCTTAAAAGAGAATTTATTAATGAATATTCATATTTTATTTTGATTAAATAAATTTAAAAATTAAATTTAAAAAATAATATTTTTGAATCTTTTGAAGTTGATATCTAATAAAATATTTTAAGAAACCTATCATTTATCTTTAAAGCTAAACATTTAATAAGGACTTTAGTTTTAAGTAATGACTTTATTTCAAATCTGATTTTATACAGCTATATACTTAATATGATATCATTTGAGATAAATTTAAAAATATATATCTTTTTTGAATCTAATTGCTTGATATTTCTTAAGAAAAAAAGATGATATTTTGAAGAATAATTTAAAATCTCTTTATGGTGTACCTTGACTGATTTGCTAATATCAATTCAAATTGATTTATCTAAATTAATTTATCTTTATCAATTCAAAAATAAATCCATTGGTATCAAACGAAACTTGCAAATTAAACTTTAAATGGTATTGAACTATTAAGCAAATCATGATTTAGTCTAAATTTTAGTTTAATTGATATCAAAAAGTTTCTTCCTAAGAAAATTTTCACTCTTGGTATCATTGGTATCATTCTTGTCTTGCATTTTATTGTATTATTTTTTGGCAAAAGAATTGAATATGATGCTTCAAATATATTTTATATTAATATACTTTTAAAGTGATACCATTTGAGATAAATTTAAAAAAATTTATACTTTTTCTAAACTTAATTAAGTAATATTTTTTATGATAAAAAAATTTTGAATTTAAATAAAAATATTTTTTAATTACTTATCATACTTTTTTTATCTTCTTGATATTTGTTCGTATTATATACATTCTTTTATAAATATTTTTTAAATTTAATTAAAAAAAATTAGTGTCTTTTTGAGTGAATGCTATGTTTGATTGATATTTAAATTCATTAATGCATAGTTCACTCAATTGATGCTTATACCTTTAAATTTTATTTAATTTTAAAATGACTTTATTTGTAAAAGTAAGAGAGAGAACATATTAAAGAAAAAATATTTATTTAATTAAAAAGAGCTTTGAAATTAAAAATATCTTTCAAATTTAGAAAATCTAAATTTAATGTTTAAATTCATGTTAAATATGCTTGATTTGAAAGAAAAAGAGAAAGAAAAGTTGAAAAGTAAAATAATCTAGCTATAATTATAAAAAATAGGAGGAGATAATATTATCAAAATATAAAAAAAATAAATTCTTGGTACCTTCAAAATAAGGAGAGAAATACTTTTTTTTCTTGATTTGATTGAAATTTTGATTAACTTGCATTAAGACAACTAAATTTTGATCTTAAATTTTCAATCAATTGCTTTATGATTTTCATAAACGAAGCTTTCATGTGATTATTTAATTTAATTTAAATGATTTGATTGCTCTATCTTATTTTTGAATAATTAGTTGGAGTTAAATTAAATTTAAAAATATATTCTTACTATAAGAAATAAATTTCTAAACTTAATCTTGAAACTTATTTGAAAATTCAAATTTGATACTAAATTTTTTACGTACATTGCAAAATTCTTATGAATTATTTATATTACAATAATTTTTATTCAAAATAATAAATTTAAAAATGTGACTATCTTTTGCTTTGATATTTTTTTTTACTTTGCCCGATACATCTCCGACACATATCTTTTTCGAACTTAATTGATTAAAATTTTTTTTTAAAAAAAAGATTAAATATTAAATTAAATGCTATGCTTGATTTCATATTTAAATCTTTTGAAAAATTCTATTTCTCTTGAAGCTTAAAAGTGCATATTTAAAAATCTAATTAAAAAATTCATATTCATTCAAAAAGAGGAAGAGCGTTTGATATTTCAATTCAAGCTAATTTCTAAAATTAAAATAAATATTTGAAACTTATTTTGAGTCAAAGAATAAATTTTCAAAAGGGAAGATGATTCATTTAAATTGATTTTATGGATTTCATATATTTCTTAATTTAATACTTTGATGTTGATTTTGATGACTTCTTGTTTCTTCCCATGAGCTTTTTGATGTTGCCAAAAAAGGAAAGAAGTATGTTGAGTATATGAAATATGTATGTACTAATGATATGCAATAACTTAGAGGCTCATTAAAAATTTTTTCAAAGAATTTTTTCATAAAGTTTAATTCATTATTCTTATCTTGATTTACATTAGTTTCTTTAACATATACTCAAAGTTTTGCCATCATCAAAAAGAAAGAAATTGTTGATCCCATGATTGATTTTGATGATTGCCAAACTTTGAGTTTATTACGTATCTAATCATGTATTTCAAGAATGTGTGTAGAATTTTTTAAATATTCAAAATTAAAAATTTATCTCAAGAATAAATCTTCTCAAGATGCTATGCCAAAATACTTAAAAAAATAAATTCATACTTATTTGGATGGCTTGGAATGAAAAAAGTATGATTGAAAGAAGATAAATTAAAATTGAAGGTAGCAATCATGTTTAGAAGTATTTGGGGCCAAGAAATTTAAGTTTGGAAGTTCAAACATTGAAGAAAAATGAAGCCATAATTTTTGGAGTCCTCTCTTGAAAATTTGGAGACCTCTCTCGAAATTTTGGAGATTTCTCCTAAAAATTTAGAGGCTTCTCCAAGCTGTTTGGCACACCTGCACATTATCCTAGCACAGGCTCAAGATCTCTCCAAAATTTGGCAAGACCTCTCCATTTTAGAAAATAGAAATCTCATTTCTATACTCTGAGATTGAGAGCTCAAAAAAATTCTCGAGAGCTCTCGCTGTGAAATCGAGAGCTCTCGCAGAAAAATCGAGAGCTCTCCAAATACGTGATAGCTTTCAATGTGATTTTTCTGCAGCCCTTTCAATGGCTATTTCTTCACTCCAATGGCTATTTTAGAGCTCCCAATGCCTAAAACTCTCTCTAACCATCTCTAAGGATATTTAAAGATGGAGAATCAATTGAAAAAGAAGATTAAGAAGTTTAAAGAGAATTTTTTAGTTTTGGTGAGGAACATTGAAAATCCAAAGAAAAGAGAAAAGAGAAAAAAAATTATGTACAGATTTCAGTAAGCTTTCAAAGCAATCTTCTCCAACACCTTCCTCATCCTCTCAAGTATAAATTGAAGAAAAGCCAATCTTCAATCGAGCACATCATCGACTTCTTCATTAGGATTTAAAAGAGCTTTAACTTTATTTTTTATATTATGCTGAAATTTTTACTTGTAATTTTGATTTCTTTAAAAATTTTTTTGGAAAAAAGAAACTTGAAGATTAGGCTCGTCCAAGTCCAAAATTGGACTTGTTAGATTTTGATTGGTTGGCCCGAAAAACCAACTGGGTTGTTGGTGAATCCGAAAAACTAACAGTGTAAGATTTTAGTTGGTGCTCCTATGAAAATCAACTAGGTTTGTTTATGAGCTTGAAAAAATAAACACGGTATAATTAAGGGTGGTTATAGTGAGAATTCCAAGAAAAGCTTGAAAAGTAGATATAGGTATCGATTGCATCGAACCACTATAAACTTTATGTGTTTGTCTTATGGCTTTACTTCTTGCTTTCCTTTCTTTGTTTACTTTCTTATTATTTCTGACTTGTATTGTTTATATTCTTGGTTTGCATACATTATTTTTCTTTCATTGTAGTTTAAAGCCTTCACCTCACAAACTTTCTATTTTGCTTAAATTAAGGTGCAAATTTGTTTAAAAAGTAAATTTGACTAAAAGTTTTATAAGAACCCAATTCATCCCCCCTCTTAGGTTGCTACCTCTGGGCAATAGGTATCTAAGCTTTCTTAGATCCTTTTGGTTAGTCATAATTGTTCCTTTAAAAATCCATATCATTTTTACATGAGAGCTACCAAATTTATTAGAATAGCATGCAAAGGATTTATGGCCTAATTTACCACAGCTAAAACATGAAATGATATTTTGACGAGAGTTCACAAATATATTCTTCAAAAATTTTTATTTCTTAAGTGGGTTATAACCAAGACTAGCTTTGTCATAAATAGTCCTTTGGTTTTCTAGAATTATATTTAATTTACTTGAACTTAAGGTAAATTTGTCTACTATAGGTTTCAGCTTATTTACTTCAGTTTTTATGTTTTGATTTTCTTGAATTAGAGCTTTATTTTTAGCTAAAATTTCTTCTTTTTCTTTGAGTAAACATCGATTTTGCTTTTTCAACTCTTTATTCTTTAATCCTAACTTCTTTAGATCATCTAATAAATCATTAAAAGCCTCTTGCAATTTATCAATTGTAAAGTCATTTGAAGGTTCAGATGTTACCTCATTTTCGTATGCTATGAGATAAAGATTAGCTTCTTCATGGGTGTCATTATCGAAGCTTAAATCATCACTGTCGCCAAGTTGCCACCATAGCCTTCTTTTTGAACTTCTTTGGGCCCTCCTTAAGTTGAGGACATTCGAACCTACAGTGCCCCAACTTCTTACATTCATAACATATAAGGGGCTGTTCTTTTTCTTTCTCTTTGCTAGGTTCTTCCTTGGTTAATGGCCTTCTTTTCAATTATTGCCTTCTCTTCTTTATGAACCTCTTGAATTTTTGAGTGATGAGTGTAAGCTTTTCATCATCATCTTCATTGTTTGATTGGTCCAAGTCTTCTTCTTCTTGAATAATAGACTTGAGAGTAATAGTCTTCTTCTTTTTAGTTTCTTCTTAACAGTGTTGCTTCATGGTGAGTTCATGTGTCATAAGTGATCCGAGAAGCTCCTTCAATGGTAGGGTGTTAAGATTCTTAGCCTCTTGAATTGCTATGACTTTAGCTTCCCAAGTTCTTGATAAAGACCTAAGTATTTTTCTCACAAAATCACTGTTAGTATAGGACTTACCAAGACTTTTAAGCCCATTAATGATATCAGTGAAATGAGTAAACATTTAGGTAATAGACTCATTAGATTTTATTTTGAAGAGTTCATATATATAGACAAGCATATTGATTTTAGACTCTTTTATCTGATTTGTACCTTCATAAGTTACCTCTAATCTATCCCATATCTCTTTAGCAGAATTACATATGGAAATCTTATTGAATTCATTTACATCTAGGGCATAGTATAAAATATTCATGGCTTTTGCATTAAGTTATGCCATCTTTTTGTCAACCTCATCCTACTCATTTTCAGGTTTGGGAATATCCTTCCCATCAATTTATTTTGTGGGTGAGTGAGGTCCATTCACTAAGGCATTCCACATATCATAGTTAAGAGCTTGGATAAAAATCTTCATCCAAGCTTTTTAATAGATATAATTTGATCCATTGAAAAGTGGAGGTCGATTTGTGGATTGCCCCTCGGCAAGTGAAGTACCTACTTAAGTTGCCATAGATCTTTCGCTCTTGATGGTAAAATTAAAAAAGGGCTAGAGATCGGGCTCTGATACCACTTGTTGCCCAGCTATGTAATCTAAGAGAGGGGTGAATTAGGTTTCTTTTTCTAAATTTAAACTTAAAAACATAATTGCAATATGTGCTTTTGAAGTTTTAAGTGAAGCGAGGTGAGTTAGGTAAGTAAGACGCAAGAGCCTAATTTAATAGAAAGAAATTAAGCATAATAGAGCAAGTAAAGAGGAAGGAGAGAGAACAACACAAGAAAGATGATTTATAGTGATTTGGTATCAACCTTGTACCTACATCCACTCTTCAAGCTCCTACTTGAAAATTTCAATCCACTAACATATTCAAAAGAATACAACATCAAATCCTCTGACCCTAGCTATCCCAAGCTAGAAAACTTATTTTTTGGGTACAAGCTAATCCAAAAATAATTTGATTCAAGGTTTGGATCAACCTTCCTAAGCTTTGAAAATCTCCAAAAGCTTGAGCCTCAAAATAGTAAAATAAAGTAAAAGGAATATACACGTTCAGTATACTTAGCTCCTTAATGAGCACAATAAAGCTTTAAAGAATCTTTACACAAACTAGAGAAAGCTTTTAAGAACCCTCTCAAAGAGATTAACAACTTGAATGCACGTTGGAGAAATGGTTGAACTTGAAATCAATGCTTCTCTTGCCTAAGGCTGAGTTTTCTTTGAGCTGAATATTCACTTAATTTTTCTCTTGATTTTCTTCCTTTTTGAATTCTTTTAAACCCTCATTCAATGCTGGAAGATGAATAGTAGCCATTGGAGATTATTTAGAAAATATTAAATGCATCGAATAGAGAAGAAAAATAGTCGTTGTGGAAATTCCATCGTAGGGGGTGTCCCTTAGGTCGCCCCTTTCATCATAGGTGAGAAAAATAGCATTCTATGATTTTGTGCAGTTACTTCAAGGGGCGCTCCATGGGTCGCCCCTTTTGCAATAGATGAGAAAGTCTATATTCTGCATCTTATGCATAGAACCTACAGGAGGCATGCCATAGGTTGTCCTTTTTTCCATAGGATACCCCATAGGTCATCCCTTTTTATGTGCCAATTTAGAATTAGCATGCCGATCCTGCTTGCCAGTTGCCAAAGAAAAAAGGATCGACCTAGGAGTCACCCTCTTTTATCCGAAATATTATATCTTCACTTTTAAGCTTTCAAACAATTTGAGACTACCTCCAAATGAATCAACATCATCTTGGAAGTTCTTGAGGCTTCCGAAAAACTTCAATTTTTGCTCCAACTCAAGTAAATTTTAAATTGACCATCTTGACCAAGTTTTTGCAATACAAAAATTTTTGAAAATCCTGAAATAATTTTTAAAAACATCTCCAAGAATAAAAATTATTAGTATCCCTCTCAATTATTTTATACTCATTAAAATCATTCCTAGGGGCAACAGTTTCTTTGTGTACTTGCTTTGACTTATGAAGATTCCATCTTTAAACTGCTTAATTTGGAGTTCGAGGAAGAAAGTGAGTTCTTCTTTTATGCTCATCTCGATCTCTCTCTGCATGAGCTAGACAAAATCTTGGCATAAAATTTTATTAGTAGATCCAAAGATGATATCATCAACATATATTTGTATCACAAGAATATCATCAATCTTTCTTTTTATAAAAAGAGTTGTATCTATTTTTTCTTTAGAAAAATTATTTTCTAACAAGAATTTACTTAATCTTTCGTACCAAGCTCTAAGAGCTTGTTTTAAATCATATAAAGCTTTATATAATTTGAAAACATGATTTTAAAAAGCATAATTTTCAAAATCAGAAGGTTGCTCTACATAAACTTCTTTCATAATAAAATCATTTTAAAAAGCACTTTTTACATTCATGTGAAATAATTTGAAGTTTATAAAACATGCAAAAGTAAGTAAGAGTCTTATAGCTTCTAATCTAGCAATGGGTGCAAAGGTCTCATCAAAATCAATTTCTTCTTGTTGGTTATATTCTATAGCTACTAATCTTGCTTTATTTCTTATGATATTTTTATTTTCATCTAATTTATTTTAAAACACCCATTTTGCTCCAATTATAGGATGATCTTTTGATCTTTCAACTAAGATTCGTACATTATTTCTTTCAAATTGATTAAGTTCTTCTTGCATTAGATTTATCCAATTATGATCTTTTTTGGCTTCATCAATAGTTTTTGGTTCAAAATGAGAGACAAAAGCAAAATAATTATTCACATCTCTTAGTGAGGATCGAGTTTTTACCCCATGTGTAGGATCACCAATGATAAGTTCTTTAGGATGATTGTGAACATACCTCCATTCTTTTGAAAGGTCATTTGAACTTTTGGATTGTTCTTATTGATCTTGTTGTTCTTCGTCTTCATCCTTCTTTAAGTACTTTGTCATTTTAGACTAATAACTCCTTTATATAAGTACTTTGTCATTTTAGACTAATAACTCCTATATAGTGAGTTCATTCATACCTTCAATAATTTGACTTGCTTCATCAATACCCTCTCTCTTTCTTCACTACTATAGAATAAATCGCTGTTGTAGCCTAAAAAATTGCTGCCATAGGCTATGAAAGCGGTTAGCTAACCGCTGCTTACGGCAACAACCGCTACCATGATGGCTGTCGCCGTAGGTCTATGATAGTAGTTAGGCAAATCGCTGCCATACATAGCCTATGGCAATGGTTCCATAATCGCTACCATAGGTTGAGCTATGGTAGCGGTTACAAAACTACTACCATAGGCTGTGTATGACAACAGTTCTATAACCGCCGCCATAGCTCGACCTATGGCAGCGATTACAGAACCGCTGTCGTAGATCTAATGTAGTAGTTTCATAACTGCTACCATAGATCAATGGTAGCGGTTGGCACGTAACTTGCTGTCTCGCTTGGCATGCCTAAGGTAGCAATTTTGCAACAACTACCGTAGCTTTTGAATAATAATAAAATATAAAATTTTTAATTTTTTATATATTTTATCTGATAAATACAGAGATATATATGACATAATAAAAAATATAAGAAAATATTATAAATATAAGAATATTTTTGAAATGCTCAAATTTTATTGCTAAATAAAATTTATTATAATATTTTTTAAAAAATATATATTAAAAATCTTCTAAATCTACATCATCATCACCGAGAGATGGAGCATGAGTTGGAGGAGCTGGAGGTAGAGCCAGAGCTAGAGGGACTAGAGCTAGAACGTCGACCAACATGTCTCCAAGGCCTGCAAAGTCTGCACCAAAATGCGCATTGAGCCTCATCACCATGATCTCAAGATGTCCTTTAGATGAGATGTGCGCTCAGCATAAGCAGCCCATGCCATAGCCTGATCTGCCCATGCCATAGCTTGAGCTGCTTGCACCAACGCCTCCTCAAACTGCTCCCGACTGACAGCACTAGAAGCATGTGAAGAGATGTTCATCTTAGACCAATAGCTCATCGATGTATGTTCGGACCTGCATTGGATCCTTTCAGAGTGCTCAGACCCCAAGATCTGAGATAGATGATCATGGGAGCCATAGGTGTCTGGGCCTTCACTCGCGAGTGTATCTAACTACTCCTATAATTATAAATTTAAATAAAATTTTATAAAAAATATTATAATACTAATAATATATACTAATATATTTATTACTTACAAAAAAAATTTTGATCATGATGTTCATCGGCCTGCCCTTCTTATCTGTACAGTTGGATCAGAAGATCTCGCTACGACTCGACATCACTCCATCTCTCATCAACTATACAATTGATCAATTTTTTAGAAATATAAAAAAATATTAATTTAATTTATCTAGTAAGATTCAGAATTTATTATCTCTCTATGCACATGATTAGCCATAGACTCATGGCCTAAAGTATGCGTGTACTCGTGGGCTACCCGATTTTGATAGAAGATAACCTAACAAGTATTTAAATAAATAATAAGTATTTAAAAAATATTTAAATATAATTTTAAGCATATTAAAAAATTTAAAAATTAAAAATTTTATCTTGAACTTCTGACTCCTCCAATATCTAACCATCCCCTCCTACTGACTTGGGAGACAGTTTTGTATCCAGGGAATAAGCTCTTCTAGAGTGTCTCGTCGGTGCTCAAGCCATCCTCTGTGGAGCTTGATCTTGTAGTCCCGGTATAACTCTTCAATCTTCTTCAATCAGACATCTCGAACTCTCTCGTAATCTAAAAATTCATACCTTCTCTATACAAAGTTATCAAAAGTTAGTTACCAAATTATTCTAATCAAACAAAGTATAAATATATCAAATGCATATATAATTAAGATACACTTACCTATATCTTCTTTCACACCCGATCCCTGACACCAGCATCCATCAATTACTAGTCTATGGGTAATACTGGAATGATGTCGGACTACCTCATAAGTACTTTAAAAAATGAATGCATCTTCCGTGCGGTCTTTCCTACTGACCTTCTCTCTGCATCATACTGTACAATCACCTAATGCAGGCAGTTTCACATATGTGGCATGCATGTGGGATCGTAAAATATCCTACTAAATGATATACCTGCAATGAAAATATATTATGCAAATATATATATATATATATATATTATATAAAAAATAAATAAATAAATAATATAATATAAATGTACACTCAGATGTCGGTATCGAATATGTGGTTGACGGTGGAGGCTTAGATGTCGGTGGAATAGATGCCGATGGTGGAGTAGATGTCGATGCAGAGGTAGATGGAGGATGCTCCGACTGCTCCTCAGATGCCGAGCTCCGCATAACCCACTGAGGGATAGTGGTAAAAGCTAGATGGCATTTCGGTACCATCATGATCTGCAACATTAATAAGCATTAACCAATATAACATATTAAATAATAATATTAGTATAGCATCAATAAATAGACTCTAATATTTATACCAAAATCTTGAAGTCATCACCTAGTGGCATCTACAATATGGACATCACCATCTCTCCTGATAAATTGGATAATTTCCAAACTGTTCAAATTAGACAATCAATTGATCATTGTACATAATTCTTCCAACTATACAATTACATATAAATGTATAGATATCGAAGATTATGTACACTAATCAATTGATGGGTCTATCATTATGCAATGCAATAAATAAAAGCAATAAGATATAAACATCCATAAAATTCTTTCTAGAATTTTTTTCTTAGCTTGTACTGAAATCAAAAAATAAATATATTTATATGTGTATTAAGACACAAAAAACTATCAAGAAGCTTTGCAGGTTCTCAATATCATCCTAAGGCAGCATTCGGCAAAGTAGTAAGTTGATTTGTTTATGTTTTTATGATTCAAGACTGAGAGTCATGGGATAAGTAAACTAGTAGTAAGTAAATAATCTATCATCCTATGGCCCAAGGCTGCTGGCATGATCCAGAACCCATCGGTGGGGGTGCAGATTTTCTTAGCAGCCGACATAGCTCATAATTGCCAACATGGCCCAAAATCCATCGGTGGAGATTTTCTTATTGGTTGGTACGGCCTAAGGGCTGTCCACGACTGTCGATATGGCACGGCCTAAGGCCGTCGACATGGCATGGTCCAAGACCATCCACGACCATCGATACGGCATGGCCCAGCCCAAAATCTACCAGCATGGTCCAAAACTAGTCGACAAGAGTTCTCTTATCCAGCGGCATGACCCACGACCGTCGATATGACCCAGAACCTATCGATGAAAATTTTCTTATCGATCGGCACTACCCAAGAGCCATCCACAACCACCGACATGGCACGATCGAGGACTGTCTACGACTGCTGACATGGCATGGTCCAGCCCAGAATCAGCCGACGGGAGTTCTCTTATCTACCGACACTATCCACGATCGATGGATAATAAAGCCAACTGGTTTAGGAGTCATTGGCCCAAGACTCGCTACATGGATCAAATAGAAAGCTTAAGGGGTTAAGACACTCAATAGTGGTACAACATTATAAAAAAAAATATTAGTTTTTCACTGAGTAATTGAATCTCATTGTCTACGTAAGCAATGATATTCACATAAAAAAATGGGCAATATGAAAATAAAAATCAATAAATAAAGAGCGGAAGTAGCAATACACTTGTCTATATGAAAGTTTAGACAAATCAGAGATAAAGATGAAATAATTTAGAAGAAGTTCAAAAAAATTTAATATTTTTTACTTAATTTTTTTATTGATAAGTATTAATATCCCAATGATATACCTCACTTATACTTTACTGAATATCAATAACTATTTTGAAAACTGCTTAGATAAAATTCAAAATTCTAAAGTTAAAAGATATTTAAAACTAAATTTTTTTTTTACTCGAGAACGAGTAAAGCTTAAGTTGGAGGATGTGATAACTATCATAAATTCATCAATAAAAGTATTAATTTATCAATTAATTTATATTAATTTTTAAAAATTAATGATCAATTTATATATATTTTTGAAAAATTCATATTTTTATTAATTTTTTCTAATTTTTTTCTAAATTATCCCATCTTTATCTCTAATTTATCTAAACTTTTATATAGACAAGTGTATTGCTACTTCCATCCTTCATTTATTAATTTTTATTTTTATATTATCCACTTTTTGATGTGAATATCGTTGCTTACTTAGGCAATGGGACTCAGTTACTCGATGGAAAATTAATATTTTTTTTTTTAATGTTGTTCCACTATTGAGTATCTTAACCTCTTAAGCTTTTTATTTGATCCATGTAGTGAGTCTTGGACCAATGACTCCCAAATCAATTGACTTTAGAGCACTAGGTATAGAATACCCCTTGGACTTACTAGCTCGAATCAAACAGACTACGAGTTAAGACTAGCTTTACAATGAGCTTCTTTGTCCTTCCCATCTTTCGATGCAAAATTCAATGCTTGCTTAGGCAAAGAGGCCTGGTTACTCAGTGAGAAGTACTTAGAAACTAATAATTTTTTTATATGAAAAAATGTATAGTTACCCTACACAAGCCTATAAAAAGTAGACTTTTCTTTGATGCTAGTAGAAAAAAATAGAAATGCTCAAAGAAAAAACTTTTTATGTTCTAGACTTAACTCTTTATTGAATTTTTTTAATACTTGATCTCTCAATATCTCACAGATTCTCTGATCCATGCATCAATTTTCTTTTAAAAATGCTTAGTTTAATTCGATTCTTAAGCATAATCAGGTGTCTAAATACTAAATACTAACTTTTTTGAGGATTTAAAATTTTAAAATTTTTGTTTTTCTCCTCCTCCAACTTAATCGACATTGTCCTTAATGGACAAAAAAAATAAAGGATGTAATAAAGAACATGAAAGAATACACCTGACTCAATATATATGGTCCAGCATATGCCTTTGAAAATTTGAGCTCTCCCTCCAACTTATTCAAATTATTCTAAAAAAAATTAACTAAAAAGATAAATTAAACTAAAGAAAACTAAATATTGGGTTGCCTCCCAACAAACGCTAAGTTTATCATCTTCAGCCAGACATAATGTAGCTTACTATCCTATGTCAAATATTGGATTGATAAATTTCAATAGTTTTGGATTGTCAGTCTTAGAAAGTTAATTTATAATCTCATTATTGATATGATTGTTGTTAATTTTAGGGACATAATTTGTGACCCCATTCTCAGACCCATATTTATTAAGAATTTCTCTTATTTATTCTTTTAAAATACTCATGAATGGAGTTTTTGAATTAGGAGTTAAGTTTAATGCATCGAATACTGGAAGGGTGTCTAAAGATGGATTTAATGGAGGTAAATTAATGTGATCTTGCTTAAATAACTCCATTGATACTTCATTATATGCCTCTTGATTTTTATAAAAAGAACCGACTTCTAGGGTTGAAGGGAATAGGATATTAGGTTTATAAGTGTTGGATAAATCATCTATTCTCTTTTTTCCTATGTTTATCTCATTTAAATTAGAACCAGCATCAGTACTGGTTCCGAGCTTAGATTCTTCTATATGGTTAGTCTCAGTACTAATCTATTCCTATAAATTTTTATTTTGGCTAGCATCAGTACTAGCTTCTCTCACCTAATCTTGGTATGGGTCCATAAGAATCCTATAGCTTTTAAGTTCAGAAATTACTTTGGCATTCTCAAATTAGAAATTCTTAAGTGAGACATTAAATTGATAACTTGATCCAGATGGTTGGTGGATAATAGGTAGATTATTTAAAATTGGTAGGCTCGATAATTGACCTAGTTCTCTCCTCATGTTAGATTCAGTTAGTTGACCAATTTGAGCTTCTAGCCTAGCGATAGATTGTTGTTGAGTCAGAATCAATTATTGAAGTTGGTTAAATCTATCGTCAGCTAGATTGGTCTATTGAGGAGGTGGGTATGAGAGATGATTATAATATGGTGGCTAGAAAGGCTGACTAAGCTGACCTCTGTTATAAGCATAGTTCTAGTATTAAGGTCTATTCTGATAATTTTGCATTGATAGAGTTTGGGTCTGAGCCTAAGTCTGTTGTGATTTTCAAGAAAAATTTGGATGGTTTCTCCGGCCAGAGTTATATGAATTTGAAAATGGATCATTAACTGGCTTGGAGTAGCCTTTAGCAACTTGGACTTGTTCTTGGATAAAAGATGGAAACTATGCAGTCATAGGATATTCACTCATATGATGGGTTGAGCTAGTACAAGTTGAACAAATCTCTCGATAATTAGAAGATGATATGAATTATGCAGGAGATTATTGACCTAGGATTAGGACTTGATCTAATTTCTGAGCAAGAAAGTTTACTTTATTTATTAAATTTGAATCAGCCTTAGGACTGGATTCTAGATGTTTAAATTCATGGATCCCTATCCAGGTTTGGTAGAAAGATAACAAAGCATGGTTAATTAAGTTTTCACTTAGAATTTCAAATAAGGTATAGGCTTCATCCTCACTCTTGTTTATGATTGCACCTCTACAGGATGCATCTACCATCTATCTATATTGGTCTCCTAAATTCTCATAGAAAGCTTGAACTATTTGCCACTTAGACAGACCATGGTGTGGGCATTTTCTAAGAAGTTTCTTAAGTCTCTCCCATGATTCATGAATCTGTTCCCCTGGGAGCTAAGCAAATCCAGTGATAGCTCGCCTCATAGTATTGGTTCGGCCTATGGGATAAATTTTTTTAAGAAAATTACTTTGCAATTCAGCCCAAGTTTTAATTGGTCTTCGTATTATGCCAAGCCAGTACTTGGCTTTGTCTTTTAATGATAAGGAAAATAAAATTAGTCTAAGGGCATCATTAGTTAAATTTTGAATTTTTACCATAGAGCAGATTTCTAAGAATTCATCTAGATGCCTATAAGGATCTTCATTGGTGTTTCCGTAGAAAGATGGGAGCATCTGGATTATGGTCGGCTTGATCTCATAGTGGGTAGCATGAATTTTAGATAATTGGATATAAATCGATGGATTATAGATGGAAGAAATAAAGTATTCCTTCATCTGTTTAAATGGTTTTCTAAAATTTTCAGTCATTTGGTTATTGGGTTTAATACGATTCAGCCTTTCAATGTATGGTTGGGTTCGACTAGATCAGATAAAGTGATTTTCTACTATGCATGCCCTAGTGCAACCCTAATGTATTGTTCAAAAATTTTTTAGTTTTTTCAAAATTTTATATATATATATTTTTTATTATTTTATTATATTATTATTTTTATAAAAAATTATTTTTTTAAAATTATTTTAATTATTTTAATTTAATTTAATTATTATTTTTAATAATTTTTTTAGTTAGTTTAATTTAATTTTTATTTTATTTTATTTTATTTTATTTTTAGAGGAGAAAGAAGAAGAAAGAAAGAAGAGTTCTAAAGAAAAGGTCCTAAGGAGTCCTAGAGCTAAGAAGAGAGAGAAGAATTATTTTTAATTAGTGATAATGTTGGTTAGCAATCAAGTTGGTCAATCAATCCTGACTAAGGATTATCCTAGATCTAGACAGCTCTTAACTACCAAGATCACCTTCAATCCCACCAAGTATAAGATCAGTCAATCAACTGGCCAGGTAAGTGTAAGATCGGTAGAAGTCCCTTCATTGCTTATCTTAGACATCAATTATGCTTGGCCAGGTAAGTTAATGATATCAATTAGAAACCACCTTCCTTCGAGCCTAGTCATCCTTGAACCACTTTCCTAGACACCAATCAAATTGACTAACCTTAATCTGGTTCAACTCTTAGGATTTCTTATCCTATTGAGCTCGAGTTTCTAGGGTTGATGTCTAATTGATTTTAAAATTAAAGGCTTAGGTCAATGTAGGATGCTAGTTGGTTGTTTGTGGGCCAAAAAAGGATGATTAAATCCCCATCTTATCTTGTTTAATTGGGTGTTGCCCTTAATTTGATTTAATATGCATATGCATAATCACTTTCAGTAAGAAATTCTATACAACTAAAGTAGATGCATGAAATTGATTAAACTTAAGAGCTTAACTTGTCTCCAGTGTTCACCAAAAAAAATAAAATTAAAATAAAACTAATATGTTGCACACTCTAAGCAGTTAGGATTTCTAATCTTATCATGAGATTTTTAATTAGATTTAAGTGGATACATTTTTTAAAAAAATTAATTTAAAAATAAAATAAATAAATAAAAATTTGATGTATGCTAATCTATAGCTATGGCAAGTGTACCAGTCGATCAAGTAATAAAGTAAGTGAGTAGAGTATCATTCCTAGAAGATTAAAAAATAAGTACTGAAAAGCTCTTTCCTATACTTTATTTAGAAGATCGATTTATGAGAATAAAAAAATAAAAAATAAAATAAAAAAAATAATTAAAAATTATAAGAAAATAGAGAGAGTGTAATTATTAGGATTTTAAACTTAAGAGCAATAGGTTACTAAGGCAATTGATTCACCAACTCAGTCAATGCAATATTCAGATTATTAGGTTAATTTTATTTCATATGACGGTGGAGTCTCCTAGTTTATTCACTATCCTTTGGTCCAGGCGTAGCAAAACTATCAATATTTATTAATTACTCTTTGGTCCAGGTGTAATTTAAATAAATATCAATGCATTAAGTTTTGTGAAACTCTCTAATTAAAATATATTGTGTCCAAAGTGCACTAAAATTTCTGCATGCATATGAATTCTAATTCGATTCATAATACAAGGTATATAATCAAGAAGCAATAACATAGATGTACTTAGTCCGTAT
Organism: Cocos nucifera; assembly: GCA_006176705.1. Lineage (NCBI taxonomy): Eukaryota > Viridiplantae > Streptophyta > Magnoliopsida > Arecales > Arecaceae > Cocos > Cocos nucifera. The sequence continues at coordinate 243,283 of QRFJ01000458.1, forward strand.
CATCTATATTCATCAGATCAATTAGGAGATGGCCAGTAATCTAAAAGCATTAAGATCAGATTTATATACTCATGAATAAAATTTAAAATTAAAAATAAATCATACTGAATATTGCATCAAAAGAGTGGCTACACCTTAGTCTTAGTAAATAAAAATTTAGTTCATGATAACAAGTTCAAAAATAATAAATAAAATAAAAAATATGAAGAGATTAGACTATTTATTTGCTGAAATTAGTTGTCCGTTGCTCTTGGTATAGAAAACTTGATGAAGAAGAAGAGAAGCCCCTTGATCGATATTCTGATTGTCGAAAGAAGAAAAGAAGAAGAAAGAAAAATAATAAAGAAAATAAAAGTTCTTTCTCTTTTCTCTTCCTTAAAACTCTCTCCCTCAAAACTCTCCCTCTAAACTCTCCCTCTAGACTCTCTCCCGGCAGCAATAGCAATAGGGTCTTTAAATAGGCTAAGGAGAAGAGTTTCTATCAAAATCCCTAAAAAAATCTTGGAAGAATTGGATTTAAAACTCCTAACACAACTCAAATTGAAATCTGGATCATTTTGACCATTGGATGATGATCAAACGGGCCAAAAACCACTCAAAATTGATTTAAAAACCCAAATCAAGTCAGAATTCATTTGGACCATTGGATCAGCCTTGAAGATCGAATCTGGGTTGTCAGATCATGCCCAAAGAAATCTCTGATTCTTAGTTTAAAATTGGAAACGCATCTCCACCGTTGGATCTCGACCGGGAGCTGCATCCATCGTTCGTTGGTGCATAGATTTTAGCCATTCGATCAAATCCCAGAGAACATCATCCATTAGATCAGAAAAAAAATTTAGAATACCCTCTATACACCATGCGCGAGCCCGGCGTTGCATGGACTGCTGCTTCCTTCAGCCAATCGAAGCGCGCTTGTCCCTATGAAATCTCCGAAATGCCCTCGCCAGGTCACTGTAGCGATCCACCGTGTGCCACAAAAAATCTTGATGTCAATGCGGCGTAAGCATGGCATTAGCGGGCGGTTGGTCTGAGCGCAGTCAGGCCAGGCGGTCTGCTGAGCCAATTTGAACCAGACCGGCCATTTTTTTAATATCATTTCCTTTGAAATTCAATTTCGGGCTCATTTGAAGTCCGTTTTGCTTGAAATTTATTTCATCTGATCTAAAAAAATAAGATCTTCATATTGGTAGCCTTCTTTCCTACATAGGATTAACAAAAGTATTAATTTCTTAAAAATAGATTATTTTATTTTATAATTTAATACTTTTATTAGTGTATTTTTATCACTTATCACCCTTCCTCCTCAACTACTTTTCTTTCTCCATGGTAGCTCTCTTTACCTTCACACATACCTCATCGACAACCTTTCCTTCCTCTTCACCCACCTCTCCTCCTTATCCTTCTTCTCCTCCTCCTCCTCCTCCAAACTCGCTTATGAGCCTTTTCTCTCTATGTTGACTCCCTCCACCTCCAACCATTCTTTATTGGCAATCCCTCCTTCCCCTTCATCCCTTTCCTCCTCATCCATTTCTACTCCTCATTCTCTTTCTTCTTCAAGCCACCTATGAACCCTCCTCCTCCACCTTTGCCTCTTCTTGCCAACAACCGATCCTTCCCCCTCCCTTTCCTCCTTACCCTATTCTCCTCTTTCACTACGAGAAATTTGATTTTTTTGCGATGAAATTTTTTCATCACTAAAGATCAAATTTTCATTGCCAAAACTATTAGCAATAAAAAATTTCATCCCTAAATACTTGTCGAGAAAGCCTTGTAGCAAAGATTTTAGTGACGAAAAATATTTATTTCGTCGCCAAAACTATTCAACCATGATGTCTTAAAAATTTAGCATTAGCAATGAAAAAAATCATTGCTAAAAAATAGCAATGAAATAATTATTTCATCACTAATATTTGTGATAAAAAAAAATTTGTCATAAATTTTTGTGATATAAAATATTTCATCACTAAAAGAAAATTTTTTGTCGCTATTTTTAGCGATGAAAATCATTTCATCACTATTTTTTGTGATGAAATTAATTTTGTTGCTATTTTTTTATGATGAAATTTAATTTCGTCGCTAGTTATTTTTTGCCATAAATTTTTTTTTTGTTGCCAACAAAAAACTCTTTAGTGATAAAATTTATATTTCATTGCTAAAAATAGCGACAAAATTTAATTTCATCACTAGCTATTTTTCTCCATGAATTTTTTTTTATCACTAAAATAAAACTCTTTAACGATGAAATTTATATTTTGTTGCTAAATCTAGCAACAAAACAAAAAATCCACCATTAATTTTATCGAAACCACATGTTCAAATATAAAAAAATATTTCAAACAACCTATTCAAATATAGATAATATTTCAAAATATACCACATATCAAATATATTTAATACACTACCATATCAATCAAAACATAATATATATACAGACTATATCCATCATATCCATACATAACTAAGTTTTATATCTGTCATTAATAGATACAAAAGTATGAGTTCACAAGTTCATACACCTTTTAAAATATAAAAATCTACAAATTATGCATTAGCAAAGTCATTGGCCTCGTTCTTTTCCCCAGGCATCGATCCCTGACCCAATGTGTGTCTCGATGTCTGTGTAGAGACAACATCATGTGGCTGTAGATCTACTAAATCAGAGACATTGATATCGAGCCATCCCACCATTGTAGCCACTATCCTCTTGAGCATTTGGCTGTGATTTATTTAGTAATTAATTTGATCTTGCATCGATATCCTGACTGCCTCTGGCATCGGGGCATCATCAAACCTTCCGAATTGGCTGGATGATGAACTACAATGTTATTTCTTCAAGGAACACATACTATGCCCAGACCTTAGCTACCGCCCGAGGACTGCATCCAGAATTGCATCGTCAGTCATGGAACAAATGAGCTGTAATCCAACATCGGTGTTGGATCCAACCTCCCTCATCGCCTACTCTCTCAGCTGTAACACTTTCCTTCATAATAAACCAAATAATACTATCAGTTTGTTTCGAAGGCTTCAAAAGCTTGAAAAATATGGTACGATACTTACATGACGATGCCTCGCCTCCTCGATCACAATTGACCAGTTTTATTTTGATAGAATTTTCCATAGGCATCGACCTTGGATAGTCCCTATTCAAATAAAAGAAAAGTAGAAAAAAGACATCAAAGTAATTTATATATTCAATAAGGACTTCCTATAGCGTGCAATTGCAAATATAGTTACGTACCATCCTCTTCATTCCTTGTGCAAAGAATGCACACCCTTACGTGTGAATGGAATCAACCTTACTCCTATTCACTTTGTTTGCTTTTGATCGTCGCTAAAAAATACACATGATCATCTCCAGCATACAGAAAGTAATGACAATTTTTTTCTCTAATACATCGATTTGACTTTGCCTCAATATTTTCGCGCATAAATCCCAAAAAAAAGTTTCTAGATCAAGTAATGCATCACACATATTATTTGGCAAGAATCCACGCAAGCCAACTAGGAGCACATGTTGTAGAAGCATGTGGCAATCGTGACTTTTCATCTTGATGTTTTCCTTTCTTTTGGTCTGATGCACAATTTTAAACTTGAGGCATATCCATTAGGAAACCTCACTGATCTCAAATATGTGAAAAATTGATTTCTCTCGCTTGGGTTCAGAACATAATATGTCAATGGCTTGACAAGTCTATCCCCCTGTCGAATCAAATGTAATTTTTTTCTAATCTGCATGTCCTCTAAGTCAAGATGAGCCTTCACGGTATCCTTTGTTCTTCCTTCGATATTAAGGATGGTGTAGAATACATTGTCAAATATGTTCTTTTCAATGTACATGATGTCGAGATTGTGTCGAAGGAGAAGCATTTTTCAATATGGAAGATCAAACAACTTGCTCCTTTTTCTCCAATTTTTAGTACTAGTTCGTATGCTTGATTAGTTGCCCGAACCCTTACCAAGTATGATATCTTATAGGTCGGGTAGTTGATTTAAAATGTCATCTATAGACTAGAACCCTGGTCGAGCACATCGTTCATGCTTGCCATTGAACTTAAGACTTCTCCTCCATCTATGATCATTTGGCAAGAAATGTCGATGGTCGGTGAAACAAATCTTTCCACAAATATGATCTGATGTAACATCATTGTTACAAGTTGGACATGCTTATATCCTTTCGTGCACCACCCAGAAACATCATCATATGTAGAAAAATTGTTAACTATCCAAAGCAGTGCCGTGTGCATGCAAAAGATGCCTCCTGCAACATGATCATATGTTTCGCACCCTTCTTCCCACAAGTATTGCAACTCTTCAATTAACGATTCTAAAAATACATCTATGTCTCTCCCAGGGGCATGAGACCCTGGATCAACTTGGCCAGTAGATTAAATGGAGATTTCATGCACTTCTAAGGTGGTAAATTATATAGAAATATCATTACGGGCCACATACTATATGTAGTGCTAAGATTACCATACGGATTAAATCTGTCTATTGCCAACCCTAGCTTGACATTTTATGAATCAACTGCAAACCATGGTTATTCACAATCAAAATGTTTCGATGCATCTCCATCCGATGGATGTCTCATGACATCATCATCGATGTTGTTTCCCTCCTTATGCCATCGCATATTAGAAGCAGTGTGCCTGGACATGAACAATTGATGCAGTCATGGCGTAATAGAAAAGTACCACAAAACCTTGCAAGGTATGTTCTTTTTCTTTTTACCCTTACCACGACTTTCATTCCATCTACTTGAATGACAAATTGGGCATACTTGTAGATCTTTTTTGTCCTTCCAAAATAGAACACAATCATTTAGGCATGCATGTATCTTTTCACAGCATAGGCCCAAGTCATCGACTCCCAACCTGAGTCCTTTCAACAATTTTTTGGCTTCGTAATAACTTGATCGAAGTAACTCTCCCTCATGCAGCAAGTCCTTCAGAAATGTAAGCAACCAATTGAATGAGTTGTTGACCACTTACCAAGTGTCTTCATATGTAATAACTTTATTATAGCAGTTAGCAGAGAGTATTTCTTACAATCAGGATAAACATCACTCTGCACATCTCTTAATAAACGCTCGAATTTATCATTCATAGGCATGCTGCTGTCATCCTTGCCCTCTTGTCTCATGATAGGATGCTGATGTTCTGATCCTACTTCTGCATTTACTTGAAATAACTCCGGATGGAGATCCTCCAGAGTTTCTTTATCTTCTGCACTAAGTGTTTGCCTTTCACGATTGGGTAATCTACTTATGGACGTAGCATTTGTAGACCTTCTAGACATCATGCTCGAGCCAATTGGCAAATCTTCATCGTGACAAGTCCATCTCTTATAAGTTACTTCTATGCCGCATTTATATAAATAATTCTGAATGTCTGGTAGGGTACACCAAAATAGATTCCTATATCGACGACATGGATAACGAGCTTTTCCATATTCTCTAGTATGATTGGATGCCATATTCATGAAAGATCTCACCCCCGCAATATACTTAGGATAGAACTTGTCACATAATGACATCCAACTATGATCCATGCCTACATGTTTATGACGCAAACTATAGAGTCAATCTTATGTAATGATAGTTGACTAACGCCTTATATCCCCTAGCTCTAGGATGGTGGTCCTATCCCATTTAGGAATGCAAGAATTTAACATTGCCATACATGTCTTCTACGTCAAAAAAATTTTTGCAACATTTTGGCACAGTTCTCCAAATACACAACCACTAGAATCGTGCCATGTACCTAGAGAATATAATAAAAAATGCCGATGAAATTCTTCGATGTAGAAGCACATGGCATGCAATGTAAAATTCTCTCACATGCCCATTCGAGAATAGCATGCATAACACCAATATTTTTTTTTATTAAAGAACGAACATTGGTTCAAGCATGCTATCCTCAAATAGGAATTCTAAGGTTCATGCATTTGTTATGTGTATTGTTAAACTAAATAATATTGTTAAAGTAGTATTGTTAAACTAAATAATATTGTTCTTATGCTTGCTTTGATTTGCAAGCCTTCTTTTTTTACCATCTGTCAATAACTGCATAGAACAAATTGCTATTTTAAGGAACTCTGATATCAACACCTTAAGTGTTAAACAACTTATGTGCCCTGACCTCCTAAACCTATGAGAAACAAGTGGCTCAGTACACACACCAGTGCAAGTAAAATATCTAAGAATCAACAATTCAAGAAATCTAACATATTGTAACGTGCAATGATGTTAATAGATGATAGAAAAATTCTAAGATGTTATTCTGCTCTCCAAATATTAATAGATTAAAATTGAGTTCATGGGGAGCCGCATGTCAAGCTGTGGCAGCTACTTTTTTTTTTCTCTTCTAATCCTTCCCGAGCTGCAACTCACCCCCATTTTTTTTCCTTCTAATCCTTCCTGAGCCCTTGTGGATGCCCACCTTCTCCCCACTCTCCTCGCCACCATCTCCCCACTATCTCCCTGCCAATTTGTAGTGGCTATGGTGGTGGAGAGCGCAGTGGCCCCCAATCACCTCTACCATGCCTCTACCAAAAATGCCAACTACCTGCGAAATTCATTGGGTACCCCCCACATCATAATAGAGCCCCATAAATTGAAAATTTCATAGCCAAAGAAGAATCCATTCGATCAAAAGTCCCCAAACCTTATAAAATATCATTCTTCTACTAAGATTAAGCTCTCAAAGCCTCAAGGGACAATGTCACACTACCACAACTCACACAAAATCCCAAGCATCGCATATGCTTGAGGAAAAAACCTAATTGGAACTTAAGAAATCCCTTTAATCTCTCTCAAGTGCTCTCCTTTCCCACATATCTCTGAAAAAGATAGTGAAATGAAAAAGAAAAAAGGTGAAAAGGAAAAAAAATGATCATCTATGTGGGGAAGGTCTTACCTTTTAATTTTTTTTCCCCATCTTTCCTCTATTATTTTATGGATTTTTTCAATGTTTTCCACCATTTTTCCTCTATTTTTTCCATCCTCAAGAGTCCCAAATGGGTGGGAGGCTTGGAGCGGCTGAACAGCAAAGCATAGACCATGGTTAGGGTTTTGCATTGGGTATTTCTTTTTTTTCTTTCTCAGAACTCTCAATTGGATGGGAGGCTTGGAGCGGTCGAACAGCAAAGCATAGACCATGGCTAGGGTTTTGCATTGGGTATTTCTTTTTTTCCTTTCCCTTGACTCTTGGCATGGGAAAGCTTAGATAATGGCTTCTTTTTTTACGTGGGTGGGAGGCTTGGAGCGGCACAGGAAAGGTTAGACAATGTATTCTTTTTTTATATTCTTGGGACTCGCAATTAGGTGGCAGGCTTGGAGTGGCCCTATATCATCCAAAGATTTAGGGCTCAAATCCTCCTATCCTCCTAATAATTAGGTACAGGGGCAAATCCCAAATCAAAATAATTTTAAATTTTAAATTTATTTTAACATTTATAGAATATTGCTTAATGAGTTTTATTAGAATTTGGATGAATCCAATATTCGAAAAAAATCACGTAACTACTATCACTGAGCCCATTATAGCATCAGATGCAAGATTAATTCATTGCATTTTTAGATTTATGTGATATATTTTAACATAATTTTTTTAAAATAAATTTTAAGAATTTATGTGCAAATATATAAAATATCTTGATTATTATATGTAGATAAAAAAATATTAGAAAATTTTAAAAATAAAATATATTATATTAATTGAATGACTCTAATTCATCAAAAAAGATGTTTATGGAGAATTTTAAAGATTAAATTTAGGATTCTTTGTTGAAGCATGTAGAAATATTTAAATATATTATATATGGTCCAAAAAATATTCAAAGATCGACATAAATGAAGTTGATCATTTCGGTCGTATGAAACTAAAACATATATATACATATTTGATTGAAAATTTGATAATTAAAAAAAATAAATTTAAATTATGGATTATATTTGCTTATTAATTTTAAGATTTAATAATAAATAATCTATTTATGGACTTAGATCTGGTCAAGACATATTGGGCTGGATCAATTTAATATTATCCTACAGATTGGTCTCCAAACATTAATGACCAATTTTTGTATCTTTTTCTCTCTTCCTAATCAGATCATAGAATTTTCTTAGCAAAGGATTAAATTCCTCATTTGCTTTATATCTTATATGAATCCATATTATGATAGTGGACTAAATGTCTCAATTTTTTAGGCCATCACTATTATATTGCCACCAATACTCTCAATTCTTGTACATATTATATCATATTATGATATTATCAACGATGGTGATGGTCGTACAGAGTGACGATGAGGATTGTGGGATAGTGGTGTGCTTGGCGAGGCAAGAAAGAGTGACTCAAAATTTTGTCTTAAACACAAAAAATAGCAATGAAATTTTTAGCAACAAAATTTCATTGCAAAAGAGAATCCTTTAGCGACAAAACATACTTTTATAGCAAAAACCAAAATACCAGCGACAAAATTTTTATTTTCATCATTGAATTTTATCCAAAATTCACAAAATAACAATGAAATTTTTAGCTATAAAAAAAAATTAATCGCAAATGATAAACCTTTAGCGATGAAATTTTTTCATTGTGAAAACCAAAACTCTAGCAACAATTTTTTTTTCTCATCACTGAATTTTGTCCTAAATCTTAAAAAAAAATAGTGATGAAATTTTTAGGGATGAATAATTTATTGCAAAAGACAAATCTTTAGCAATGAAATATTTTTTCATCAGAAAAACCAAAACTCTAGCGATGAATTTTTTTTTTATCATTGAAATCTGCCTGTATCCAAAAAAATAGTGACAAAATTTTTAGCAATGAAAGATTCATCACAAAAGACAAATCTTTAATTAGGGACAATATTCTTTTGTTACAAAAACTAAACCTCTAGGGATGAATTTTTTTTTTTCCATTGTTGAACAGGTCAATTTATGGCAATGAAATTTTCAATTTTATTGCAAAAAAAAAAGCACTTGATTTTTCATGATGAAATATTTTTTTGTCACAAAATATTATCTATTTGCAATGAAATTTGCATTTGTTGTTAAAATTTCATCACAAAAGATTAAATTTCTTGTAGTGTTTGTTGTCCACTTCTTGCAAGGCTGCCCTCCACTTCTTCCATAGTGATTTTCTCCATCTCTACCAATTTCTCGCGGTGGCCCCTCCCCTTTCTCCCCTTTCTCCTCATCCACTTCTCTTTGTTACCCTCCTCCTCTAAGTCTACCCATGAGTCCTTCCTCTCCACAATGGTTCCCTCCCTCTCTGCCCCTTTTAGTTAGCAACCCATCCTTTCCTCTCTCTCTCTCTTTCCTTCTCTCCCCCTCCTCCTTTAAGCCCAGCCATAAGCCCTGTCCTTCCATAGCGGCTCCTTCCACCTCCATCCCTTTCTTATCGATGATCTCTCTTTCTTCCTTCCCTTCTTTCTCAACCTCTTCTTCTCCTCCTCTTTCAATTCTATTCATGAGGCCTTTGATATCATCCTCTCCCTCTATATCGACTTATTCGATCTCATCCTCTCCCTTCATGGTGGCTCCCTCCACCTCCATCTCTTTTTTATCGGTGATCTCTTCCATATGAGCGAGAGACATTTTCATCCATTAAAATAGTAAGCTAATATCATTTATTGATAGTAAATAGTAGAATAATTTTAAATTTTTTTAAAAATTTAAAGAGCTAGTTTGACACTTTTTAAAGTTGAGATGGTGTGAGTAAGATTGAGCTAAAATTAAGAAGGTATTTCTGTAATTTATCTTTAATAATTTGAGATAAAACTGTGCTGCTTTTTCTAGCTACGGTCCCACTTATTTATTCAAATCTTTACTAAAATACTATGTGCAAATGTAATTTCACAGATAGTAAAATGTAATAAACATAATAAAATTTATCATGTCAAATTGCTATGCTATACCTCTTTTTGAAGTGGGACTTATTAAAATTTTAGGGTCCAATCTAGGGTGTTAACCAAAATCTATTAGTAATCAAACCTATTGCCATCAAGGTTGATCTAGCTCAAACTGACAGGCTGGAAGATGAGTTGGAGAGCAAATGAGGCAATTAAAGGATCCAGGCAGTTAGCCAGAGATGTCTAAGTGGTTGTCAATGACTGGATTTTTGCTCCAACATCCAGATTAGTCTTGAAACACCACAAACATAGAAAGTCTACTTGCTTGGGGTTTCCTGATGAAGGACCCTTCAATGCCTAAGTTAGACTACCTAAATAAAATAGAGGATGTTCTGAGTGGGAGAAGGCAAAGAGGGAGAGATATATCAAAATGGCCACAGTGAAGGAGATCATGAGTTTGTATGCCATGAGGAAGAAGGAGAGAGAGTAGTATTTATTCCATTTGGGTGTTAGAGGGATTTAGACTCAATGGGATGTCTGAAAGAAGAGAGTTCACATTACTTCACTTAGCTTGAACTCAATGGACTTACTTAGAGGACCCCCCAGTGAGTGGTTTATATAGGTGAGGATCAAAGCCCATCACGATCAAGATCTTAGGATATGTGATGGAGACCATTAAGGCTAACCACTTGCACATCTGAAAGATATGAATGATATGATGAGATTTAGTTATCATGGTTAGAGAGAGAATTCTACCATCATGGGCTGACTATCACCAATTGGAGGAAAATTTAGGCATTTTCGCATCCCTTTCGTATAATCATGTGGTGGGAATAGATTGGCTAAGGTGAAGGGCAGCATGGTCGATTCGTGTTAGGCTCCAATTGGTCGATAGTACCCTATCAACTAGATCAAATCTGAGGTATATCACTTACCTCCCATTTTCGAGGTTGAGATGCTCTTTGAGAGCTTGGGTGATGGAGGTAGAGAAGCCAACGTTGATGATTAATTATGGGACTATATACCAAACTACTATTAAGAATTATGTTCTAAAGCCAATCATCTAAGTTATAGATGATTGTGCTAATCTTGTAATTTATATATGAATTATCAATTAATAAAAAGCTATTTAGCTTATTCATCATAAATTATCTTTCTTAAATAAACTCCTATGCTATGATGAAATTCTTAGAACTACTATCAATCGATAAAAAAGAATTTATCAGATGGTTCTTAAAATTATTCAAGACCAAATATTAGGTTATTAACTAAGATGATAACTTATCGAGTATAGGTTGCTGTATGCCATATACATTGATTGTCCTTGTAATCCAAAGGTATGAAGACACTGGTATGACATACAGGTGAGATGTAGGAGTATATCTGCATTGAACATAACTAATCTGTATAGCACTTTACTATCAAGATTAGCCAGCGAAGGCTATGGATATAAGTATTTTTCTGACTTGAGATCACCATAGTGACTTGCAAGTAACTCACTGTACTTTGGTGCCAGACTACCTGTATTTTTAATATAGTAATGGATGATTTTTGAGTGTAGTCAAGTACTTATAAAGTTGGTGTGTGAGTTGAGATGGGATTGATCACTCTAAAGAGTTTGGAGAAAATGATTCACTGTGTTTCATTAAGCAAAACTAGGCTTGAGTAATCCTTGTAAGCAGTCATGGAATTTGTAAGGTTGAGACACAATATAGATGAACTGATTAAGAGTTGATAGTTAACTCTGAAGTCATCCTGAGTATTAAAAATCAAAGGAATGAATTATACGATAATCACATACCAAATTTTTGAATGTTGCTTTACATACATTCGACCTATCCGAACGTTGGATACCATTATTAGATGGTTACTTTAATTGATATAAAAATTTATTTCTATGCTACCGACATAGATTCAAATCTATGAGATCATATACATAAGAGATTTCTATTTGATCGGATGGTTGATCAATGATTATGAATCGTTTAAGAATCGAATCGTCAATACGATTGATGATTGATCAAGTATAAGTATTGCAGGAGGATTAATTAGCAATTAAATTATTAATTGGCTTAATTTGATTGAGCATTAGGGCTAAGATCAAGTCTAATAGAATTAGATTCAATTTGATTTAGTTTGGATTTAATTAAATCAAGTCTAATTGATTGATGAGATAATCCAATTACAAGAAAAATTAATTTTTTATTTGGTTAGGACTTGAGTACACCTAATTCCTAACTGGCATAGAATTTAAATTATATTTAAATAAAATTTAATTAAATTTAATTAGGCTCCTAGTTGGACTATAATCATTCTTAATTAGGTTGTACCAATCTTAATTTAAATAAGTTTAATTTTGATTTGACCAAAGAGAATAAGAGAGCCTAGTTGGACTGGGACTCTCTTCCTTCTCCCATGCGCCTAATACCCAAGTCCCACACCCACTTTTTGATGTTTACATGAGTATTCTCATATCTTAGGAAGCCCCACGCATGCCTCTTCCCTTTTGTTATGGAAATAATCATTGACTAGATCAAACAAGAAAAATTGCAATTTTCTTGGACTCTATTTGATAGAGTTTCATGAAATCAAAACTTTATCCTCAAGTGACACTTAAATGAATGATATTAGATCTGATTATGGCATGGAATATAGAGGATTTTCTGCATGAAAAGATTATATTCCATGTCTAAAATAATAGGGAGGTGCCAAGAGTTGGACTCCCCCTATGGTTGCCTTATCTTTGATCTTTCCATTTTAGGTCTTTGACCTAAAGTGAAACACCTTTGGATGCCCCCTATTTCATTAGGCTTTAGGCATGAGAAACAAAGGAACTTCACCATGAAAAGGAGAGAAAAGAAAGGGAGTGGCATGGGAAATTGGATGCTCCAAGAGGGTGGGCGTGAGGTTTAGTTTGGACATCCCTTTTGCATGTCCTGTTGAGAGAGAAAGAAGAGAAGAAGGGTTTTTCTCTTAGGGTTTCTTTTTTATCTTTCTTTTATTCATGTTTTAAGAGATTAGAGAGAAGGTTCTCTCCATTAGTCTTCCTTTGGTTCTTTATCCCTTGGAGGTTCGAGATTTTTGAAGAAAAGAAATCAGATCAATCATCAAGAGGGATCTACAAGGAGCTAGCATCCTGTGTAGATCTTCGATCGTCGAACCTTCAATCGGCATAGAAGTTTCATGTGGACAACCTCTAAAGGCTAAACATCCTGTGTGGCTCTGAGCAATGAACACATCCATAGAAATCAACAGTAGAGTTCTCAATCCGTGCTTAGGTATAGAGATCTAATCTCCAATTCATGCTAGATTTAATCTAGATTGGTATTGATATGATCAATATCTATGTTGGTGCAGAATCTGGTTGACGTCGGATCGAGCTGGAGTTGAAAAAGAAGAGGTTATCGTTGGTGACCTGCAAAATAAAGTTTCATCCGGAGTCATGGTGGTGGCTTCGATAGGATCCTCCGATGATCAAGTCAGCTCTTCTGGCCAATAGAAATGGAATGCTTAGACAAAAATTCAGTAGAGTTTTGGGAAGAAGAAGAGAGCTTAGAGAAAACATATCTGGAGGATCCCTTTTTATAGACGAAACCTATTGTAACTGTCCAATAGTGGGGTAGCCTATAGTAGACTGATAAATGACAATCGTAATCATCCTGATAAATGACAGTCGTAACCATTCGGTGGTAGGGTCATCTGTAGCAGACTGATAAATGATAGTCATAACCATCCTGATAAATGATAGTCGTAATCGTTCGATAGTGGGATCGCTTGTTCGTTGAGATTTAATAGTCGAAGTCTGGATGAAGCAGGCATTGGTTGGTGAACTTTGACATTTATCAATTCCAGAGGAGTTCGGACTCCTAAAAAAAATATGGCTAGAGAAAATCATCTGGAAGGAATACTACTTGAAATTTGAAAGTAATCCACTGGAGAAATTCAGATGAAGTTTGACTGAAGGAGAAGTTCGGAAGGAGTTTGGCTCCTATAGAAATTCAACTAAAGGAGAGATCCGAAAAGAGTTCGACTCCCGAAGGAATCTGATTGAAGGAGAAGTGAAGTTCGAAAGAAGTTTGGCTCCTATAAAAATCCGACTGAAGGAGAGGTCCGAAAGGAGTTCGGCTCCTGTAGGAATTCAACTGAAGAAGAAGTAAAATTCGGAAGGAGTTCGGCTCCTATAGGAATCCGACTAAAGGAGAGGTCCGAAAGAAGTTGGGCTCCTAGAGGAATTTCGACTGAAGAGAAGTCTGGAAGAAGTTCAGCTCCTATAGAAATCCAACTGAAGAAGAGGTCTGAAAGGAGTTTGGCTCCTATAGGAATCTGACTGAAGGAGAGGTCCAAAAGGAGTTTGGCTCCTAGAGGAATCCGACTGAAGGAGAGGTCCGGAAGGAGTTCGACTCCTGGAGGTATTCGACTGAAAAAGATGTCCGAAAGGATTTTGGCTCCTTAGAGAAATTCGACTAAAAAAGAAGTCCAGAAGAAGTTTGACTCCTGTAGGAATCCGACTGAAGGAGAGATCCAGAAGGAATTCGGCTCCTGAAGGAATCCGACTGAAGGAGAAGTCTGAAAAAGGTTTGGCTCCTGTAGAAATTTGACTGAAGAAGAGGTCCGAAAGGAGTTCGGCTCCTAGAGGAATTGGACTAAAGGAGAAGTTGAAAGGAATTCTAGAGGAATCCAATGAATGAGAGTCTTGAAAGGAGTTCCTGGAGGTATCCGACTGAAGGAGAAGTTTAGAGTTCGGCCGCTATAACTTCGGATTTCGCGTTGGAAAGAGTTCGACTGCTGAAGGAAAGAAATTTTCTTGAGAGCCCCTTCCGGATGGAGTTTGACGCTATAGAGAGAGGTTCGACTGCTTCTTTGAGTGGGGTTCGACGGGAGGGAGTTGAGCTTCCGTGATTATCAGCATTAGGTAAGCATCAACTGGACCAACAAGACTCTGTTAAATGGAAGAAAGAGATGAACGATCTGACTCAATTTTTAGGTTCTGAAGTTCCTCCATCCGAGGTTGATGTTGGTTCTTACATCGAGATTGAAGGAGTTGCTTCTGTTGATATTGAAGCTCTTATCTCCAGCCGAGGTTGAAGAAGATCTTATGTCCTGTTGACGTTGTTGAAGGCATCTTATCGAAGAAGGAGAATTGCTTGGAGTGGCGGATCTTATTGTTGAGGAACCTCTCGTGGCAAACCAGGTTTGCTTTCATATAGTCAGGTTGTTGTAAAAAAACGCACCGAGCCTTCTTTCTTTTCCATATAATTGGTCCTCGAGGTTTTTGCTCATGTTGGATGAGATTCTCCTTCTTCCTAACAGGCTATAAGGGCACATTATCGGGGCCTCTCCTCTTACTCTCTCTAAAATGAACGAGGCCTTCGACTTTGCTCACATTAGGAATGAGGTTCTCCTCCTTAATGGACTTAGGGGTATATTAGGGTCATTATTGGGCCTCTCCTCTCATTGTCTAAAATGAATGAGGCCTTCGATTTTTGCTCATGTAGGATGAAATTCTCCTTCTATTCCTCTGTAGGGATACATTGGTCAGAGATCTAAATGACGAGACCTTCGTTGTCACGTTAGGATGACTAACGGACTGAAGGGGCACATAGAGTCATTGTCAAGGTCTCACGATGGCCTTCGACTCATGTTGTTCTTCCTTCTAATGAACTCATAAGAAGAAGATAGCAATAAGATAACATTTCTTCATGGAAGGATCCGCATCTATGGAGATTTGCTCATGTTATGAGGTTCTCCTCCTGTCATAACATTGACATAGTTTTTGCATCCAGAAGTTTGAGATCTTTCATAAGATCGAACGATCTTCTCTATTTCATATGGGTCTTTCCAATTTAGGGCAAGCTTTTTTTGGCTCTGAGGTCAAGAGATGGTGGCTCGTCAAAGCACTAAGTCCCCCAAAGATAGTGTTAATGATGCTGAGAGACGGCCAATCTTCTTATTGTTCCTCCATCCTTAGTGGTTCTAACTGTGACAGTGCCCTCGGTTGATCTTCTCTTGCTTCAGATCGGCATCTGTGGAGTATTGAGGGGGCATAGTTGTGAAACCTTCTAAGGGGAGAACTTCGTCGTGCCCTTATATCAGGACTTCTTTGACGACGAGCTCGAGGAGGAGTTCGGGCTCACTTGCGCTCGGAGGAAGTCCATGAGCGTGGCCAAACTTCATTCGACCCTCCGTCAGCTATGGGTTTATTAGACTCGTCCGCTCACTGCTCTCTTGTGGCTTCCTCATCCTTCAACTTGAAGGCTTCTTTCGCTCGGGTATATCCTTCAGTTCGAGCTAGCAAATTGGCAAAGTCCCTAGGGTACTTCTTCTCCAAGAAGAATAGCAAATCATTCTTCTGAAGGCCGTCCTTGAGTGCGGTAATTGCAACAGACTGATCCAGGTTTTGGACTTTCAATGCAGCGATATTAAATCAGATGACATAAGTCTAGATAGATTCTTCCTTCTTTTGCTTGATATGCATCAAGGAATCTGAATCTCGGTGCGAACATTGGCTGCTGACGAAGTAAACCACAAACTAATGGCTCATCTGGTCAAAGAAAAAGATCATACCTAGCTTCAACATCAAGTATCAATTTCTTGCTGCTTCCTTTAAGGTAGATAAAAAAGCTCGGCATAAGATGGCATCTAGTGCACCATGGAGCAACATCATGGTCCGAAAGGTCTTTCGATGATCGATCGGATCAGAGATTCTGTTGTAGCTTTCAAATTGAGGAAGCTTGAAGTTCGATGGAATGGGCTCTTGCATAATTCTCTAAGAAAAAGGAGGGTCAGTACAAATATTATTACCGTATGAGTAGGAAGTATGATGGAGCTCTTTGATTCATCGACTCATTTTTTGGTGCCTTTGATTCAGGAGATTTTTTCGATCGTTGATCTCTAGAGTTTTCTGATGGGATGGGGGTAAAGCTTCCCTCGAGGTCAAATCATGGTCCGAGCAATGGCTCTCCACCCTCTATTTTTTTTTTCGAAGGTCATCGATCGGCTAGCCCGAGTCGGCTATCCTTCGATCGGATCATGAAACTCCAAAAAAGTCTACTCCAACCGAATTGGCATTGAAGTCAGTCGATATATGGCCTGCACTGCCTTCGTGAGATCGTGAACCTACTAGACTAGCAGGTTGAACTACTCTGCATCCACCATGGCTGAGATGGAGCTTGAGTTGCTGGAGCTGAAGCGGGAACGTATGAATCTGGATGGGATCTGGCTACAAAGGCCATTGATCGTCGGATTGAAGCTTTCCTAGGAGGCTATTTTTTTCTTTTTTTTGAGAAGAACTCTAGAGAGGAAAAAAAGAGATCGCTACTGAGCACTCCTTTAAGAATAAGAAAATCTCAAGAATAGAGGGCCCTTCTTCTAGTGCCAAATCTATTGATGCAGAATCTGGTTGATGCCGAATCGAGCTGGAGTTAGGAAAGAAGAGGTTGCCGTCGGTGACCTGCAAATAAAATTTCGTCCAAAGTCGGTGGTGGTGGCTTCGATAGAATCCTCCGACAATCAAGTCAGCTCTTTTGATCAATAAAAATGGAGTGCTTAGATAAGAATTCAGCAGAGTTTTGGAAATGAAGAAGAGAGCTTAGAGAAAATATATCTGGAAGGATCTCTTTTTATAGAGTCTGAGTGGATTGATCTATAGCTATAGTCGTAACCGTAGTGGGTCACTCGAGGCCTGATGGAGTCTATCATGGAGGGGGGCGCCGCTTATAGTGCCGACTGAGTAAATGATAGTCGTAACTATCCTGATAAATGATAGTCGTAATCGTTCGATTGTGGGGTCGCCTGCTAGCAGACTGATAAATGATAGTCGTAACCATCCTGTAGCAGTCGTCTAGTACTGAGCTATGCTTGAGATTTAATAGCCGCATGAAAAAAAAGGGGTGAAGAGCTTTGAGGTGTGTCAATTTCAGAGGAGTTCGGACTCCTAAAGAGAATACGGCTAGAGGGGATCATTCAGAGGAAATGCTAGATGAAATCTAAAAGCAATCCACTGAAGGAATCTGACTGAAGGAGAGATCTAAAAGAAGTTCGATTCCTGTAGAAATTTGACTGAAGGAGGAAGTCTCGAAAGAAGTTCGGCTCCTGTAGAAATCCGACTAAGGGAGAGGTCTCTGGAAGGAGTTTGGCTCTTGCAGAAATCTGACTGAAGGAGAGATTCGGAAGGAGTTCAGCTTCCTATAGCAATCCGACTGAAGGAGAGATCCGAAAGAAGTTCACCTCCTATAAAAATTTGACTGAAGAAGAGGTTCGAAGGAGTTCGGCTCCTATAAGAATCTAACTGAAGGAGAAGTGAAGTTCGGAAAGAGTTTGGCTCCTGTAGAAGTTCGATTGAAGGAGAGATCCAGAAGGAGTTCGGCTCCTAGAGGAATCTAACTGAAGGAGAGGTTCGAAAGGAGTTTGGCTCCTGGAGGTATCCGACTGAAGGAGAAGTTCAAAAGAAGTTCGGCTCTTGAAGAAATCTGACTGAAGAAGAGGTCTGAAAGAAGTTTGACTTTAGTAAGAATCTGACCGAAGGAGAGGTCAGGAAGGAGTTCAGCTCCTAAAGAAATTTGATCGAAGGAGAGGTTTAAAAGGAGTTCGACTCCTATAGAAATTCGACTGAAGGAGAGATCCGAAAGGAGTTCGGCTCCTAGAGAAATCCGACTGAAGAAGAAGTTCAAAAGAAGTTTAGCTCCTGAAGGTATCTAACTAAAGAAAAAGTTCAAAAGGAGTTCGACTCCTGAAGGTATTCGACTGAAGAAGAAGTCTGAAAGAAGTTCGACTCCTGGAGGTATCTGACTGAAGAAAAAATTTGGATGGAGTTCGACCATTATAGGAGTTCGAAAGGAGTTCAGTCGCTGGAGGAGTTCGACTGAAGGAGAAGTCTGAAAGGAGTTCGACTGAAGGAGGTATCCGACTGAAAGAGAGTCCAAAAGAAGTTCGGCTCCTAGAGGTATCCGACTGAAGAAAAAGTTCAGATGGAGTTCGACCGCTGTAGGAGTTTGAAAGGGGTTCGGCCGTTGGAGGAGTTTGGCTGTTTGAAAGAGTTTGACTGGGGTTCGACCACTGGAGGAAGAATTTTCGATCGAAGCTCTTTCGTGATTATCAATTGCATTAGGCTAAGCATCAGACTAGATTTCAATGGGAGCGGGGTTTATCCCCAACAATCTATTTGCTTTTTATTTTTTAGATTTAAACATACGTCTTTTCATATCATAAATCCTAGATTGTAGATGTTTAATGATCTGATCATATATACAATTAGATTAATATGATTAATCATAAATTTTCTGCTTTTTTTATTTCAAAAAAGTTTTGAAAGGCATGCTTGAAATCCTACCAATTTTTTCTTCAGCTATAGTATATAGCCATGAAACCATGAACAAAGCTGTTAAGTCAGTTGTGGTAGCCAAGCTAAGTAGTTGTATGGTAGATTGTACCTCCTCGACTACTTCTTAAAGCCACCATTGGAAGCTTCTAGATGTTGCATCAATGCAAGATATGCCGGCATCTCCACTTCTCAAAGCGGCATCATGACTAGCAAGCATTTCAGGGCAATGATTGGATATTATGCCACTTATAATCCCAGTGATGATTCAGTGTCAAATTATGGGCCGACACATATCTATTGATCGATCCATAGATTTCAAATAGTCGCATTATTTTGGACCCTCTGAAGTCCTATACAAAGTTTAGACAAGATGAAACTGCTACTTTTGGTATCTTATTTATCGAAGCCAAATAATGGAGAATATTCCAGTTCATCCTCTATTGTTGGTATCTTATTTATCGGAGCCAAATAATGGAGAATATTCCAGTTCATCCTCTATTGTTGTTCGCCCTTAGCACCTAACTTTCGATATTTGTCGTGCCCCCATCGAAGTCCTTGGTCCTCCTTGGGTCTGTAGTTGGTTCTCAAGTCCTTTTTTCAACTTGTTATCTTTAGCCTTGGTTCTTTCTTCTCCTTCCTTTTCCTTTTTTTTTGCTCTTTGATAGGATCTTCTAAGGAAAGGTTTGTAGACAAGGAGGCTGTCGGTTAGGTATCTCCTAATTGAGCCTCTATGGAGTTCGATGAAGCTTCAACTAAAGTCAACCTAGGTCCGGACACTATTAAGAACATCCTAAACAAGGCTGATCTTGAATTAATCCAAACCAAGTACTTCATCCCATAGCAGTATCTCTTGAAATTACGCAACCTTTCTAGTTGGGTGATGTCTCCTTGGGAGGGTTAGGTGGCCTTGTTTGAAAAGGCTCTGAAGATCGGCCTAAGACTCCTGATGCCTTTAGTCATCACTGAGCTATTAAATTAATATCAGCTTTCTCTTAGGATTTGATTGTCTACTTATTGTGTAGAAATGTTACTTAATATAGAAGAGCTTCTGGGGTGTCTCCCAGAAGAAAAAAAAGAAATATGGCCAAGGAAAGGCCGGTCCCTTGATGGTGAGGCAAGATGGGGAAGTAAGATTGGGCCTAGCTACCATCAGCTTTAACTACCTCCTCGAAGATTTTGGAGACAACTCTTACCAAGGTACCTATCGTGGGGCTGGTTGAATCATTAGAGGCTATAAACCGAGTAGGTACGATGTTGGATGCAAATGAGAGCCCCTAAGTAGGGACTTCGAGAGTTGAGATTTTCTTGGGGCTTGTCTCTTCTTGAGCGCTAAAGGCCCCATTTTTGCAGCAAACTATAGAGGTCGCACAACTTCTACCTTCATCTTAGGGGTGCAGATCACGTCCCTTCGTTTTGAGATAGTCATTTATAGTGGGGGAGTTCTATTCAGTAAAGGTATATCAGAGGGTAGCCACTTTATTGAAAGAATTATAGATAGCTCATCAATGAGCTGAGGCTGAGACGAGGACCGCACAAGTGATGGAGTGTGAACCCTTAACTCAATTAGAAAGGAGGATAGCTGAATCTTCTAGAGCTCGATAAAGATCTAGTCCTCCATAGCCTTAAATGATAGGAAGCTCAAGGTAAAAAGCAAATTCCTTTTGAATGTGATTATTCGGCCTTCCTCGAGCTACTTGGCATCAGAGGTGGAATTGAGGTGCAACTTCTTTCAGCTACTCCTTTTTGTTTTCTTTTATGTAACTATGCTCAAGCATTAAGCTAAAACCTTGTAATGGGAATTGATGAATAGAAAATCTATTTTCTATATGTTGTGCTCCAATATCTGGCATTGCATGATAGCTCTCATTGTCCCTTGCTTATCTTTGCAATGCTTACTATTAAGGTAGTTTTCAGTGCCTTGCCCCCCAATCATGGTCTTGATAGTTGGCTTTGTTGAGATTGTTGAGGGCTCTGCCTCTCAATGCTAGCAAGAGCACACAGAGTTGTAGATAGTGTTTATTTTCTTGAAGCACTTGATTTATGAGCCATTCATATCTTAAGAATCGAGTTGTCTCTCATCCGGTAGATGCTTCAACTGAAGCTATTTTATCCTAAGAAGGTCAGTAAGCTGCAAGATTTTTGGCGCAAGTGTTGGATCATGCTCCATCTAAACCATCTATCTTGGTCAGCAAATTACTGAGGGGCCACTCAAGCTATACCATTTATAGGCTAGCTAGTTGCAAGGCTTGTTAGGGCATGATGGTCATGAAGGAAATCCGGCAAGCATGCAAGATTGAAACTTAAAATGTAGTGGAATTAAATCAGATTAATTCATGCATACAGGCATGAGATTGCATCTCAAAAATCTAGGATCCCTCATAGTTAATATCAAGATTAAAAATAAAATAAGAAAGATCTGATCTTCACCTTGCACAGGTAGACTTTCACCATGATTTGATAATCGTGGATATCTTTATGGGTTCCTTTGAAGCCACACATGCATCCGACCTCTATAGATATCCATACAAAAATGGTTCACGATGCTCTCCTAATATTTGATCTTTCTTCTTTAAGAAAAATCAACACACATAAACTTGATTTTAGCCTTGATGCGAACCAACACTTGGTCCAGATGCAAGAGAGGAAGGAGAGAAGGATCTCTCCTCTTGGTGTGAGAAAGGAGGTGCACCCTCCTTTTATTTTTTTTGCATGCATGAGAGATGGGGCATGAGGAAGAGGGGGAGCGCAGATCCAATATGCCTTTGGCATGGGATCTAAAAATTTATCTCAATCCTTTAAAGTTTGAGATTTAAATAGGTCCAAACTAATCCTAATAGCTTAAGGCTTTGACTAGTCAAAGCCTTAACTCAGAAGGACTCCTCACTTGGGCATGCAACATCTTTGGATGCCTCCCCTTTTCTCTCCTTTTCATGTGAATTCAACATGGGTTGGTCGTCTAACACTTGGGCACCCCTGTGTGCTTTGACTAGTCAACTCCTTATCACATAAGGAGTCCAAATCTCATAGAAATTTAGGGTTTAACTATGTGCTAGCATGGAGAACCAAAATCATTTAGGATTTCTCATAAATTCTAACTCAATTAGAACTTCTAAAGCCCAATGTTAAATCCTAGACTAATTTTTTTTTGTGTGTAATTCTATAGGTTCTATTCTATCTAGTAGTGAGATATATTATGATCACCATCAATAATATCATTGAAACTTCTTTTACTAGATTGAAACAATTCTAATTCAACCAATGAAAATTAGTGGCCATCAAAATAATTCTCATTGATCCACAATCCACTAGTGACACATGATAGCATGTAGTGGCAACCTAGCAGAATAGAATAGATGAATCTCTAGGTGTAGTTAACTTGTGATCTAGTTTTTTTATCATGAGTTTCAACAAGATGGAGTTTATGAAAAACTCATCAGACCCAATCATCTGTCATATCTAAGATTTATTCAACTCGAGTTCATATATGAAATCTGATGAAAAATCCATTTCTATCATTCATATTATCATGGCCATGGTCTTTAGAACCCAGTATCATAAATTATATAGGACTACTTCTTATCTATCAAGATCGATAAATTCTATCTAGGTACATATCGTACTCCTACAATGAACCTACTATAGTCAATATACACTACAAAAATTCATATAACTAGGGATCAAGTGTATGTACAGTCAAACTATAGCAATCTTATTATAAATAGTCAAGGCACCATAGGTCAAAGAACTACATATTCACACCACTGCAGCATTGAGTAAGTCACTGACGAGTGAGTAAATATTCAACTTCTTGTATCGATCACACTCGGTATTCTTATTCTCTAATAACCATCTGCACTCTCACTCTAGTGTACCCACGCTATAGATTCAAGATTTATTTATCTAAAAAAAAGCGATCCTTGCATTAATCTCACTGGATCAAATACTATCCTTGTGATGATCCATCAATCAGAAGTAATTTATGAATTAATCACCAATGACACATGCCTTAAATTCTAAGCTCTTGAGAATATATGTTATCATTTTATTAATGTATTGGACGATTCATGGACACGTACATAATATGAATGAAAGTAAATTATCTAATTTTATAAATAAATAAAATGATCAAGTACAAAACTATATTCTAAAAAGAATAAATGTGTCAGCCAAATTAGCTTTTAGGACATACATATAATAATCTCTCACTTATATTAAAGTCAATCTACAATATATCTAAGCCACATCTTCTCAAGACGGGCTTCAGTCTTTTATTGGCTAAGTAGCTTAGTCAGTGGATTATCATATTATCCATGGAGTCTACTCTCTACACCATGATATATCTCTTTTCGAGATAGTCGTGTATGATATAAAATCACTGCTCAATGTATTTGGACTTCTGATGAGACCTAGGCTCTTTAGCAAGGGCTATGGTGCTGTTCTTATCATAGTATAGTATGATGGCATATAATAATATGACATCAAGTTTCCTAATAAACTTCTTGAATCAGAAGGCTTTCTTTGCAGCTTCTGAGACAGTGATATATTCTACTTTTATAGTAGAGTCAGCAATGATCGATTACTTGGAACTCTTCTAATTAATCAATCCATCACTGCACAAGGACATATATCCTGATATAGACTTTCTACCATCAATATGAGACATAAAGTCTAAGTTAGTGTATTCTTCTATCCTCAACTATAATCCTCCTTCCAAGACCAAGAACAAATCCTTAGTCCTTTATTGGATAATTCATGGATGCATATACAACATGAATGAAAGTGAACTATCAAATTTTATTAATAAATGAAATGATCAAGTACAAAAATATGTTCTAGAAAGAATAAATGTATCAGTCAGATTGGCTTATAGAGTATATATCTAATAGATCGAGGTGATTAGGTTGTCCAGCTTATGTAGGCAAGTATTTCTCAAGACTTAGACATGGTATCTCAAAGCATTTATTCTATGGTGCTTACCTAGGTCAGTTTTCAAGGCTTTTAGGCATGGTGACCAATGGTACTCAGGTCTTGCTATACACGTGCAAGCAATAGTCGCCAAGGCTTTTAGGTGGCTTGAGATATTCGGGTCGTGCCGGATGAATAGGTCAGGAGGTTGTTCAAACCATCCTTCCTATATGCATGAATTATTAAGGCTTTTAGATTGATAGTATGAGCTACTTGGGTCATGCTATCCATATAGGCTAGGAGGCTATTTGGATCATCCCTACTATATGCATTGATCATTGAGGCTCTTAGGTGTGGTGGCCTAAGATATTTGGGTTGCACCATCTATATAGGTGGGGGGTTGCTCGAACTGTCCCTCCTATATGTGTCAGTTGCCAAGGCTTTACAGGTGTGGTGGTCTAACTCGGGTCGTTAAGTTTGTGGAGGTTAGTTAGACACCAAGATATTGTAGGTGGTGTGGCCTAGCTTTGGTTGTTAAGCTTGTGGAGGCTAATTAGATGTCGAGGATTAATAGATATGGTTGCTTGGCTCGAGTTAGTTAAGCCCATGGAGTCAGGTTAGATGTCAAGACTTTATAGGTGCAGTAGCCTGGCTTGAGTCATTAAGCCTGTGAAAGCTGCATCTTAAAATCGTTGACTGGCTTGTCTGGTCAATGCTAGGTTATGCTCGTCAGCAGTCATTGCAAGATGTGGCCGACCTTTGACTAACTTTTGAGCGATATTCTTAACCGAAAGCACTAAGGAGAGAAATTCTTACATAAAGAAGATAATTTCATTAAGAGGCTATGTATATGAGTTTTAGTGGTACATCTTATTGATGGTAGGACTAGAGATTGATAGAGTTCCATACTAAGGAAGGGGTGTCCCATCCAAATATTTCAAATGATAGGTTCTCGGGTATACTACATTGGAAACTAGGATTGTCCGTCCCAAATGGGTGAGAGCTTCTCACATCTTGTTGGTTGAGTCATTTCAGCTCTTTTGAGCACCAAATCTTTAGATGGAAGAATTTAATTTTCACTTGGGAGTCATGGTACCGAGCTACTCACCATTGGTAACTACCAGCCAAATCCAAATTCGCTCTTTGGTTTCTTCGAAGAGGTCTAGATTGGCTCGAAGATCTTCAAGGTTCCTTCATTCATGCAGGAATCTACCTAGTGAGAAGATAGTTTGATTTCCAAGGAATGACTACTTTAGTGTCAAAGGTGAGGTTGAAGAGTTTCTCTAGTGGGAGTCTGACAAGTGGTGTGATAGACCCATAGGATGTTATGTAGCTTATCCATCCAAAGTCCTTTGGCACTGTCCAGCCATGTTTTCAGGTCCTGCAATATCATTATGTTGGTTACCTCAGATTTCTCGTTAGCCTGATAATGTCTGACTAAGGTGAATCGGTGGTCAATGTGCAAGTTGGCATGGAGCTCTTGGATGTAGGAGTTGTCAAACTGCTTGCTGTTATCAATAATGATAATCGAAAAAAGTCCAAAGTGGTATATGATAAATCTCTAAATGAAGTCTCATGCATTCTTTTCTATGATCCAGGTTAGTGGCTTGTCCTCAACCATTTGGTAAAGTAGTTGATGACCACTATTAGGAATTTTCTCTATCAGATGGCCTATGGAAAATATCTAAGGATGTCTAAACTCCATTGAGTGAATGGCTAAGGAGAGCTGATGAGAATGAGAAGAGCTGTCTATTGATGCTGAATGTTGGCATGCCATTGACATTGGTCGCATTGTTTTACGAAGTCAGCTATGTCCTTTCAGATGCTAGACCGATGGTAGCTTTGTTGCAGCATCTTATAGGATAAGGCCCTATTTCTTAGCTAATTCCCATAGATGCTTTCCTGTACTTTCCAAAGCATGTACTTTGCTTCAGAGGATTCGAGGCATCGATCAAGGAGCAAGGAGAATGATCTCTAGTAGAGCTTCCTCTTGAGTAAAACATAGTGCATGGCTTGGTTTTTAATTCTCCAAGCTTCATTCATGTTGTCAAGAAGCTTTCCCTCTTGTAGGAAGTCAATAAGTAGGTCCACCCAGTTGGGTTTGAGGTTAGCCTGCAAGATTGGGGTTGGATTCTCCTTGATGCTTAGTTTGTTTAGCACCTTTAGATAGGATGTCTTCTAGAGATTGAGCACTTTGAGGTGGTCACCTTTGAGAGCAAATCAACTCTAGCATTCTCCAATTTGAGGATCTATTAAATCTCAAACTTATTAGAGGAAGAGATAGCTTATACTTTTTGGAGATACTTTGCCATTCTGGATGCCCTAGCCTCATATGCTCCTCAAACTTGTCCGATGATTGGCTAGGAGTAATTGGTAGCTTTGAGGTATTAGACTATAAGCTCCTAGGCAAGCTTCAAACTAGCCAGGAGAGCTTCATGAAGGGAAATCCTGATTTCCCGATCCAGGTTCGTCTAGATCTGATTAGATCAAGAGATATATTTCAAAAAATTTTCTCTTGATCTCAATCAGATCTTGATATGTTTCAGATCTGATTCTTATTATTTTAATAAATAAAATAAAACAAGATAAATTAAATCAAATTCAATTTACCTGATTTGGGTAATCCTATTACCCTGTAGATGATCCTGATTGCAGCGGAAGGTTCTGGATCTTAGCCACGCAAGCGCCTGGCCTCTACCGGTATCCACTCGGGTTGGATTTGGAGAACCTCTTCTTCTCTATCACACCTCCAAAAATCAGATCTGGATCTGATCTGGAGGATCTTCAAAACTCTTTTGAAGATCTGCAGTCGTCCTTTTGCAGCAGCGCAGCCTTCTTGCTTTTGATCGCCTTTCCTTGATCTGAATCGCACCAAGCTAAATCCAAAACACTTTTGGACGTGGAGAGCAAGGGGAGAAGAGACTATGGCATGGAGAAGGAGGGGAGAGGCAGCCTTGGGGCGTGTCTAATAGCATTGGAATTAGGGTTGGGCGCAGGGTCTTATTTATAGACCTCTTGTGATCCAACTCCTCTTCCTCTCAACCAATCACAATCCTTTGTGAAATCAGATCTAAATCTGATTGGTTGAAAAAGAGACCCCTGGATTCCTCCTTAGAGGGCGCCTAAGACCAGTCAAACTGGATTCTTAGTAGAACTCTGATTGGAATCCAAAAGGGAGGTGGAGTCCTTGTCCAACAAGGACTCCTAGGCGCCTCCTACTTGGGCTCACGCCACCCTTGGCGTGCGCCCTTCTCCTTGCCAGGTTCTGGCAGGGGGACAAGCCCCCACCAGCTCTCCAATAGGTGCATGACATGTGGTCAAAAGTCAAAGGGTCAATGGTCAACGTTTGACCAGTCAAAGGTAGACTTTTGACCAAAGTCAAAGAACAAGAAATGGCAGGTGACCAAAAATGGCAGGTAATGTCTTACAAAATAAGACAACCTATTCTGACTTGGACAACCTCCAGTCAGACCATATGAAGGACCTCTGATTGAGCACAAACTCCTTTGGCTCAGTCAGGACAACTAATTTGTGATAGTAAAAGAAGAACGTTAGGTTCAATCGAGTGCTAGCACGATTTCCTTGAACCTAATTGAATCTCATTCAGATCAATTGAACTAGATCAGTTCAATTGATGATCACCAGATTCAAACCCTTGTTTGTGTGACCCAGTTAGGTTCAGTTCTGTATGGTAATGGGATATGTCATGATCTCTATCATAGACATCATCGAAACTCCTTTCGATGGATCAGAACTCTTCTGATTCGAACAGCTAGAATGATCGATCATCTAAATCATTCTAATTGCTCCCAAAATCCACCAGTGACACCTAGCAGTATATGGTGGCAACCCATCAGAGCTGAATGTGAACCTCTTGGTGCAGCTACCTGTGTGATTCAATTCTTCTATCTTGAGCCCCGATCAGATTAGGGTTAAGGTGAACTCGTCAAACCCTAGTCTCTGTCATATGATGTAATCATTCGATTCGAGTCCAATGTGAAAATCTAAATAGAAACTCTTTCTATTATTTCACTCTGCCATGGCCATGGGCTTCTGGACTTGATTCTCATGATCATCATAGGGCTACTCCTCTACCACCGAGGTAGATAGATCCCATCTTGATGCAATCCAGTTCCTACAATGAACATGCTACAGCTAACATACACCTCAGGGTTCCATATGGCTAGGAGATCGAGTAATGGTGTAGTCAAACTATAACACCCTCAAGGTGAACTACCGATGCATCTCAGGTCAAAGAACCAGACACACTACTGCAGCATCGAGTCAGTCATTGACGAGAAGGTAGACTTTCTAATGACTACTCGAGGTGGTCACGCTCAGTGCCCTCGTTCTCTAACGAGTACCTGTACTCTCGCTCTGGTGTCTCCACACCATAGACTCAAGACTCATCTACTAAAGAGAAGCGATCGTACACCAACCTTCCGGATCAATCACCATCCTCGTGATGATCCTATGGTCGGGAGCTGTTTATGAGTTAATAATGATTATTCATGTCTTAAATTTTCAACTCTTGAAAATATGAATTATCATTACCATTAACTCAAAGGATGTATCACAGACACTAAATACACATGTGTGATAGAAAATAACCCATTTCATTAATTATAGTCAAAATTATAATTTTGCCCCTAGAAGTGTATTACAAGTGTCAGCCAATTCTGGCTTCTAGGGCACTAACAATCTCCCACTTGTCCTAAAGCCAATTGGCTACAAGTCTAAGTCCCATCTTCTCAAGGTGGGCTTCGATCTTCTGCTGGCCTCAACGGCTTTGTAAGTGGGTCTGCCACATTATCTACGGAGTTGACTCTCTTGACCTTAACGTAACCTTTCTCAAGGTAATCGCGGATGAGATGGTATCACCATTTGCTTGGAACTCTTCCAGCACAAACAGTCTGCCAGATGTCGACTTTCGATCATCTATATCGGACATGAAGTCCGAGTCTGTGTATCCCTGAACTTGGAGTTCTCCATTACCAAAGACCAACATCATATCCTTAGTTCTTCTCAAGTACTTAAGGATACATTTCACAGAAGTCCAGTGTTCTTCACCTGGATTTGACTGATATCTGCTTGTGACACTCACAGCATGGGCTATATCAGGTCGTGTACATAGCATGGCATACATGAGGCTCCCTATTGCAGAAGCATAAGGGATCTTGCTCATGCGTTCTATTTCCTCAGGTGTGCTGGGGCACATCTTCTTGGAAAGATGAATACCATGTCTGAAGGGTATTAATCCCCTCTTAGAGTTTTCCATACTAAACCTCTTTAGTACTTCCTCTATGTACATCTTCTGTGAAAGTCCTAGCATCCTATTCGGTCTATCCCTATAGACCTTAATTCCTAGAATAAAGGATGCTTCACCTAGGTCTTTCATGGAGAATTCCTTGGACAACCACATCTTGACTGATGTCAACATGGGAATATCATTCCCAATAAGGAGGATGTCATCCACGTACAATACGAGGAAGACAACAGCGCTCCCACTGACCCTTTTGAAAACACATGGTTCCTCTTCATTTTTGATGAAACCAAACTTTTTGATCACATCATTGAAACGAGTGTTCCAGCTCCGAGATGCTTGCTTAAGTCCATATATGGACCTTTGCAGCTTGCAAACCTTGTGATCAGTATCACTGGATGTGAAACCTAGCGGCTGTTCCATATAGATATCTTCCTCAAGATATCCATTTAGGAATGCCGTTTTCACGTCCATTTGCCATATTTCATAATCGAAATAGGCTGCAACGGCAAGCAATGTGCGGATGGATTTTAGCATAGCTACCTGGGAGAAAAGGTATCCTGATAGTCAATGCCTTCACGTTGACTATAACCTTTTGCCACCAGTCTAGCCTTGAATGTCTCCACATTCCCATCTGCACCAATCTTTCTCTTGAAGATCCATTTACACCCAATAGGTACTATACCTTCTGGTGGATCTACCAAGGTCCAGACTTGGTTTGAGTGCATCGAGTCAATTTCTGACTTCATTGCCTCAAGCCATTTCTCGGAGTCGATATCTGATATCGCCTCGTTGTAGGTTTTGGGATCATCACCATGAGCACCATTACCTATGAGGAACATTTCCTCTACATCCTCTGAAATAATACCTAAGTATCTTTCAGGGGGACGGGAAACTCTTTCCGATCTACGAGGTGGAGGAGGTAGTGTTCTTATTGGCTCAACCTGATTTGGTTCCACTTGGTCCTTAGCTCGTTCTGCTTGTGAGACTTTCTCATCAAGCTTAATCTGCTTTCCAATGCCACTATCTTGAATAAACTATTTTTCAAGAAATATGGCATGTCGACTCACAATCACATTGTGGTCTTCTGGAATGTAGAAATAGTATCCTAATGACTCTTTAGGATATCCTATGAATCGAGCTCTAAAGGACCTAAACTCTAACTTGTCCGCTTGTTGTCTTTTGACATAAGCCGGACAACCCCAAATTCTGAGATGACTCAGACTTGGTTTCTTACCGTGCCATATCTCATACGGTGTGGTAGGAACGGTTTTAGAGGGAACCCTATTCAGTAAATAGATTGAAGTTAATAATGAATGTCCCCAAAGAAAATCAGGGAGGTCTGTGAAGCTCATCATGGATCGAACCATATCCAATAGAGTCCGATTTCTCCGTTCTGAAACCCCGTTGAGTTGAGGTGTTCCTGGTGGAGTCCATTGAGAGACTATGCCATTTTTCTTAAGATAGTCTAGGAATTCCCGGCTAAGGTATTCACCTCCTCGATCTGATCGAAGAACCTTAATGGGTTTTCCAGTTTGTTTTTCTACTTCATGTCTGAATTCTTTGAACTTTTCAAAAGGCTTCAGACTTGTGTCTCATAAGATACACATACCCATACCTAGACAGATCATCGGTAAAGGTAATGAAGTAGACAAAATTGCCTCTAGCCGGCACATCAAATGGGCCGCACACATCAGTATGTACTAGGGCAAGGAGATCTGTGGCCCTCTCCCCATGTCCAACAAAAGGGAGTTTAGTCATTTTGCCTTGAAGACAAGATTCACAAGTTGGATATGACTCAAAAGTCAATGGACTCAATAGCCCATTTTTCTCCAATTTGTTAATCCTATCTTCTGCTATATGACCTAATCTCAGGTGCCATAGATATCTGTCGTTTGGACTATCCCTAGGTCGTTTGGCATTCACGTTTTGCTCGATAGTTAAAATAGGTACATCAATATGTAACTGATAAAGACCATTAATAAGGAAACCATTTGCAATTTTATTTCTTTCATAAAGAATGTTACAATGGTCCTTAAAGAAGGTGATCACATAACCTTCTTGTGCTAAGCATGAAACAGAAATCAAATTCCTGCTAGCTGCAGGCACATAATAACAGTCTTTTAAAACTAAGTCTAAACCAGATGGTAATCGCAGAGGGTATGTTCCCACGGCTACTGCAGCAACTCTTGCTCCATTACCGACGCGTAGGATCATGTCTCCATCCCTCAGCCTCCTGCTATCCTCAAGACCCTGCATAGAAGTGCATAGATGAGCACTAGAACCAGAGTCAAGCACCCAACTGGATGCAGAAGAAACCGTAAGGTTAGACTCAATAACGAGCATACCTCCAGAAGGACCTTCCTTCTTGTTCTTCAGGGTGGCCAGGTAAGTAGGGCAGTTCCGCTTCCAATGGCCGTCGCTGTTGCAATGGAAACACTTTCCTTTGCCATCGGACCTTCTTCTTCGGTTCTGCCTTCTTCTTCTTTGATCCTTCCACCTTTTGCTTTTTCACAGACTTCTTTTTCTTTCCATAAGACTTTCTTTTGGAAGAAGTCCATTCCATAGCAAGAACTGAGCCTTTAGAACCTTTCATAGAAAGCTCAGCGGTAACCAGCATATTCATCAACTCGGCCAAGGAATTCTGAAGTTTATGCATGTGGTAATTCATGATGAATTGCCCATATGCATCAGTCAAGGATTGCAGAATAATATCATTCTGCAAGTCCAAGTCCAACTTCACACCGAGCTTCTCAAGCTCTTCCATGTCCTTGATCATTGTCAGACAGTGATCTTGGACTGACTGCCCATCACGCATCTTAGCCTTAAAAAGTCGTTTTGTGACTTGATATTTGGCTGCGCGACTCTGTTCACCAAACATCTCCTGCAGGTGAGCCAACATTTGGCGAGCAGTCCCGATATCTTCATGTTGGCGCTGGAGCTCATCAGACATCGAGCCCAACATGTAAGTATCTGGCCTTATTGTCTTCGTCAATCCATTTTTCCAGAGACGCTCTCTGTTCAGTGGATGGACGGAGCTGGTAAGGTGGGAGGGTCCTGGTCCAAAACATGGTGTTAACTTCTCTGAACCCAAAACAATTTTGTAGTTCCTGAGCCAATCTTTATAATTGGGTCCAGTCAGTCTATGTGTGTCTAGGATACGTGCCAGTGGGTTGGACGCAGACATTTTCCTGTAGAGAGTCAAAGATTCTAGTTAGATACTGTAATTTTGACTTGACCAATTTGTTTAGGGATTTTATTTTTAAACAAATTAGCTCCCACTATTTTCTCGGATCCCTACACTCCCTCTGTAGAGATGCGAAAATCTCCACGATTGATGATTTCTAGTGGGTGGTGCGGTCTCACCAACTGACTCATCACCTCACCTAACAGTTATTGGTGATGGGTTAGCCAATGAGTGAACAACTCTTGTTCAATGATTCTCTAATCATGGTGCACCCAAACTTGGTCTCTAATTCATGAATCTCACCGTATCCGGAATATTGATCCACTCCTTAGTTAAGTCAGACCCACCATTTGCATAGACTGGGTTCCTAATTGGGTCTCTCACCGTATCCGGAATATTGAGCCCAACTCATCCTCCAGCCCATAGCATCCAATGCCTAATAGACATGGTTGCGTCTTCCCGGTGCAACTGAGCCACTGTATCCAGCCGAGAACAATCAACCCCGGGAAGGGCCCGCACGTCTACAATGGTGGAAGACCTCGGACTTAATCTTTTCTTAGGGAGAATTGATTCAGGTCTCATTAAACTAGACTTGGCTTAGTCATAACAATTATGACTAACCTAGTGGCATGGGTCAGCTCGGATTATTGACCACCTCAGATCAGAACTGTGTCAACAGATATGGCCAGGTAAGTGAGACCGGTGGAAGGAATATGCCGTTAACTCGCACAAGAACGCATTCAGGTCGAGTAGCTTCCAATTAAAAACCAGTCGGTCGTCTGTGCCAAACTTACCTTAGACACCAAATTGTTGAGTCAGAACCAATTGGGTTAGCCTACAATCCAGACTCTAACCTCTGAGCCTAATTAGGTCTTGCTTGATCGTGACTCGATCTTGACCCAGACTTAATCCTATTAGGCTGGTCAATTTAAGCATTGTTGATCCCATCTAACCAACTCTTGATTCGGTTTGATCAACCGCTTAGACCTAATTGAGCTACCCAAGCCCGAACCCAGTATTATGAATATGTCTTAGATCTGAAATTCTCAATTTTAGATCTAATTAATATTCCATAAACTTAATTCTTAATTAAGTTGGGTTCATAAACAAAATATGCATAATAAATCCTAGGGTTTCAGGATCTAGGGTTTTGCAGAAAGTAAGTTTTGGGTTTCTGATTAAGGACGAACACGCAGCACCCCTACACGTCATAAGAACACCCCATCGAATGGGAAGAGAGGGCCTTTAAACCCTTCTTCATTCTTATGACCGGACGGCCAAGAGGAACGCCTTAATCAGGAACATGTAAATCTACAAAACAGTTATAGATCTATATCATATATCTCATATACAAATTTAGATCTAATTAAGGCATATTTTGCATACATCTCATGTATCAAATCATGCATATTTTTAGATCTAAATTATCACATAATAATCTAAAAAATTAGATTTAAATTGATCTAATCAAAATAAATTCTAATCTAGATAATTATGTAGAACTATTCTACAACTAGTCTAGTCATGCATCAATCATATCTCATATGATATTTAAAATTAAATAATTTTTATTTGCTGTTTATCAGATGTTATTATAACACTTATAATATCAAAAAATAGTAAATAAGAAGATCTAAAATATGATTTAATCAGATTAAATCAAAGACATGCAAAACTATTCTATAGAACTATTCTATTCTAGAACTAGTCATGCATATCTTCATGTTCTTAGATCCAAATCATTTAATTTTAATTTTTTCTGATTTCAGATCTGATCACATCTCATGTGACATCTAAAATCACTTTATTTTCTAATTAAAATAAAATTAAAATCAGATCTAAATAATTTAGAACCATGGCTCTGATACCAGTTGAAGGAAAATCCTGATTTCCCGGTCCAGGTTCGTCTAGATCTGATTAGATCAAGAGATATATTTCAAAAAAAATTTCTCTTGATCTCAATCAGATCTTGATATATTTTAGATCTGATTCTTATTATTTTAATAAATAAAATAAAACAAGATAAATTAAATCAAATTCAATTTACCTGATTTGGGTAATCCTATTACCCTGTAGATGATCCTGATTGCAGCGGAAGGTTCTGGATCTTAGCCACGCAAGCGCCTGGCCTCTACCGGTATCCACTCGGGTTGGATCTGGAGAACCTCTTCTTCTCTATCACACCTCCAAAAATTAGATCTGGATCTGATCTGGAGGATCTTCAAAACTCTTTTGAAGATCTGCAGTCGTCCTTTTGCAGCAGCGCAGCCTTCTTGCTTTTGATCGCCTTTCCTTGATCTGAATCGCACCAACCTAAATCCAAAACACTTTTGGACGTGGAGAGCAAGGGGAGAAGAGACTATGGCGTGGAGAAGGAGGGGAGAGGCAGCCTTGGGGCGTGTCTAATAGCATTGGAATTAGGGTTGGGCGTAGGGTCTTATTTATAGACCTCTTGTGATCCAACTCCTCTTCCTCTCAACCAATCACAACCCTTTGTGAAATCAGATCTAAATCTGATTGGTTGAAAAAGAGACCCCTGGATTCCTCCTTAGAGGGTGCCTAAGACCAGTCAAACTAGATTCTTAGTAGAACTCTGATTGGAATCCAAAAGGGAGGTGGAGTCCTTGTCCAACAAGGACTCCTAGGCGCCTCCTACTTGGGCTCACGCCACCCTTGGCGTGCGCCCTTCTCCTTGCCAGGTTCTGGCAGGGGGACAAGCCCCCACCAGCTCTCCAATAGGTGCATGACATGTGGTCAAAAGTCAAAGGGTCAATGGTCAACGTTTGACCAGTCAAAGGTAGACTTTTGACCAAAGTCAAAGAACAAGAAATGGCAGGTGACCAAAAATGGCAGGTAATGTCTTACAAATAAGACAACCTATTCTGACTTGGACAACCTCCAGTCAGACCATATGAAGACCTCTGATTGAGCACAAACTCCTTTGGCTCAGTCAGGACAACTTATTTGTGATAGTAAAAGAAGAACGTTAGGTTCAATCGAGTGCTAGCACGATTTCCTTGAACCTAATTGAATCTCATTCAGATCAATTGAACTAGATCAGTTCAATTGATGATCACCAGATTCAAACCCTTGTTTGTGTGACCCAGTTAGGTTCAGTTCTGTATGGTAATGGGATATGTCATGATCTCTATCATAGACATCATCGAAACTCCTTTCGATGGATCAGAACTCTTCTGATTCGAACAGCTAGAATGATCGATCATCTAAATCATTCTAATTGCTCCCAAAATCCACCAGTGACACCTAGCAGTATATGGTGGCAACCCATCAGAGCTGAATGTGAACCTCTTGGTGCAGCTACCTGTGTGATTCAGTTCTTCTATCTTGAGCCCCGATCAGATTAGGGTTAAGGTGAACTCGTCAAACCCTAGTCTCTGTCATATGATGTAATCATTCGATTCGAGTCCAATGTGAAAATCTAAATAGAAACTCTTTCTATTATTTCACTCTGCCATGGCCATGGGCTTCTGGACTTGATTCTCATGATCATCATAGGGCTACTCCTCTACCACCGAGGTAGATAGATCCCATCTTGATGCAATCCAGTTCCTACAATGAACATGCTATAGCCAACATACACCTCAGGGTTCCATATGGCTAGGAGACCGAGTAATGGTGTAGTCAAACTATAACACCCTCAAGGTGAACTGCCGATGCATCTCAGGTCAAAGAACCAGACACACTACTGCAGCATCGAGTCAGTCATTGACGAGAAGGTAGACTTCCTAATGACTACTCGAGGTGGTCACGCTCAGTGCCCTCATTCTCTAACGAGTACCTGTACTCTCGCTCCGGTGTCTCCACACCATAGACTCAAGACTCATCTACTAAAGAGAAGCGATCGTACACCAACCTTCCGGATCAATCACC
This sequence comes from Cocos nucifera, assembly GCA_006176705.1. NCBI lineage: Eukaryota > Viridiplantae > Streptophyta > Magnoliopsida > Arecales > Arecaceae > Cocos > Cocos nucifera. The sequence goes on from QRFJ01000458.1 coordinate 279,709, forward strand.
ATCCTCGTGATGATCCTATGGTCGGGAGCTGTTTATGAGTTAATAATGATTATTCATGTCTTAAATTTTCAACTCTTGAAAATATGAATTATCATTACCATTAACTCAAAGGATGTATCACAGACACTAAATACACATGTGTGATAGAAAATAACCCATTTCATTAATTATAGTCAAAATTATAATTTTGCCCCTAGAAGTGTATTACAAGTGTCAGCCAATTCTGGCTTCTAGGGCACATATATCTAACACTTCACACTTGGCTTCATTGTTGGATGCTTTGAAGTTGGAGTGGAGAGCATGTTCCATGATGATACTATTTGGGATGGTTAAAATCAACTCAGCTTTGCTTTCATTAGTGATGGAAGACCTTGACATGGAGTGTGTAGAAATCTACTGGATCCTACTCCACTAGCTCAATGTTCACCTCTGCCTCTTCAACATTTATGCAGTCCATGAGGAAATAAGCCAATGCCTGGGCTTTGATGGAAGGTTGGAGCTGATAGTGAATGTTAAACTCCTTGAATTCTATTGCCCATTCAGCTAGTCTTCCTGAAGTGTCTAGCTTTTTGAGAACCTGTCTCAAAGGTTGGTCGACCAATATTATGATAGAGTGAGTTTGGAAGTATGGTCGAAGTCTTCTACTAAGGTCATGAGGGTGTATGTAACATTTTTGATCTTGGGATACCTTATCTCAGTGCCCCAGAGAACTCAATTGATGTAGTAGATCAACCTTTATACTCCATCTTCATCTCAAACTACTATCAAGTTTAGCATCATCGAGGACATAGCTAGGTAAAGATAAAGCATCTCCCCAAGCAGGGCTTAGTTAGGAGTGGTGACGAGTTAAGGTAGTTCCAAATTTGGTTGAAGGCAGTCTAGCCCTCTGTCTATTGAAAATCTTTGATTTGCTTTAGCATCTTGAAGAAGAGTAGGTACTTTTCCATTAACCTGGACACAAACTTGCTTAGAGTGGTGATCCTTGCTAAGTGTTGTACTTCTTTTCTACTTCTCGATGGTGACATCTCCAAGATAGCTCGAATCTTCTCAAGATTATCTTCAATCCTGCACTATATAACCATAAAGCTAAGAGACTTCCTTCAGGTGATGCCAAAGGTGTATTTGCATTGATTGAGATTTATGTAATATTTTCTTAGCATTTGAAGAGTCTCTTCATGGTCAACCATATATTGATAAGCTTGGTAGCTTTTCACCAACATGTCATCTACATAGACCTCTATATTATGGCTGATATGGTTGTTGAAGATTTTATTGACTAGACACTAGCATGTGTTTCCCACATTTTTTTAACCTAAAGGGCATGAGTTTATAATAGTACAATGCTTTGCCAGTGATGAAGAACTTTTCCCCTCATCCTCAGGCAACATTCTAATTTGGTTGTAGCACAAGAACATATCCATGATGCTAATTATTTGGTGTCCCGAGGTGGTATCAGCTAGCTGGTCTGTCTTAGGCAAAGAGAAACTATCTTTTGAGCAGGCTTTATTAAGATCAATAAAATTGATATATACTAGCCATTTTCCATTCACTTTTTTGATGAGGACTATGTTGGCTAGCCAATTGGGGTAGTTCATCTCATGGATGAAACCCACTGTGATGAGCTTGTCCATCTTCTCATTGATAGCTTGCTATTGATCTGGAGTGAAGCTCTGTTTCTTCTGCCAAATATGTTAGTGTAAGGGATCCATATTCAGTTGGTGGATGATGACCTCTACATGTTAGAATTAGTGATGCTTCCAAGCCTTGGAAGGTCAGGGGAGGAGCCAAGGTGTTGGCTCTGGAAGACTAGAATGGGTGTGAGTCCTAAGGCTAGAACAGAAGTTATCCTAGGATGAAGGTGGTCTATAGCCCTTCATAGACTTGGGATTTAGGTGTGAAGACCTTGAGGGAGCTTGGCAGGTGCTCCAGAGACCTAGAACATAAGGTAGAGTAAAGGACCAAAGTCAGGAGAAGAATCAGCCAAGACATGCATGGGGCTGATACACAGACAGGCTGGCTCGGATATGCAATCGAGTCGACTCGGACTGAGATTGAGCCAGCTCGAATCGCAATCAAATCGGCCCTCTCAAACAGATAGAAGACTATATTCGGACGAGATACAGTCAAGCTAGCTTGACTTCTGACAGAACCGGCTCGATGGTGGCATATAGAATAGGATGGATTTTCTGTTTGATCTTGGATTGGGATTATCCAAGAAATCTTAAGGTCTGATCTAATAAGATTTTAAGATGGCTAACTCATGTATGGGTCGAGTTTAGATCCAAGGGATGAGAGCATGGAAGACATGGATGTACATGAGCTCAGTGAGTGCTTTCATATATTGGATTAGTCTAGAAAAATTTTTCAACTGAAGTTTGAATTTATTAGGATTCATGTAGTATAGTAGAAATCTTAGGATATATAAATTTAGGTATTATAATCTTTATAATAAGAAGAATCAATATAGAGCTTTTCTTCCTAACTCTCTTTTCTCTTTGAGTCTAATGCCAAGCCCTAGGTGCCGCTATCAATTTTTGCTCTTCTTCATATTTTTGGATTAACACCCAGGTTCACGCAAAAGATCAGATCTATGATTGTGGTTCTGAGCAACCATAGGCATAATAATTGATATCAGAGTAGTACCGATTATTGCATCAAGTGGTATCAGAGTTCGATTGAGCATGAAGAAGGAAGAAGATTAGATTTTAGTAGAGATCAGCAGCGAGATTCAGATCTAAGATTTTCTCCAGGCTTCATGAGGAAGAAAGAGATCTAAGAGCTATTGTCCATCATCCCTAGTTAAGGTAATTTTTAGATCTACCTGTTGGCTATTTTTAATTCTATTTGATCATAGAGAACAGTGGGTTGAAGGTAGGATTTGAGAAGTTTGATAAAAATAATAGTTTCACGATTTGAAAGATTAGGATGGAGGATATGCTGATTCAGATAGGGTTGAATTCAGTCTTAGAGGATAGATCGAAGGAGATAATAGACAATGTATGCATATCCTTGGAGAAATGGATATGTGCCACGATTAGGACTTGTCTGGCAGATGAGGTACTGTATGAAATATTGGAGGAGAGAACATCCAAGGATTTGTGGTCAAGGTTACATTGATTGTACATGAAGAAGAATATGTGCAACAAGTTGGTGCTGAAGAAGCAATTGTATAGCCTTCGGATGCAGGACGGTGAGGATGTTGTGGGCCATATTCAGTAGTTCGACCGGATAAGCATAGATTTGCTCAATATTAGGATGGAGCTAGAAGAGGAGGATAAGAGTTTATTGCTGCTGTGTTCGCTACCCAGGAGCTTCGATTCGTTGGTGATGACGTTGCTATATGGTAAGGAGATATTGGTATACAAGAAGATCGTATCAGTGTTCAGGTCCAACGAGTAGCGAGAATGGATAACGAAGAGGAAAGTCTTCCAAAAGGGTCTTGTGGTTTCAAAGAGGCCAATGAAAGAGAAGAAGAAAGGCAAGTAGAGAGGTAGCATGGAGTCCAAGAAATGCTTCAAGTATGATGAAGCAAGGTATTTTAAGCGAGAGTGTCCACTTTGAAAGAAGTGCAAGAGAGGAGAAAAGAGGGATAAGGATACCATCATTTCAGTCACTAAAAGTAAATAGTTGAATGAGCTCTTAGTAGTTTCCGAGGAGCCTGCAGGGTGTAGTATATCCGAGATGGTTCGAAGGGGTCCATAAAGTATGAAAGATCCAAAGGAGCAGTGATGGTGTTTGAGGTGCAGCTGCAGGCCTGACAATACAGCATTGGGTGGTTGGGCTTGAGGGACTCGATTATAGAGTCAGCTTCTGCAACATCGAGAGAATTTTAATTTTAGGTGGAGCACCAAAAGAGGTGGCTTTACAAGTAGAAAGAGATATAACATGAGTTCAGATCGGAGGAGTGTAGGAGAATCAATATTCTAGCACCAACATCAGAGATGCACAGTCAGATGGAGCAGCACATGTGGAAGGACAGATGAAGTTCTGAGGAGACCGTGTCAGGATATGCAGTCAGCACCGGCATAGGATTACTGCAAATTCTCTAGAAAAATTCAGGATAAGTGATGCAGCTACCAAGTAAAAGGCTACCTACAATCTACAGGATGGTGCATAGGAGCAAGCCAAGGTTTTTAGTGGTGAAGACGGTCATCCTAAAGGCCTCAAAGAGAGCTTAGTAGCTGAAGAAGGATGGTAGTGGAAAGGTGTGCACAAGTAGCTGTTAGGGCATATAATGTTGGTGATATCAACTTCTCTGATACCACTTATTGAGGATCTAGTACCAGATTATTATGGCAAAAAGAAAGAAGAAAAATAAAATAAGAAAACAATCAAGTATGTGGATCAGCCTAAAGGCTCGCCTCCATGGAGCATGCAAAGCTCCACTATGAAAGAGAAAAATAAGTATAAAAAAAGAATACCCAATCTCAACTCTTTATATACAAATCTCTCTCAACTAGAAGTTACCCTCACAAAAGCTCTCTCAGAATTTTTAAGAAGACCCACAGAAGCTATAAGATACTCTACCCTCATAGCCTCCATGCCAGATGCCATGCACCTATTGCTTCTCTCTCTCGCGAGCTGCATGTACTCGATGCTTTGCTAAGCTCCTCTTGACAGCTTCTTGATCCTCTCTATGTGCCTCTCACACCACACGTGCCACCATCTTACTACACAACATCTCAAACCTTTAAATAGAATGAGAATCCTCTTCTCAACAGTTCATAGGAATCCTAATAAGGCTCTTTCTCCTAATTTGAGTCAAACATAATCTTGATGGAGTCTTGGAATATTTTCTAACCTTCAAATCATGATCATAGTCCTCTATGGTCGCTGGATCCTGTGGTCTATGCGCAACTCTCATAGATCCCTTTGATTAATCACAATCTGAGTCCAAATAAAAAATCTCGTCCTATTTTGTTCGTCTCCATCAAGTCGGCTCTATCAGAGAGATTGAGCTAGCTCGACTACATCTCGTTCGAACAACTGCTTTCTATCTATCTGAGAGGGTCAACTCGACTGCGGTTCGAGCTGGCTCGATCTCAGCCCGAGCCAGATCGATCCCTTATTTGAGCTAGCCTAGCTGCTTGTTGATACTGATTCTTCTCTTGCTGTGGGTCGAATGTGAGGCATCAAATCCTAATAATCTTCACCTTGACTCAACATTCGACCTCTACCTGACTTTTAGACCTTCTGGATCTTCTCGCCCCCATGCCCTAAGATAATCGTCTGTTGATCATGGATGGACAAATATGGGAGTCGAGCTAGGCCGCTCGATCCCACCTCCATCAATGGCCATAATCCTTCTGACTTGAGACCTGCTCGGGATAGCCTCCTGCGGCAATAAAAATTTTATCTTGTGACGTCGCATATCATCCTTTCGAGTCTCTCATCTCATGCCTGATCCATCTCCACCTAGAGCTCCATCTCGCACTGGGCTCCTTGTCATGATGTAGTATCCTTCATACTTTCTTTTTCTTAATACCATCTTACTACCGTGCATGACCTTTAAGATTTCTCCATCAGCTTTTCATCTAAAGTCGGTCGAATCCAATATGCTCAGTGAGATAAGATTTCATTTGAAATAAGATATGTATCAAATCTTCTCCAATCTTCTTACTGCACCATCACATGTCCTCCAGCTGACCATTTCGATGCCTCTGATCGCATAGCTCGATCCATCCGGCAGATGAACAATGCCCTCATTGCTCTTTTGGGAGTCAAACTGCTTCTCTCGACAACAAACATGATATGTTAATGCAGAATCTAAAATTCATTATTGAAAAGAAGTAGATACCTCGTTAGATATCTTTAGGACATCATCCTTTGACTCGCTATTGGCCATCACTGTAGTAGCCCTCGTTTGATCTTTGAGTTATGGGCAATCCTTGACTCGATGTCCCAACTCATCACACTGGTAGCATCTAATATTGCTATGGTCACTTGTCTTGGACCTGGATCATCCTCCTCACGATCCTTTGCCGCTCCATCTACTATCTTCTGCTCCTTTAGAAATTGTCAAAGCTGAGCTACCGCCATCTGAGCTCGAAGTTGGGTTCTTCCTCCTGAGTACCTCATTTTGGAGAATCACTGCAATGACGTTGTCCATCTTGATGGTGCTCTTGCTTACAAGAAGATCAGTCATCAAAGACTCATACGAAGTATAAAGTGATGCTAGCAAGACTAACATCCTAGTCTTCTCAACTTTTTCACCAACGCTGAGGAGGTTTGTGAGAATCTTTTGAAAGTTGGATAGATACTCCTGTACGCTCTGACCTTCATCCATCCATAGCTGGTAAAACTGCCTCCAAAGAAATAGTATGTTGATGAGTGACTTTGTTATATACAACTCCTCAAGCTTCGACCATAGTGTGATTGAAGAAGTCTCACCAAGTACATGGATCATAACATCATCTACTAGATACAAGCATATCGTACTCATCATCTGCATCTGGATCCACTTTCAATCCTTTACTTACATGGTGGCTGGCATCTTCTCATACAAGAGAACATCGATCAAACCCTTTTGGATGAGGATATCCTTTATCCTTGCTTACCATAAGAAAAAATTATTCTTTCCATCAAATCTATTGATCTCCATCTTGATTGTATTTATCTTCTCCATATTCTTCAATCTTTAACACCACTGCTGCAATCTACGCTCTGGTACTGTCCAACTCTGATATCAATTATTGATGATATCAACTCCTCTTATACTACTTGTTGAGGATCTCATACCAGATTATTATGAAAAAAAAAAAAAAAATTAAAAAATAATTAAGTACATAGATCAGCCTAAAGACTTGCCTCCATCGAACATGCAAAGCTCCATTATGAAAGAAAAAAATAAGTACAAAAGAAGAACACCCAATCTCAACTCTCTATACATAAATCTCTCTCAACTAGAAGCTATCCTCATAAAATCTCTCTCAGAATCTCTAAGGAGCCCCACAGAAGCTACAAGATGCTTTATCTTCATAGCCTCCATACCAGATGCTATGCACCTAGTACTTCTCTCTCTCGCGGGTTGTACATACTTAGCACTCTGTCAAACTCCTCTTGATGGCTGCCTAATCCTCTCTACATGCCTCTCATGCCACACCCACCACCACCTTATTCCACAACACCTCAAGCCTTTAAGTATGATGAGAATCCTCTTCTCAGTAGTTTATAGGAGTCCTAATAGGACTCTTTCTCCTAATATGAGTCAAATATGATCTTGATGGAGCTCCTCTTGATTAATCACAACTTTTGTAGACTCCTTTGATTAATCACAATCCAAGTCCAAATAAAAAATCTCATCTTATTTTGTTTGCCTTCATTAAGCCGGCTCTATCAAAGATCGAGCCGGCTCGACTACGTCTTGTTCGAATACCTACTTTCTATCTATCTCAGAGGGCTGACTTAACTATGATTCAAGCTAGCTCAAGCTCAACTCGAGCCAGCTCGATCCTGTATCCGAGCCAGCCTGGCTGCTTGCTGATACTGATTCTCCTCTTGATATGGGTTGAATTTGAGGCATCAAATCCTAATATGCAATGACAGTGGGATCATGTAGGAGAACATTACCAAGGATGTGCCAAGGCTTGAATGCACCAAGGTGGAGATTATTAGGATTGGTGGTGCTTCCAAGCCTTGAGAGGCCATGAGAGGAGATAGGATGTTGGCTCCGAAAGATTAGAATGGGTGTCAGTCCTAGAGCTAGGATAGGAGTTATCCTAGGATGGAGGCAGTCTATAGCCCTTCACGGACTCGAGGTTCAGGTATGAGGATCTTGAGAAGGCTTGGCAGGTACTCCAAAGACTTGAGACATAAGGTGGAGCAAGAATCAAATCCAGGAGAAGAATCAGCCAAGATAAAGGGCTGATACATATGTGGGCTAGTTTGGATACGCAGTCGAGCTGGCTTAGGTTGAGACCCAACCAGCTTGAGCCACAATCGAGCCAGCCCTCTCAGACAGATAGAAGACTGTATTTGGGCGAGATGCAGTCGAGCCAGCTCGGCTTCTAAAAGAGCCGACTTGATGGTGGCATACAGAATAGGATGGATTTTCTATTTGATCTTGAATTAGAATTAATCTAAGAGATCTTAAGGCCTGGTCAATAAGGTTTTAAGGTAGCTAACTCATGTATGGGTCGAATTTAGATCTAGGGGATGAGAGCATGAGAGACATGGGTGTATATGAGCTTGGTGAGTGCTTTCATGTATTGAGTTAGCCTAGGAGAATTTTTCAGCTAGAGTTTGGATTTATTAGGATTCATGTGGTATAGCAAAAATTTTAGGATATATAAATTCAGATATTATAACCTTTATAATAAGAGAAATCAATACAGAGCTTTTCTTCCTAACTCTCTTTTCTCTCTAGTTCCAATGCCAAGCCATAGATGCCGCCATCAACTTTTAATTTTCTTCATATTTCTGAATTAACACTCAGGTTTGCGCAAAAGATCGAATCTACAACTATGATTTCGAGTAGCTATAGGCATAACAATTAGTATCAGAGCAGTACCGATTGTTCCATCACTATATTGATGCCTGACATATTTGAGGCCAACTAGGCGAAGACGTCTGCATTGGCCCATAGAAAGTCCAAGAGTTGAGCTTGGGAGGCCTCATCTTGTTGAGCTCCAATTTATACCATTCTACCACAGTTTGACTCATGTAGGGGGACTGAAAAAAGTTGCTTGGCTGGTTGTCCACACTACTACCATCATTCATCCTAGGCATCGAAGCACTTGATGGATAGTGTCTCTATTGATCTTTTGCCTTTGAGAGTGGTGACATAGCATTGCGAGTAAGCACCTAATCACCTCAAACTTCTCCTATACTATTGGCAAACCTCATCAACAGGTGCTAAATGGGATAATGGTGCAAAGAGCATTCAAGTTAGATCATCCATGTATTGCATTGTAAGTTGATGGTACTTTGACTATGAACATGTCAAGCATCACTATGACCTACCTTAGCAATTGTCGTGTTGCAAAATGTAAAGATACAATGCCTTCCACAACGGCTGGGTCTTCAAAGAACCTTACCAAAAGAGAGCTAGTTTTTCGAAGTCAAACATTCAGTAGGTTCATTTTGCAGAAGGCATTACAAAATAAAACATCTGCTGAGCTTCCATTATCAACTGAAATATATTTTATATCATAGTTGGCTACAGTTAAGGAAACTATAATGGCATCATCATGGAGATTCTTAATGCCATCAGCATTAGTGTCGGAGGATAAGATCACCTCATCCAACCTTTGCCTTATTGGCATAGGAATCTCGATCTAAGCCACACAAGCATAGGTCCTCCTTATTTGACGAGTTGGTGTCATCTACCGTTGGTCAGCCTATGATCATGTTGATGACCTTGGTAGGTCAGTTGTCGAGTAGGAGTTCAAGTGTAGGCTACCACGACCAGAGGCCTCGTTGTCCTATGGTCAGTGGATTTAAGCGCTGACGAAGCCCTTCTTGATGAGAGCTTCTATCTCTCTCTTCACGTGGTAGCAATCCTCAATGTCGTGGTCATAGTCATGATAGAATTCACAGTATTTCTTGGATCTTTACAAGCACCCAACTTCATCTTTCTTGGCCCTCTGATGATCTTTCAATTTTTGATCTCTATTAGGATTTGCCTTAGAGAGGTGTTGAGAGGTGTATATCTATCAAACCTCTAAGGACTTTGAGATTGCAAGAGCTTTCCCCATTTCTTCTACGCTTCTTGCAGGACATGTCCTGGTCTTCCCTACCCCTATTATTTTTATATTTATTGCCGATCTTTTCCTTCTTCTTCGACCATGGCCTCCTTGGTATTTATGTAGTTGTTTGCCTAGGCTAGAGATTGATGTAGCCCTCAGGGAGCCTTTTCCCCAGGTGAAGGAGAAGCTGCATAGCTTCAGCCCTCTCTATAGGGCTGACATTGTGATCAAGTGGTTCAGGTTGTAAATTTCTAGAGTAGCTATGTTGAAGCAATTGATATAATCTCATTTGAGGGGTTTATCATCCCTTCCTTTAATGGTGAAGAGGGTGTCACATGCCCTCCTCTATATTTTGCTACTCTTAATGTGAGCAGCGAAGAGTTGGTTGAACTTGTCAAATGAGTGAATGGCACTTGACTGAAGCCCAACATACCATAATTGGGCAACCTTCAAGAGTGGCTAGGAAGATCCTAAACATCATTGAATCTATAGCAACTAGAGCATAATGAGAGCATTGTAGCTCTCTAGGTGGTCGTAAGGATGAGTGGTACCATTACAAATCTCAAGCTACAATATCTTGAAACTAGGAGGAATGTGTTGAAACCTAGTACTGCTTTGACACCAGCCATGGACTGATCTCTTGCATGGAACCTAGGTGTTAATCCAGCAAACTGAAAAAGAGACGGTGTTGAAAATCTACAGGCATGCAGATTTTTGTGCAACAACCTCCTATTAACACTTCCTTCTCCTAATCCTCCCAAGATTAGATTAGTCTGCAATTAAAATAATAGATACGTAGTTAACCCATGAACTTATTATTTTATTGCCTAAATCTCCTAATCCTCCCAAGATTAGATCAGCCCATAATTAAAATAGTAGATACATAGTTAACCCATGAACTTATTATTTTAATGCCTAAAATATCTAGAGCTTAGGCATTAAGAAATAGCTCCACGAATACAAGGTGAACAAGATCCTCTACAGCAGATTTCTGGGTAGCACCTTCTTGACATGATTTCTTCTTCTTTCTAAATCCTTTGTGTTAACCTCAAGAATTAATTTTGATGAATAACAAAATATTTGAGTATATATTTGATGAATAACAAGATCATGTTTCAGAAGAAATTATAGAGTATTAAGAGAAAAATTTTAAAAATATAATAGAGAACAAATAAGAAGGATTTGGAAGCTTTTGGAGTGTGATACACATCTAAAACAAGGCTGGAGAAGGGTATTTGAAGATTAGAATTGAAGAGCAATTTAATTGAAAAAGATCATAAAAATTTCAATTATGAGACCAATCGAGTCAACTCAAGGTGGTCCAGAGTCGACTCAAGTTGAAATGAGAAAAAAAAAAGCATTTTGGCATGTAAGAGTTTTAGCCATGTTGCTCTAAGAATTGATTTTGATTATTACAAAGCATTTGAGAAAATTACTAATGAATTTGACTTGAAAAAAGACTTTTTTTTATTTTGGGAGCAAAATCATAATTTTATCAAGTTTTGATCTGAGAGCCTTAAGAGCAAGTATAGAAGATTTTTTATCCTTTGGAGGCGGTCCCATGATTTTTGGATGCATATTTTGGAAGAAAATTAAGTTTGAAGTAAAAGGATCAACCCCTAGATCATCCCCTACTGAAACGGGCTATTTGGCATGCTTTCTTTGTGCCAAGGGTCGACCCCAAGATCGACCTCTATTGTTTCGAATGCAAAAATATAGAACAACTAATTTTCTGAATTCTATCTCAGAGGTCGACCCATGAGTCGACCCCTATGATGAAAAATTTTCTACAATGACTAGTTTTATCCCATTTTGGCAACTTTTAATATTTTCTTTAAAGTCTCCAACAGCTACAAATCTTGTCCAGAATTCTCTCCTCTATCCATTAAAGATTTAAAAGGCTATAAAAATAAGAAAAAAACATAAGAGATTTCATTATTCAATTCTGCCCTAAGTAAAAAATCCTCTTCAAGAAAAGAAGCTTTCATTTTCAAGTTCACCAACCTCTTAAGGGCTCATTCAAGTCTCTAACAACCTTGAGAAAAATCAGAAAAGCTTTCTCCATTATTATAAAAAGTATTCTTAAGATTTTATTTACTCATATAGGGAGCTAAACTTGTATTTGATTATTATTAACTCTTATACTCTACTTTATTATTTTGATTCAAGTTTTGGAAGGATTTCAAAATTTGAGAGGATTGATTCAAATCTTAAATCGGAGAATGTAAGGTTGGCTTGTATCCTAAAAATAAGTATGCTAGCTTAGGATAGCTAGGATCGGAGGTACCGACGCTGTATTCTAGTTGAATACATTTAGTGATTTTGAATTCTTAAATAGAAGCTTGGGGAGTGGATGTAGGTGCAAAGAAAGCACCGAACCGCTATAAATCTTTATTATTTATGGTGTGCTTGCTGTCTTTCTTTTCTTAGTTTATTAAATTCTTGCTTTTTAATCTTTTATATCTTTATCTAACCTAAATTGCTTTACACACATATTTATGGTGTACTTGCATATCATCATTCAATCTTGACAACTTTAAATTAGCATTAAAATTTTAAAAACCTAATTCACCCTCTCTCTTGGATTGTATAGCTAGGCAACAAGTGGTATCAGAGCTCGGTACTCTAGTTCTACATTGATTTAATCATCAAAGAGCCAAAGATCTATGCCAACCCAAGTTAGTATTTCTCTAGTCGAGGGGCAGTCTACAAACCGACCTCCACTTTTCAATGGATCAAACTATACCTATTGAAAAGCTCGGATGAGAATATTTATATAAGCACTTGACTATAATATATGGAGTATCATAGTTAATGGACCACACACCCACTAAGATAATTGATGATCTGGAATCAACCAAACCCAAAAAGGAATGGGATGAGGTTGATAAGAAAATGGCTCAACTCAATGCAAAAGCCATGAATATTTTATATTATGCTTTATATGCTAATGAATTTAATCGCATTTCAACATGCATGTTGGTAAAGAAAATACAGGATAGGTTAGAAGTAAGTCATAAAGGCACTAATCAAGTCAAGAAGTCAAAAATTAACATGCTTGTGCACAAATATGAACTTTTCAAAATAAAACATAATGAGTCAATAACTAAAATATTTACTAGATTTATAGACATTATAAATAGTCTTAAAAGTCTTGGCAAGTTTTATCCTAACAGTGATCTTGTAAGGAAGATTCTTAAATCTTTGCCAAGGATATGGGAGGCCAAAGTGATTGCAATCCAAGAAGCTAAAGATCTGAATATTTTATTCTTGGAGGAGCTTCTAAGATCACTAATGATGCACGAGCTAAGCATGAAACAATAACAAAAAGAAGATGTCAAGAAGAAGAAGACAATAGTCCTCAAATCCACCACTCAACAAGATGAGAAATCCGATGAAATGGATGATGAAGAAATAGCCCTCATCACAAAAAAGTTCAAGAGATTTTTGAAGAGAAAACAAGGGATGAGGAAGAGGCTACCTACTAAAGGGGAGCATAGCAAGAAAAAGGATAGGAAGCAGCCCCTTATTTGCTATGAATGTAAGAAGTCGGGGCACTTTAGGTCTGAATATCCTTAACTTAAAAAGGTTTTCAAGAAATACGAGAAAAAGACTATGGTGGCAGCATGGAGTGACAATGATGACTCAAGCTCCAAAGAGGAAGAAGCTCATGAACAAGCCAACTTGTGCCTTATAGCACATGAAAATAAGGTAAATGCTAAAATCTCAAATAAATTTATATTCGAAGAACTTCAAGAAGTCTTCTATGATTTAATAGATGATTTAAAAAAAATTAGAAACTAAAAATAAAGATCTAAAATTTAAGAATTAAGTCTTGCTGAAAGAAAATGAAATTATCATAAGTGAAAAACTAGTCTTAACTCAAGAGAATCTAAATTTAAAAAATAAAATCGACAAGCAAAAATCGATTGTTGAAAATTTTACTTTAAGTTCAAATAAACTTCATATGATTCTTAAAAATCAAAAGACCTTTTATAATAAGGCCGGTCTAGGCTATAACCCCTTAAGAAAATAAAAAATTTTAAAAAATATTCTTGTAGATTCATAAAGTAAAAAATTTTTAAATATTACTTGCTTTAAATATGGTAAACTAGGATACAAATCTTATACATGTTTTTCTAATAATTTAAATGTAAAAAAATATGGGTTACAAAAGGAACCATTGTAACTAACCTTAAAGGATCCAAAAAAACTTAGGTACCTAGAGTAAGGACTTGATTTTGCTTGTAGGTGTATCTTGCATCCAAAGAAGAAAATCGAAGATGGTATCTTGATAGCAGATACTCAAGACACATTATCGATGATGAGTCCCAATTCATCATGCTTGATGCTAAAAATGGAGGAATGGTCACCTTTGGAGACAATGGCAAAGAAAAATTATCGATATAGGTAACATTGATATCACTCTCTCCAAGTATATTGAAAATATTTTATTAGTAGATGGTTTGAAACATAATCTCTTAAGTATTAGTCAACTTTATGACAAAGGTTACAAAGTTATTTTTGAATCTTCATTGTGCATTGTAACTAGTCCCAATGATGATGACATTAAGTTTGTTGGACATAGACATGGTAATATTTATATGATAGATTTGAATGATCTTTCTATAATAAATATGCAATGTCTAGTAGTTATAAATGCCAAAATTAATTAGACTAGTTAGCTTTGGCACCGAAGGCTTGCACACATTAGTATGCATTCACTTTCAAAGCTTATAAAAAAAAAATAGTTATCGATTTACCAAAATTGAACTTTGAAAAAGATAAAATTTATGATGCGTGCCAACTAGATAAACAAACTAGAGTTTCATTCAAATATAAGAATATTGTTTCAACTTCTAGACCATTGGAACTATTGCACATGGATTTGTTTGGTCCTACAAGAACAACAAGCTTAGGTGGAAAACATTATGATTTTGTAATTATCGATGATTACTCACATTTTATATAGATTTTCTTTTTGGTACACAAAGATGAAACTTTTCATGTTTTCTCAAAATTTTTATCAAAAAGTTATAAAAGAAAAAGAATTTTCAATTCAAAGCATTCAAAGTGATCATGGAACCGAATTTGAAAATCAAGACTTTAAAAAATTTTGTGATGAAAAAGAATAAGCCATAATTTTTCAGCACCTAGAACACTCCAATAAATTGGGATGATAGAAAGAAAAAATAGGACTCTAGAAGAAATGGCCCATACCATGCTATGTGAAAGCAACCTCCCAAGATATTTTTGGATGGAAGTAATTAATACGGTATGTTACATCTTAAATTGTGCACTAATCAGATCAATTTTAAAGAAACATCTTATGAGCTTTAGAAAGGTAGAAAACCTAACATTGCATATTTTCATATTTTTGATTGTCGATATTTTATTTTAAATAATGGTAAATAAAAACTAGGTAAATTTGATGCAAAATCCAATGAAGCTATTTTTCTTGGTTACTCCTCTTCTAGTAAAGCTTTTAGAGTATTTAACCAAAAAACTTTAGTCGTAGAGGAGCCAATACATGTTGTCTTTGATGAGACTAATGATCTTCCATCAAGAGAGAGTGAGGATATTGATGATGCAGATCTCCTTATAAAAGGGATGAAGAAGATCATCCTAAAGGATTCAATAATTCAAAATGAAGAGGATCATGAAGATAAGCAAGAAAATGAAAGTGAAGGACAATGAGAACAACCTCAAGGTACCAATGATCTTCCAAAAGAATCGAGGTATGTTCACAATCACCTCAAAGAACTAATTATTGGTGATACTATAAATAGAGTAAGAACTCGCTCTTCACTTAGAGATGCATATAATTATTTTGCATTTGTTTCTTATCTTGAACCTAAAACCATAGATGAAGTCGAAAAAGATTATAATTGGATAAATGCAATGCAAGAAGAACTTAATCAATTCGAAAGAAATAATGTATGGATCTTAATATCATGACCTAAAAATCATCCAATAATTGGCACAAAATGGGTATATAGAAATAAATTGGATGAAAATAAAAATGTAATTAGGAATAAAGTAAGATTAGTTGCAAAGGGTTATAATCAAGAAGAGAAAATTGATTTTGATGAGATCCTTGCACCTATTGCTAGACTAGAAGCAATTAGACTTTTACTCGCTTATGCATGCTTTATGAATTTTAAGTTATTTCAAATAGATGTTAAAAGTACTTTTTTAAATGGATATATTGTCAAAGAAGTTTATGTAGAACAACCTCCCCATTTTGAAAATTATGCTTTTCCAAATCATGTTTTTAAATTAAACAAAGAATTATATGACTTAAAACAAGCTCCTAGGGCTTGGTATGAAAGATTAAGTAAATTCTTGCTTAATAATGGATTTTCAAGAAAAAATATAGATACAATTCTTTTTATTAAAAAAGATCATGATAACATCTTAGTAATACAAATATATGTTGATGACATTATATTTGGGTCTACTAATTAAACTTTATGTCAAGATTTTGCTAAGCTCATGTAGGAGGAGTTTGAGATGAGCATGATGGATGAACTAACGTTCTTCCTCGAACTTTAAATTAAACAAATAAAGAAAGAAATCTCCATCATCAAAAGCAAGTACACAAGAGAGCTACTTAAAAGATTTGGGATAGAGAGCTCTAAAGCCATTGGTACCCCCATGAGTCCATCATGTAAGCTTGACAAGGATGAAGGAGGTAAAAATGTTGATACAAAGGTTTATAAAGGCATGATAGGTTCTGTTGGGGATAAATCCCGCTTCCGTCGACGTCTAATTTGATGCTTAGCCTAATGCAACTGGTAATCACGAAAGAGCTTCGATCAAAAATTCTTCCTCCAGCGGTCGAACTCCAATCGATCTCCTCTAGCGGTTGGACCCCAACCGAACTCCTTCAGTGGTCGAACTTCAGCCGAACTCCTCCAGCGGCCAAACTCCTTTCGGACTTCACCTTCAGTCATATTTCTTTAGGAGCCAAACTCCTTCCGAACTTCTCCTTCAGTCGAATACCTCCAAGAGCCGAACTCCTTTCGGACTTCTTCTTCAGTCAGATTTCTTCAAGAGCCGAACTCCTTCCAGACTTCTTCTTTAGTCAGATTCCTTCAGCAGATTACTTCCAAATTTTAGCTAGCATTCCTTTCGGATGATCCCCTATAGCTGTATTTTCTTTAGGAGTTTGAACTCCTCTAGAATTGATATATGTCAAAGTTCTTCACCAACCAACGCCTGCTTCCTCCAAACTTCGACTATTAAATCTCGACGAACGGGCACATCAGTTAGGCGACACCTCTCTCCATAGCAAATCTCATGTGGTCCCGAGTGGCCCACTACTGGATGGTTATGGCTGTCACTATCAGTCTGCTACAGACGACATCTCTTCCTCTCCATACCAAACCCCACGTGGCCTCGAGCGGCCCACTATCGGATGATATGGCTATCACTATCAGTCTGTTACAGGCTCCATCCATAAAAAGAAACCCTCTAGATACGTTTTCTCCAAGCTCTCTTCTCCTTTCCAAAAACTCTGCTGAGCTCTTTCCTAAGCACTCCATTCATGTTGGCCAGAAGAGCTGACTTGATCGTCGGAGGGTTCTCCTGGAGCCAACACCACCAACTCTGGATGGAATTTTATTTTGTAGGTCACCAACGATGACCTCTTCTTCCTCAGCTCCAGCTCGATCCGACGTCAATCAAATTCTACACCAACAAGATTAGCGCTAGAGGAAGGGCCCTTTGTTCCTGAGGTATCCTTGTTCTTAAAGAAGTGCTCAGTCAACTCTGTGGATCTTCTTCTCCAAGATCCATCTTCATTCTCTCTCTCAATACTAAGAAATGCCTCCAAAGAAGGCAACTATTCGGAGATCTACCACTTTTGTCGTCAGATCCAAGCCAGATCTATCCATTTTGGCTCCAACGTAGGCACTTCAACCTTCTCCTCCACCGACGGTCATGGTAGATCCAAAGTAGTTTAACCTGCGGATGCAGCAGGTTCGGGGCCTCACCGAGATGGTGCAGACCATGCGGTAGCCTCCGATGGTGATTCTATCAGAAAATCCACCATCGGAATGTCAGAAATCAATCCAAGGAAGAGCACTTGGGCTAGCATATCCGTCGCCCCTGGGAAGAGAAAACAAAGAGAATAGGATCCTTATTCAGATCGTGATTCTTCTCTAGAAGAAACCTTTCCCATCTACAGTCGGAAGCCTTCCAAAATCTATGATTGAGATGATATCCTCGATCAGAAACTATGGGGGATGGATCGACGAATTGAGAAACTCCATCACATCGTCCTGGCTCATCATGACGACGTCTGCACTGATCCCTTCTTTCTCTATCCGAATTATGCAAGAGCCCATTCTGCCGAACTTCAAGCTTCTCCTAGTTTGAAAGCTACAATGGAACCTCTGATCCAGTCGATCATCTGAAGGCATTCTAAACTATGATGCTGCTCCATGGCACACCAGACACCATCTTATGCCGAGCTTTTTGATCTACCTTAAAGGGAGCAGCAAGAAACTGGTACTCGACGTTGAAGTTGGGTATGATCTTCTTCTTTGATCAGATGAGCCATCAGTTTGTGGCTCACTTCGTCAGCAGTTGACGTCCGCATCGAGGTTTGGATTTTTTGATGAACATCAAAAAGGAGGGAAAATCTATCCAGGCTTACGTCATCCGATTTAATGCTGTTGCATTGGAGGTTCAAAATTTGGATCAGTCTGTTGCAATGGTCGCACTTAAGGATGGTCTTCAAAAGAACGATTTGCTATTCTTTCTGAAGAAGAAGTATTCTAGGGACTTTATCGATCAGCTAGCTCGGGCTGAGGGATATGCTTGAATGGAAGAAGCCTTCAAATTAAAAGATGAGAAAGCCATAGGAGAGTGGCAGACGGACGAGTCTAATAAACCCACAGCTGATAGAGGATTGATTGAAGTTCGACTACGCTCACGGACTCCCCCCGAGTGCTAGCGAGTCCGAACTCCTCCTCGAGCTCATCATCAAAGAAGCTCCAATAGAAGGGCACAAAGAAGTTCTCCTCTCAGAAGAAGAATTACGATCTCCCCCAAACAAGCACAATCAAAACAAGTACTATTTGTATCATCATGATCACGACCATGATATTGAAGAATGCATTCAGCTCCAAGACGAGATCGAGGAGCTCATCAAGAAAGGCCGACTAGGTCGATTCCTCAGACGCCGGCCTGAAGCAAGTGAAGGTCAGCCGAGGGCACTATCGCAGACAGAACCACCAAGGAGGGAGGAATAACAAGAAAATCGAACACCTCTCGATATCATCAACACTATCTCTGGGAGATTTAGTGCTTCGACGAGCTGTCATCTCTCAACCTTAAAGCTAGAGGAAGCTTACCCCAAATTGAAAAGATTCGTATGAAATAGAAAATATCGTACGGTCCAAAGCTTATCGTCTGAAGGAGCTCGGAGAAACAACACTCCCACGATCTTAGAATTTAGAAAATCTGGGAATGTGCTACCAATTATTTTTCTCCAATAAAACTCCTCCATTTCAACATTATTATTTCTTGGTGTAAAAACTATGTGATGACAGAGAAGAAGCAACCAAAAGTGGTCATATTAGGAATAGAAGGAGAACCTCATCCTAATATGAGTAAGTCGAAGACCTTCGATTATTTAAGATAGGAGGAGGAAAGAGACCCATTCAACGGCCCATCTATGCTCCTATTGCCATATTAGAAACAGAAGGACAATCTCGTCCTAACATGAGCAAGTCGAAGACCTCTAGTTATTTAAGATAGGAGGAAAGAGGCCTATTCAACAGCCCATCTGTGCCCTTATTGTCATGTTAGGAACAGGAGAACCTTATGCTAACATGAGCAAGTCAAAGATCTCGAGTTATTTAAGACAGAAGGAGGAAAGAGGCCCATTCAACAGCCCATCTGTGTCCCTACTACCATGTTAGAAACAGGAGGAGAACCTCATCCTAACATGAGCAAGTCGAAGATCTCTGATTATTTAAGACAAAAGAAGGAAAGAGGTCCATTCAATGGCCCATCTGTGCTCCTATTGTCATGTTAGGAACAGAAGGAGAATCTCATCCTAACATGAGTAAGTCGAAGGCCTCGTTCATTTTAAACGAGATGAAGGAAGAGGCTCTGACAATGGCTCTTATGTGCCTCTACAATCCATTAGGAACAGAAGAAGAACCTCATCCTAACGTCAGCAAAGTCAAAGGCCTCGTTCATTTTAGACGAGATAAGAGGAGAGGCCCTGACAATGGCCCTTATGTACCCCTACAGTCTATTAGAAACAGAAAGAGAACCTCATCCTCACGTAAGCAAAGTCGAAGGTCTCATTCATTTTAGACGAGATGAGGGGAGAGACCCTGACAATGGCCCTTATGTACTCCTATAATTCATTAGAAATAGGAAGAGAACCTCGTCCTAACATAAGCAAAGTTGAAGATCTCGTTCATTTTAGATGAGATGAAGGGAGAGGCCCTGACAACAGTCGTTATATGCCCTACAGTTCATTAGAAACAGGAGGAGAATCTCATCCTAACATGATCAAAGTCGAAGATCTCATTTATTTTAGACGAGATGAGGGAAGAGGTCCTAACAGCGGTCCTTATGTGCCCTTACAGTCCGTTAGGAACATGAGGAGAACCTCATCCTAACATGAGCAAAGTCAAAGGCCTCATTCATTTTAGACGAGATGAGAGGAGAGATTCTGACAATGGCCCTTATGTATCCCTATAGTCCATTAAGAATAGGAGGAGAACCTCATCCTAATGTGAGCAAAGTCGAAGGCCTCATTCATTTTAGACAAGATGAGGAGAGAGGTCCTGACAACAGCCCTTATATGCCCCTATAGCTCATTAGATATAGGAGGAGAACCTCATCCTAACATGAAAAAAGTTGAAGGCCTCATTTATTTTAGATGAGATGAGGGGAGCGGCCTTGACAATGGCCCTTATGTACCCTTATAGTCTATTAGAAATAGAGAAGAATCTCGTTCTAATGTGAGCAAAGTCGAAGATCTCGTTCATTTTAGATAAGATGAGAGGAGAGGCCCCAACAACGACCCTTATGTGCCCCTACAGCCCGTTAGGAACAGGAGAAGAACCTCGTCCTAACATGAGCAAAGTCGAAGGCCTCATTTATTTTAGACGAGATGAAGAGAGAGGCCCTGACAATGACTCTTATATGCTCCTACAGTCTGTTAGGAACAGGAGGAGAATCTCATCTTAACGTGAGCAAAGTCGAAGGCCTCATTCATTTTAGATGAGGTAAGAGGAGAGGCTCCAACAATGACCCTTATGTACTCCTACAGTTCGTTAGGAACATGAGGAGAATCTCATTCCAACGTGAGCAAAGTCGAAGGCTTCATTCATTTTAGACGGGGTGAAAAGAGAGGCTCCACCTCGATTGGAGATAAGATCTCTTTCAAGCTTCAACTTCAACGTCAATGTCAATAGAAGATCTCCCCGAGCTTCAACTTCAACTCCAACATCAATAGAAGATAAGATCTCCTTCAACCTTAGTTGGAGATAAGATCTCTCAGAGCTTCAACTTCAACTCCAACATCAATAGGAGATAAGATCTCCTTCAACCTCGATTGAAGATAAGATCTTCGAGCCTCAATGTCAATCTCAATAGGAGATAAAATCTTCTTCAACCTCGACTGAAGATAAGATCTCCCCCAAGCTTCAACTTCACCGTCAACATCAATGTCAATAGAAGATAAGATCTCCTTCAATCTTGGCTAGAGATAATATTTTTTCGAGCTTCAACTTCAACTCCAACGTCAATAAGAGATAAGATTTTCTTCAACCTCGGCTGGAGATAAGATCTTCCCGAGCTTCAACTTCAACTCCAATGTCAACAAGAGATAAGATCTCCTTCAACCTTGACTGGAGATAAGATCTTTTCGAGCTTCAACTTCAACTCCAACGTCAACAGGAGATAAGATCTCCTTCAACCTCTGCTAGAGATAAGATCTTTTTCGAGCTTCAACGTCAACATCAATAAGAGATAAGATCTTCTTCAACCTCGGTTGGAGATAAGATCTCCCCCAAGCTTCAACTTCAACATCAACAGGAGATAAGATCTCCTTCAACCTCGGCTAAAGATAAGATCTTCCTTGAGCTTCAACGTCAACCTCAACAGGAGATAAGATCTTCTTCAACCTCGGCTGGAGGTAAGATCTCCCCCAAGCTTCAACATCAACGTCAATAGGAGATAAGATCTTCTTCAACCTCGACTGGAGATAAGATCTTTCCGAGCTTCAACTTCAACTCCAACGTCAATAGGAGATATGATCTCCTTCAACCTCTGTTAGAGATAAGATCTCCTTTTAAGCTTCAACGTCAATCTCAACAGAAGATAAGATCTCCTTCAACCTCAACTGGAGATAAGATCTTCTCCGAGCTTCAACTTCAACATCAACATCAACAGAAGATAAGATCTCCTTCAACCTCGGCTGAAGATAAGATTTTCCTGAGCTTCAACTTCAACTCCAACGTCAATAGGAGATAAGATCTCCTTCAACCTCGACTGGAGATAAGATCTCTCTAAGCTTCAACTTCAACTCCAACGTCAACTGAAGATAAGATCTTCTTCAATCTCGATTGGAGATAAGATCTTCCTTGAGCTTCAACGTCAACATCAATAAGAGATAAGATCTCCTTCAACCTCAACTGGAGATAAGATCTCTTTCGAGCTTCAATGTCAACCTCAACAAGAGATAAGATCTTCTTCAACCTTAGCTGGAGATAAGATCTCCCATGAGCTTCAACATCAATAGGAGATAAGATCTCCTTCAACCTCAGTTGGAGATAAGATCTCCTCCGAGCTTCAATCTGAATGGGTGTAGAGCCCAAAAAAAACTTCGACAGTCATCTTTTTTGTACTTCCTTTCTTTGAATTTCAAACTCGAAAGTGGGAGAACTATTATTGGAGATAAACCCTACTCCCTTCGAAGTCCAGTTTGATACTTAGTCTAATGCAACTAGTAATTAAGGAAGAGCTTCGATCAAGAATTCTTTTTTCAGTGGTCAGACCCCAGTCAAACTCCTCCAGTGGCCAGACCCCAGTCGAACTCCTTCAGCGATCGAACTCCTCCAATGACTGAACTCCTCCAGCGGTCGAACTTCTTCCAAACTTCTCCTTCAGTCGAATTTCTCCGAAAGCTGAATTCCTTTCGAACTTCTCATTCAGTCAGATTCTTTCAAGAGCCGAACTCCTTCTGAACTTCTCCTTCAATCAAATTCTTTCAGTGGATTACTTTCAGATTTCAGCTAGCATTTTTTTCAGATGATCTCTTATAGCCATATTTTCTATAGGAGTCCAAACTCCTCTAAAATTGATATATGTCAAAATTCTTCACCAACCAACGTCTGCTTCTTCCGAACTTCGACTATTAAATCTCGACGAATGGGCACATCAATCAGGCAACACCTCTTTCTCCATAGCAAACCTCATGCAGCCTTGAGCGGCCCACTACTAGACGATTATGGCTGTCACTATCAGTTTGCTACAGACGACACCTCTTCCTCTCCATACCAAATTTCACACGACCCCGAGCGGCCCACTATCGGATGGTATGGCTATCACTATCAGTCTGCTACAGCCTCCATCCATAAAATGGGATTCTCCAAATATACTTTTTCTAAGCTCTCTTCTCCTTCCCAAAAACTCTACTGAGCTCTTTCCTGAGCACTTCATTCTTGTTGGTTAGAAGAGCTGACTGGATCGTTAGAGGGTCCTTCCGGAGCTACCACCATCGACTTCGGGTGGGGCTTTATTTTGTAGGTCACCAACGACGATCTCTTCTTCCTCAGCTCCAGCTCGATCCGACGTCGACCAGATTCTACACCAATAGGTTTATTATTGTATTTAACTACTAGTAGATCAAATATCATGTTTAGTATTTATTTATGTGCATGATTTCAATCTAATTCAAAAGAATCACATTTAAGTGCTGTGAAAAGAATACCTAAATACCTAAAAGAAACTCAAAACCTAGGTTTATGGTACTCTAAGAATTCATCAATTGATTTAATTAGATATTCAGATACAGACTTTGCTAGATGTAGATTAGATAGAAAAAGCACTAGTAGACCTTGCCAATTTTTAGAAGTTAACTTAATCTCTTAGTTTAGCAAGAAACAAAATTTGGTAGCATTGTCTATGGTCAAGGTCGAACATATTGTAGCTGAAAGTTGCTGTGTACAAATCTTATGGATTAAGCAATAACTTGAGGACTTTGGCATCAAACTAAACAAAACTTCCATATAACATGATAATACTAGTACCATAAATCTAACTAAGAATTCAATCCAATACCCTAGGTCAAAATATATTGAAATAAGACATCATTTCATAAGAGAGCATGTTCAAAATAATGACATAATTCTTGATTATGTTTGTACTGAAAAATAATTGGCAAATATTTTTACTAAGGCATTAAGTGAAGATAAATTTTATGAAATTAGGAGAGAATTAAGAATTCTAGATCTTTTTGCTTAAAAATTCTTCTTTGATCTCAACTTATCCTCTACTAATATTTTTGGATCAATCATTGAGACTTAATTTCATTGCTTTAAGTTAAAAATTATCCATCCTTCTTGTCTTTTCTTGACTATAAGAAGAAAAATTATTTTTAAACTTAATAAAAAAATTATGGATAAATAATTATACTTTATTTATCTCATAAAATTATTTAAGCATTCTAATGATTTTGATCATTTGATTCATTTTAAGCAACTATTTATATTTTACATATTTTGATCATATCACTTATTCTTTTTTGAAAATTAGTTGGTATCAAGAAATCATTTTTGATCTTAAAAGAGAATTATTGATGAACATTCATGCCTTGTTCAGATTGATTAATTTTTAAAAATGAATTTAAAAAAATACTCTCTTTAAGTCTTTTGATATTGATGTCAAGCAAAATATTTTAAAGAAGCTATCATTTATCTTTAAAACCAAATATTCAAAGAGGACTTTAGTTTTTAATTAATTGATATCAAACAACTTACCATTTATTTTATATTTTATTGATCTTAATATATATATATAATAATAAAAGAAAAGAAGTGTTAATCTCTGAAAAATTGAATATATCTTATAATTTGCTTTGAATGATCTATTTGAAATCTTTAATCTTTGAAATGTTCCATCTCTCTTGAATCTTTAAAGTTCAAAATAATTTTATTTAATATATTTATATTATTCAAAAAGAAGAGATGTATTTTTAATCCATGTTGTTCATAAATAGAATTAAAAAAAAGAGGATATTCATTCTAAATTTATTGTATTCTTTCAAAATGAAAAAGAAAAGCTAAAAGATAAATTTATTCAAGAATAATTATGAAAAAGAGAGAGAAAAATATTATGTGATGATTTTTTTGATATTTACTGGTATTAGATGTTTGTTTGTTAAATAAGGAGAAAGATGTTTGTTTGTTAAATATTATCTAGTTAGCCTTGACTGAATATTTTAATTAATTTGAGTTAAGAACAATAAACTTTGATTATTTTATGATCCTTTTAACTTAAGCCTTCATGTGATTATTCAGTTTAAATTCAATTAATTTGATTGTCAAATTATTTTTAATAACTAATTAGAGTTAAAGCTAATTTAAAATATATTCTCACTCTAAATAAATTAATTTTGATACATACTTCTAATTTTAAAATTTATTTAAAAATATAAATATAATATAAAATTTTTAATGTACCTTTAGAAATTTTTATAAAATTATTTTTGCTCTGATACTATCTTTATTTTGCTCGATACATTTCTGATATATATCTTTTTTGAGCTTAATTGACTAAAATTTATTTAAAAAAGAAAATAATAAATCAAATATTATGTTTGATTCCACTATTTAAATCTTTAAAAAGCTCTAATCCTCTTAAAGCTTAAAAGTACATACTTAAAAATCTATTCAAAAAATCATATTCATTTAAAAAAAGGGAGAGCTTTTGATATTTGAATTTAAGCTATTTTTTTATAAAAAAAAAAATTTAAATGATAAACTTTTAAAGAAGAGTTGATTCATTTAATTTGATTTAATTTTTTAAATTTTTAATTTAATTTTTTGAAGTTGATACATCTGTTATTTGACACGGTCCATCATATTTCTGATTTCTCATTTGATTTAGATGCTTCCAGCTATGATTTCTACTAGATCTAGTTTAGTCATCTTTGCATTAGGTTATGATCTAGTATCTCTTAGTTGTTTCTATAAGTTGTTGATCAAGTCATGATTGGTTATATTTTTTTTAGATCTAACTTATGGCATTGGTACTATTGGCTGCTTGGGTTATAGATAGTTATATTCATGAATTTTATATATTTTGATGGTCTAACTCTCATGAATGCTTTTGATACCTTTAGCACTTATATATTTTGATGACTTGATGTTATCATTTATTATGTATGGAATGATAATCATTTGAATGTAAATATGTGTATATAAATATGATGATATCATTTGAATGATGTGAAATGTAACCTCTGTAAATTGGCTAAAATTTCATTATGATAAGCTAAAAAAACTATGTTGTATATAAGCAAATTGAAAGTTTTGTTATAAACTCTTGTTTTAACAGAAAAATATATAGAATAAATTAAGGAGGAGGCTTTTTTCTTTTGATTTTTAAAATTTCTCAAGATCTTAATTGATGATGTCAAAAAGAGAGAGTAGAGTAAATAAAATTGGGCTACAAATAAAATTGAAGTATAATTGATTAAAGAAATAAGTAAGTCAAATATTTTTGTAAATAATTTGAATGTCTAACCATAAGTAATCCTCAAACTGTTCTTTATGCAATATTTGTTAAATAACTAAATATAATATTCTAGTAAGTGATGTAAGCTTCTACATGCTTTATTTTTGGCTTATGCTCAAATATTTTGTCATCAACAAAAAAGAGGAGATTGTTGCTCCAAGAATTGATTTTGATGATTATAAAGCATTTGAGGAGATTATTAATAAATTTGGCTTAGAAAAAGACTTTTGTATTTCAGGGGCAAAATTATAATTTTATCAAGTTTTGATTTAAGAGCCTCAAGAGCAAGTATAGAAGATTTTTTATCCTTTGGAGGCAGCCCCATGATTTTTGGATGCATATTTTGGAAAAAAATTAAGTTTGAAGCAAAAGGATCGAACCTTAGGTCGTCTCCTGCTGAAATGGGCTATTTGGCATGCTATCTTTGTGCCAAGGATCGACCCCAAGGTCGATCTCTACTATTCTGAAAGTCAAAAATATAGAACAGCTAATTTTCTAAATTCTATCTCAGAGGTCGACCCCTATGCCAGAGGTCGACCCTTGTGATAGAAAATCTTCTGCAATGACTAATTTTATCTCATTTTGACAGCTTTTAATGCTTTCTTTAAAGTCTCCAATGGCTATAAATCTTGCCTAGGATTCTCTCCTCCATCCATTGAAGATTTAAAAGACTATAAAAAGGAGAAAAATATAAGAGATTTCATTATTCAATTCAGCTCTAAGCAAAAAGTCCTCTTCAAGAAAAGAAGCTTTCATTTTTAAGTTCACCAACCTCTCAAGAGCTCATTCAAGTCTCCAACAATCTTGAGAAAAATTAAAAAAGCTTCCTCCATTATTGTAAAAAGCATTCTTTAGATTTTATTTTCTCATTAAGGAAGCTAAACTTGTATTTGATTCTCATTAACTCTTATACTATGCTTTATTATTTTGATTCAAGTTTTGGGGGTTCCAAAACTTGGGAGGGTTGATCCGAACCTTAAATCGGAGTGTGTAAGGTTGGCTTGTATCCAAAAAATAAGTGTG
This sequence comes from Cocos nucifera, assembly GCA_006176705.1. Classification (NCBI taxonomy): domain Eukaryota; kingdom Viridiplantae; phylum Streptophyta; class Magnoliopsida; order Arecales; family Arecaceae; genus Cocos; species Cocos nucifera. The sequence continues at coordinate 307,191 of QRFJ01000458.1, forward strand.
ATAGCTTGGGATAGCTAGGATCGAAGGTACCAACGTTGTATTTTGGTTGAATATGTTTAGTGGTTTTGAATTCTCAAGTAGGAGCTTGAGGAGTGGATGTAGGTGTAAGAAAAGTATCGAACCATTAGAAATCTTTATTGTTTGTAGTATGCTTGCTATTTTTTTTTAGTTTATTAAATTCTTATTTTTTAATCTTTTATATATTTATCTAACCTAAATTGCTTCACACACACTACTTGCATATCATCATTCAATCTTGACAACTTTAAATTAGCATTAAAATTTTAAAAACCCAATTCACCCCCTCCCCCTCTTAGGTTGCATAGCTGGGCAACAAGCCAGCATGCTCGAGTCAACTCAAGTTAGGCTTAAGTCAACTCAAATGAATAGTGGTAGAAAAAAACTTTAGAATAGAAAATGTTTAGGTCAAGCAATAGGCTCAAGTCGACTCAAATTGGTCGAGTTGAGATCTCAAGAAATAACAAAGAGCATGACTTTTGGGACAAAAGTTTAGAGTAGATTCGCAAACTAGCCGAGTGGACTCAAGGTACAGCCAAGTTGACTCAAGGCTCAGTCAAGTCGACTCAAGGGTTAGTCGAGTCAACTCAAGTTCCAACGACTAGTTCTGCAGAATTTTCAAAATTGTACGGTCCACTTTCCAACGGCCATATTTAGTCCTCCAATGGTCTGAAACATCTTTCCAAGCTATCAAACATTGGAGAATACCTACAAAACTCATGGAAGACAAGACTTATCATATCAATCATTGAGAGGAAGCAAAAGTCAAGTGAAAAAGGCCAAAATATATTGAAAAGAGTGAATTCTATTCTCAACTCCTTAAAACATCAAATTAAGAGATTTTCTCCAACAAGAAGATAAGTTGATCTGTTCAAAAGCTTCCACAAAAGAAGATTCAAGAGCTTCATTGACATTTTTGCTTATTAAAAGTGCTTTTTAATTTTATTTGTTGTTCTACCTTTGTCTTTGTTGTAACTAGCTTTAATAGGGTTTCAAAGCTAAGGGATAGGCCCATCCAAGTCTGAGAATTAGATTGTAAACCAAGGGCTAGCTTGGGGTTGGTTGTGGTTGGTGATCTGGTGCAAAACTAACTAGATTTTGGATAGTGAGCTTGGAAAACTATCCAGGTATAATCTTGGATAGATTATAGTAAAATTTTTAAGAGGATCTTGAAAAGTGGATATAGGTGCAAGGGGCATTGATCCACTACAAATTTTTTGGTGTTTGTGATTGTTACATTCTCTTTTGCTTTCCATTGCTCTTATATTTTTGCGTACTTAGTTGCATTAGAATTCAATACTCACCAACACTTTAGTAGTTTGAAAACTGCATATACTTATTTAAATTTTTAAAAAACCCAATTCATTTCTCCGTACTCTTGGGTTATTGATAATTACCATAAATACACCAATAAAAGCATTAATTTATGAGTTAATTTATTTTTATTTTTAAAAATTAATATTTTTATTTATCTTTTGTAGAAAAAATATTCACCAATAAAAAGAGCTCAATTTTTTGCTTAAAACAAAGAAAATTTGGAGCAAATTGAATTTAAAATAGATCCAATATGAAGATTTAAAGAAAAAAAATAATAAATATAAAAAAGAGGCCCACTCAGCAGGCAGCCTGCTAGCTGGCATAGCACGCTAGCCAGTCCAGCCCACGTAAATGGCCCAGCCCCCTCCAGCCATGATGTCACCATGATGTCATAAACCATGCAGTCCATGGTGGACTGATGGCCATCGTGGTAGATGTGGAGCTTTAAAGGGTCCACTAAATATTTCGCACGGCATTCAGGGGCGTTTTGATCATTTTAGCTGGCATGTTGGGTGCTGATTGGTCGTGGTCTTCACAGCACCCAATTCAAGTGGTCCACCAGCATAGTTTTGCACCATTGGATGGTTCTGAGCACTCCCGGTTAAGATCAAATAGCTAGCATTGATTCCTATTTGATTCAAAGATCTCTAGCTTCTCCCTGAGCACCATCCGACGGTCCTGAGACCTCTTGATCAAGATCTGATGGTCCCATGGTTCCATCAAGCGTGATCGGATAGTCAAGAATCATGCCGGTCTGAAGGACTTTAAAGAAGGATTTTAGGCGCCATTCGATGGCTAAAATTCCCCTGATGAACTCGATCGGATAGCCAAAAGCCAATTCGACTTGATTTAAGCTTTTAAAGATGGTTTTTAGGTGATTTTTAAGCCATTTAATCAGCATCCAATGTCCAGCAAATTCCAAACAGCAGACAATATTCTATTTGATTCGATTTTAGGAGTTTTAATTCTCTTTTCATCTAGATTCTTCACCAGACGCCCTCCTAACTCTATTTAAAGGGTCTAGGTCTCCAGAAATTAGGGTCTTTGATGAAAGAGAAGCTATAGTATAGGATGGGGGCATACTAAGTTGAGGATGCTTCGAAGCAAAGGTGCTGAGAAGAAGAGCTGTCTCCTATGCCCTCTTCATGCCAACGTCGATCCAAGATCAAGATTAATTCTAGTTTTTATGTTTTTCTATTCTTTTTAATTTTATGTATCAAATTTTAAATTTTAATTTTAATATAAAATTTATCTTTTTATACTCTTTAAATTTTGGCTTTTTACTTTTAATTTTAAATTTATTTTCATTGCAAGTAGATGCTAAGATTTAAATAGTAGATCTTAGTACCAAATTTATTTTTCTACATCATTTAATTCTAATTTTTATTTATAATTTTATTTTTTAACTTTAATTCTGCTTTAAAAAAAAATTTATAAAAAATTAAAGATTTCAAAACTAAAGCACTATCTTTTCCATGGATTCGATCCAACTCACTATTTTTTATATATTTTTAATTATTTAAAAAATTAAAATTAAATTGATAAACATGGTGTCTTAACAATAATATCGTGCTCTATCAGTTGTCTTCTTGGGCAACACTTTGTCTTCTAAATTTGAATCTCCCTTCTTTTGATTTAGAAGCACTCTTCTTGAGCTCTCTAATCACCAGAGAAAAGAGGCCTAGAACCTCTCTTGGATGATAGCAAGAAGGGGCAAAGAGGGGGCAGCAACACTAAGGGCCATTGAGATTCCTAGCACCTCCTTACTTTGCTTTTTAGGTGTGGCAGCCAAGAAACTCTATGGTTTCTTGCTGGTGGTATGGAGAAGATAGAGAGAAAGAGGAGAGAGAGGTGGGTAGGGTTTTTGAGGGAGAAAGAATCAATTCATTCTGCAATAAACAAATCCTAATACATAGAGTGCGAATATACATGGCCAATGTGACTTGACCACTATAAGAATTCAGACTATTAGCAATGGTGAATATCATTGCTAATAGTTTGTCCACCATCGCTAATACTAATGTCATCGCTAATATCATCATAAAAGCTAATTTAAAAAATTTTTGTCACTAATTGAGATCATTAAAAATGGCAAAAATCATCGTTGCTAATAATAGAATTAGCAACGATTTTAGCAACAAAACAAATCCATCTTTAATTAATTTTTAAAAAAATTTAAAAAATATTAGCGATGGCATTCGTTGCTAATGCCATCGCTAATTATTATTAACGATAAATTATTCTATCACTAATACCATCTCTAATTTTATTTAATTTTTAAATAAAATTAAAAAAATTAATTTAAAAAAATTAGCTATGCTAGATGTCGTCGCTAATGCCAACGATAATATTTAATTTATTTTTTTAAAAAAATTAATAATAATATTTTTTAAAATATATTTTAATTAATTATATTAAATTATGGTTTTTAATATCTATTATAATAAAAATTTAAAGATAATATGATAATCAAAAATTAAAAATTAATTATATTATATTAAAATTAAAAATTATATAATTCTTTATAAATAATATCAAAAAAATATAATACATCAAAAAAAAAATAGATCCAATCCTCATCATCATTCGCCTCCTCCTCACTAGTAATTGGTTGATGAGAGCTGGATATCCCAGCATCCTATAATAAAAAAAATAAAATAATATTAGTAAGTTTCGATACGAAGACGTATCTTTCGATACAGGGGTATATCTTTTGATATATTTTTTTAATTCTCGATTAGATTATTTCTACACATTTCATTTGATGATACGGAGCTATAGATACCTCCGACCTATCAATTGAATAATTAGATTAAATTTTTAGCCTCTAGATCCTCTTTCCAGACTCAAATCTAAATATGTAAAACTTTCAAAAATAAAAACTTAAAATAATTTAATAATATATATATATCAGATGTGATGGCTGAAACAACGATCCTAACTGGTCACGCAGCTGTGGATCTTAGAGAAGCTCTACGATCGTATCACGAATGGCATCTAGGAGACTCTAAAGTCGGTGGCTCATAAGCTTCTACACAACCTTCTTCATGTGCACATCACTTCAGATCTAGGATGTTGAGGCCTGTGAGGATGCTGAAGGATATCAAGATGGTAGAAGATCAAAGCTATGGCCGAATCCTATGACCCAACTCCTACTCACCCCTCGATGGAACTGAGCCATCCCTTAAGGTCAAGGGGAGCTGAGAAGATGGATCATCACCGTACTGCTCCGCAACATACGTTGCATAATGCATCTACATAGTTAAAAAATATATGAGTTGTAATATAAAAATTAGATCCTATAACAACTTAATTAGCAAATAAAGTTTGAAGCTCTTACCATAATTCATCACGACGTAGAATCTAAATAGTCACCAATCCTCCTAGACTGGTGTGTGGACCGCCACAACTACAGTTGGTCTGATGGATGACCTAGCTATCATGCCTAGAATAATAAATAATAAAATTAAATTAATTAAAACATGCATATAAGAGATTTTATAATTTTAGTGGAGAGCTTTGATATTGATTTCTTACCAGTCTATCGAGCACAATAGTTGTGCCGACCAAGCTGCTCGTATGTCTGATCAGATCCTACTAGATGGTTCGATTCTATCGAGCCCTCTATCGACTATCGAAGTACTTCTCACTACTCCACTAGTCGTAGAGGGCCCGCCAACCCGCATTCAGTGATCCATGAAGGATCTCAGGTTCGATGGTGACAGAGAATCGGAGTGCTGGATGGCGGACTATCTGAGGCTATAAAGGCCATCTTGGAGCCTCTATGTAGCTATCTCCTCGAAGATCTGACGTCTAGCCTCCTAGTCCTGGGAAGTCTCAAATCGATAGTAGTCTTGCAAGATAGAAATAGGCATGTATTTATATGTAATTAAAATACCAACGTATCAAAAATTTATAAATTAAACTAATTTTGACATACCAAAAATATCTCTCTGACTGCATCACGTGCTCTAGACAGCCAGCTGAAAAACTCGTTCATCGGTCCCAGCATTAAGTGTTGGATGATTTTGGTAACCACATGAAATACTCCAGACTCTCTAAACATACTGTAAAATTAATTTTGAATAATAAATATTAACTCTAGAATTGCTAAATTAGAAATATATTAATTAAAATTATAGTATTTACGAGCGGCTTTGAACATGGATGAGCTATCTATCCTCTAGCTAAGTCGAAGGTGCCATGAGCTGGGGGGGTTCTCGACCACGACTCTATGTCTGTGAGTCGATCGCTACTGCATATGATTGTGGGGTCATAGGTGACTCTATATCATTCGGTATGAGATGTGCGGAGCCATGCAAGCTAGCCACATGATCGCTCTCTCCTCGAAAGCTTTGTCCTTGGCGAAATGGCTTCAACCTCTAAAAGATATGATGTATAATATCTAAAAATAAAAATAAAAACTAAAGCAAGCAAATAACCTAAAAATTGATTCAAATAAAATATCTATCAAAACATAACAAGATGATCAAAATTTAACTTACGCATAACAAAGATTATTAGTAAGCATCTATAATGCATCAGTAGTCCAATGTTTCTCATCCAACAATACATGATAATGTGTTAGTCGTCTGATCCCCTGATTTAAGCATTGTCTGATTCTCATCTAGCAGTACATGATAATCTCAATACGTGAAAATATGAAGAAGGCTCAGATCTGCCACTAAAAAATAAGGCATTGCATGTTCCTCTACACTTTTAACCATGAGGTGGTTGCAAGCAGTTGTCTGTGATATAACAGACCATCCAAGCTTGCCCTACTTGCAAGTTCTTCTACACCAAAGTACAATGAGATGGCAGCAAGCGGTTATATGCAATGTAATAGACTATTCAAGCTTGACCATACAACAATAAGAGCAGAATACATCATCTCCATTTAGGTACATCTTGCACAGACAGTCATCATAGCCTTTATTTCTGAGCCCCTGACTGCCTCCTCGAGCCGTAAATCAAAAATATAATTTTTTTAAAAAAAATAAAATAATAACTTAAAAATAAAATTCATGTGCTCATACAGTCTAGTCATCTGGCAAGCTCCAAGTTCGCATGTGCGGGATGTGCATCTTAACTATCACCATTTGCAATGATATCCTTTACTTCTGTGATTATGCTTTTAAGAATGCTGCACTCTTAGGGCAAGGACGAACTCGTTATCTTTGTAAGAGATGTGTCAAAAGAGAAATGCTTGATAGCGATACAATAGTTGTCCATTCATATAGGAGTGGATTTTTGCCAAACTACAATCATTGGTACCTGCATAGGAAGACATCGGAGATATTATGCACGGATGAAAAGCTCTACTTATCCAATACATTTATTGATATGCAAGAGCTTAACGGTGACAGGCTCGAGCATATGATTAGCATATTTGATGAATTTGATCTAGTTATTAGTGAAAGTTCATGTAATAATCTTGTAGATAGCAACCGCCATAGTCGTGATGGACTATAGGGTTGCTATAGTTATAGACTTGCTTAGCCTCTAGCGGGTAGCAACCCTTTAAAGGGTAAGCATGACTATAACCATAGCAACCCTATCCATCATGATTATAATGGTTGCAATCTAAAAAGACTATTCTATGGACATCCACCACTAATCAGATCAAATATCATATGTGTTAATCATCTGCTCAAGCCATCACCATTAAGCTCTGCACATCAGTAACGTCTTAGACAAGTAGAGCCTCCGCAGTCCTTGCAATTGTCTCCCTTATCTCAATCCTCATATAGGTACCAATGCTTGTAGTTTGACATTAACCCCCTCCTATATAAATGGACAACTATTCTATCCCTATCAAACATTATCTATTGATATATTTCTTACAAGGACAACGAGCCCATCCATGAACTAAGAGTAAGGGACATCATTGCAAACGGAGTATGTAAGGTACATCTTGGGCCTGTGTTTGCAATGCAGTTCAAACCTTTCCTTAATTCGAGCGCTCTACATACCGAGACTAGAGCACACAGGGCACGTCTCATTCTCATATTTGCAATCCAAACCTTTCCTCGATTCGAGCGCTCTACATGCTGAGATCAGAGTATGCAAGGCACATCTCTGATTGATGTTTGTAATGCTGCCCGAACCTTTCCTCATTCGAGCATGCTGCATATCGAGATTTTCAAATAGCAGGGTATGTCTCAACCTCATATTTATAACTCGAACCTCCCTCGATTCGATAGCTCTATATGCCAAGATCAGAGCGTGCAGGGTATGTCTCGGATCGGTGTTTGCAATGTAGCTCGAATCTTTTCTCAATTTGAGCACTCTGCATGCCAAGACTGAAGTGCGCTAGGCACGTCTCGGCCTTATGTTTGCAGCTCGAACCTCCCTCAGTTCGAGCACTCTACATATCGAGATCGGAGCGTGCAGCGCATATCTCAAGCCGGTGTTTACAATGCAATCCTAATCTTTTCTTAATTCGAGCGCTCTACATGTCTAGATCGGAGCATGCAGGGCATGTCTCGGGTCAATGTTTGCAATGTTGTTCGAATATTTTCTCGGTTCGAGCATGCTGCATGTCGAGACTGAAGCGTGTAGGGCACATCTTAGTCTCATGTTTAATTTTTAATATCTATGCTTAATTAATATAATTTGAATACAAAAATAATTTTTTGTGATAGTATTAGCTGTCGCTAATACTTACAATAGAAGAAGGCTACTATACATGACTGAGGCATGGGTTGGCATGCAAGAATTGAGGCACGAGAAGGCACAAGCAAGCAGGGACTGAGGCTCAGAGATGTGACCATGAACAGGAGCTTGGAAAGGCCAAAAGCTTGCATCCGATGACTTAGAGAGGTGGAAGACGGTCGGAGGTTTGGGGAGGCAGATCGGGTGCAGTCGAGGGAAGACGATCGGGGGAGAAAGGGGGTGGCGAGTGAACCAAAGGACTGGACACTATAAGAAAAATAAATATTAGTGATGGTATTAGCGACGGTAAAAGATTCCATCACTAAAAATAACTTTTTTCAACCACAATACTGACTAAAAATTTGCTATCGATAATAGTATTAGCGATAGCAATATTAATATTAGTGATGGTAAACACCATCTCTAAAAGTCTAAAAAATTATTTTAAATATTTAAAATAATAAAAATATTAGAAATGACATATTTCGATTATTAGCAATAAATAACTAGCCATCGCTAATAACATGCTATTAGGATGACAAGGTTAACTATTAACGACGACGAGAGCCACCACTAAAATTATTTAAAATTTTTAAATAATTTTATAATATTTAAATATAAAATATATATTAGCAATGATGATTTTGAATATTAGCAACTAAGAAATTGTCATCGTTAATAAATTTTTTTAAAAATATAGCAAGAAGAGGAAAGATTATTTTAAAATCTTATTGACGATGGAATTAGCGATGGATAGTTAGCCATCGCTAATAAAATTAGAATTAGTGATGAAATTAGCGATGAGATTTATCGTTGTTAATAACTATTTGTCACTAATAAAATTAGAATTAGTGATGGAATTAGCAATGGAATTTGCTATTGTTAATAATCCAGACCCTGGTTCAATCCAATTCGAACCTGATTTGAATCTGATTTGAATCTAATTCAAAATTCTGGCAAACCTAATTAAAGTAGGCTTTGAATCCAAATCCTACCTAGATTATAAAATTTAATTAACTTTAAATTAGATCAAGATTAATTAAATTAAATCTAATTTAAATTAATTAGAAAAAAATAATTTTAAATTTGAATTCAATTCAAATTCAATTCGAAATCCTGTCAATCTTAATTTAATTAGATTTTTAATTCAAGTCCTACTTAGCTAGTAAAATCTAATTACCTTCAAATTAAGTCAAGTCTAATTAAACTTAATCTAATTTAAATTAATTAAAAAATATTTTTTAATTTAGGTTTGATTTGAATCAAATTTGAACTAGATTTGAATCTAGTTCGAAATCCTATCAAACTTAATTTAGGCTTCAAATCCAAATCCTACATGAATTATAAAGCCAAATTGATATTAAATTAAGTCAAAATTAATCAAATTAAAGTTGATTTAAATTAATTAGAAGAAAATAATATTCAACTTGAATTCAATTCATATCTAATTCAAACCCAATTCAAATTCAATTAGAAAATCTATCAATCCTAATTCAATTAGACTTTAAAATCAAAGCCTTACATGGATAGTAAAATCCAATTATCTTCATATTAAGTCAAGCCTAATTAAATTTAATCTGATTTTAATCAATTAGAAGAAAATAGTTTTTAATTTAGGTTTAATCTGAATGCAATTAGAACTTGATTCAAATCCAATTCGAAATATCTTGTCTAATCTAATTCAATTAGATTTTGAATCCAAGTCCTAATTAGATTATAAAATTCAATTACATTTAAATTAAGTCAAGTCTAATTAAATTTAATATGATTTAAATTAATTATAAAAAAATAATTTTTAATTTAGATTTAATTCAAATCCAATTCGAAATCATGTCAAACCTAATTCAACTAGACTTTGAATCCAAATTTTACTCGAAATATTAAGATCCAATTAGCATCAAATTAAATCAAACCTAATTAAATTAAATCTAATTTAAATTAATTAAAAATTAATTCATAAATTAATTAAGTTTAAAAATTTAATAAAATTAAATATTAATTTTTAATCATCCAAAAAATGACTTAGGAGGATAAAAAATTAATGAAAAAAAATTATTAGCAGTGGCTTTAGTGACGACATGAGTATCATCGTTAATAATATAAAAATATTATTTTTACTATATAATTATTAGCGATGGAAAGACTATTACCGACGAAATCTACCATCACTAATAATTTTTTATATATTAGCAATAATAAATATTTATTAGCGATGAAATCTGCCATCGCTAATAATCTTTCTGCCTCCTTTTCGCCCACCTCACCGCTTGCCTTCGTTTTCCCCTACGCCTCCGCCCTCTCATTTTTCTCGACCCCATCGCCCACCGCGTTCTCATTTTTCCACCACCACCTCCCTTCCGTCTTCTACCATTTTTATCCCCCACCACCACCGTCCTTTCCCTCACCCTTCAATCTCCCTACCACCCTTTCTCTCCCCTAACCGGCAGCCTACCCTCGGTTGGACTCGGCCCATCTTTCTAAGCCTCCAGCCCCTCCCACCTTTCCAATCCCCCGACCATCTTAATCCCATCGGCTGTACCCAGCACACCTCCTCGAGCCACCTCCCCATAGCCCTCTCTCCCCCCGGCCGCCTCTGGCCTCCTTCCCAAAACCCCCGATCACCTCTTGCCTCTCCGAACCTCCGACAGTTCGGTTCCCCCACCACCCTCCTCTTCCCTGTCATTTTATTCCCCCATCATCTCCTCTCTCCCCCTGACCGCCTCCTGCCTCCTTCTCCAAACCCTTGGCCACCTCCTACCTCCCCGAACCATCGGCCATTCGATCCCCACCACCCTCCTCTCTTCTATCATTCGGTTCTTCTGCAACCCCCTCTCTCCCCTCGGTCGACTCCTACCTCCTTCTCCGAACCTCCGACCATTCGGTTCCCCCACCACCCCCTCTCTCTGAGTTGTATTCCCCTGCCACCCCCTTTCTCCCCCCGACCACCTCCTACCTCCTTCTCCGAACCTCTGGCCATCTCGTGCCTCCCCAAACCCTTGGCCATTTGGTTCCCCCGTCATCCTCCTCTTTCCTGCTGTTTGATTCTCCCACCAACCCCTCTCTTCCCATGGATGCCTCCTCCCGGCCACCTCCTGCCTCCTTCCCTGAACCCCCGGTCCTTCAGTTACCTCATCATCCTCCTCTCACCCACTGTTCTGTTCCCCCACCACCCCCTCTCTCCCCCTGGCCGTCTTCTGCCTCCCCGAACCCCCAGTCGTTTGATTCTCCTACCACCCTCCTCCTCCGCTATTTGGTTCCCCCACCATCCCTCTCTCCCCCCGGCCGTCTTCCACTGGCTGCCTCTTGTCTTCCCGAACCTCTGGCCCTTTGGTTCATCCATCACCCCTTCTCTTTCCTCACCGCCTCTTGCCTCCTTCTCCAAACCTCGGCCCTTTGGTTCACCCGCCACCCCTCTCTCCCCTGGCCGTCTCCCCCCGGCTACACTCAGCCTACCTCCCCAAACCTTGGCTACCTCCCACCTTTTCAAGCCCTCGAGTACAAGCTCTCGATCTCCCTAAGCTCCCATTCATAGCCGCATCCCAGAGCCTCAGTCCTTGCTCATCTGTACCTCCTCGCACCTTAATTCCTGCATATATTTAGATTTGAGTCTTGGAAGAGAATCTAGGGGTTAAAAATTCAATCTAACTATTCAATCGATGTGTCGGTGGTGTCTATAGCTCCGTATCATCAAATAAAATATGTAAAAATAATTTATTCGAGAATCAAAAGAGTATATCAAAAAATATACCTCCATATCGAAAGATACACCTTCGTACCAAAACCTACTAATAATATTTTATTTTTTTCATTACAGGATATTGAGATATCTGACTCTCATCCACCAGCTACTGGAGAAGAGCAGCAGGAGGAGGAGGTGGGCGACAATGAGGATCGAACTTGATTTTTTTTGATGTATTATATTTTTTGATGTATTATATATTTTTTTGATACTAATTATAAAAATATATAATTTATAATTTTAATAAAATATAATTAGTTTTTTATTTTTGATTATCAAATTATTTTTAAATTTTAATTATAATAGGTATTATGAAATTAAGATGAATTTTAAAATTATTATTATTAATTTTAAAAAAAATAAATTAACTATTGATGATGGTATTAGAGATAGAATCCACCATCTCTAATAATTATTAGCGATGGCTTTAGAGACCAAATCCCTATTGCTAATAATTAATTTTTTTATTTAATTTAAAAATATAAAAATTCAATGATCATATTAGCGATGGTAATTTTGGTCATTAATAATTATTAGTAATGGCATTAGCCATGATATTACTATCACTAATATTTTTAAGAAAAATAATTTAAGCATTAAAAAATTATTAAAGATGAAATTTTTTCATCGCTAATAAGGGTATTAGCAACGGTAAATTTTGCCATCGCTAATAATGGCAATTAGCGATAAGATTTTTTAGATTGAATTTTACGATGATATTAGCGATGGCAACAATATTAACAATGGTAGATTGACTATTAGCGATGGTGTTTAGCCATCGCTAATAGTTAGAATTCTTATAGTAGGGGGTTTGGGGAAGGAGGCAGGAGGTAGCCGGAAGGAGGCGATTGGGGAGAGAGAGAGGGTGGTGGGAAAATCAAATGGCAGAGGAGAGGAAGGATGGTGGATCGGAGTTTTCAGGAGGCAGGAGGTCGAGAGTTTGCACCCGAGGGCTCGGGGAGGCGAGAGGCAATCAGGGGTTCAGAGAGGCAGGCCGGGTGCAACTGAGGGTAGATGGTTGGTTGGAAGCTGCCGGTCTGGGGAGAGAGGGGGTGGTGGGCGAACTGAAGGACCGAAGGTTCGAAAAGGCAGGAGGTGATCGAGGGTTTGGGGAAGGAGGCAAGAGGTGGCCAAGGGGAGGCAACCGAGGGAAGAGAGGGGGGTGGCATGGGAATCGAACGGCGAGGGAGAGGAGGGTGGCAGGCTGGGGTTTGGGGGAGGTAGGAGGTCGGAAGCTTGCGCTCGAAAGCTCGAGGAGGCAGGAGGTGGTCGAGGATTTGGGAGGGTGGGTCGGGTGCAGCTGTGGAGAGATGGTCGAGGGGAAGCCACCAGCCTGGGGAGAGAGAGGGTGGTGGGGGAACCGAAGGTTGAAAGTTTGGAGAGGTAGGAGGCGTCCGGGGGCTCTGAGAGGTAGGCCGAGTGTAGCCTAGGGGATCAAAATGATCGGGGGCTTGGGGAGGTGGGAGATGGCTAGGGGCTCGAGAAGGCAAGCTGGTTGCAATCGGGGGGAGGCCGCCAACCGAAGGAGAGAGCAGATGGTGAGGGAACCAAAGGGCCGAAGGTTCGAGAAGGTAGGAGGCAGTTGGAGGCTCAAAAAAATAGGTCGGATGCAGTCGGGGGGATCAAAACGATCGAAGGCTCGAACAGGTGGGAGGCAGTCAGGGGCTCGGGAAGGTGGGCTAGGTGCAATAGGAGGGAGGCCACCGATAGAGAGAGAGAGGGTTGGTGGGAGGACCGAAGGGTGGGAGGAGAGGGAGGTGATGGTTGGGGATAAAAATGTTGGAGGGCAAGGGGTGGTGAAGAAATGAGGACCCGGTGGGCGGTAGGATAGGAAAAAATGAGGAGACGATGGGCGGTGGTATGGAGAAAAATGAGGGTGCATGACAGGAAGGTAGAAAATGAGGCAGGAAGATTATTAGCGATGGTATATTCCATCGCTAATAACTATTTTTCATCCCTAATATGCAAAAAATTATTAGTGATAGAAGTTACTGTTGGTAACATTATTTCCATCGCTAATAATTAGATATTTAAAATAATATTTTTAAATTATTAGCAACAGTATTCTTGCCGTGGCTAAAGCCATCGCTAATACAAATTTTTTTGCATTAATTTTTTTATCCTCAAACATTTTTTGGATAGTTAAAAATTAATATTTAATTTTATTAAATTTTTTAACTTAATTAATTTATGAATCAAGTCCTAATTAATTTAAATTAGATTTAATTTAATTAGACTTGATTTAATTTGACGCTAATTAAATTTTAATACTTCAAGTAAAATTTGGATTCAAAGTCTAATTGAATTAAGTTTGACATAATTTCGAAGAATTGGATTCGCATTAAATCTAAATTAAAAATTATTTTCTTATAATTAATTTAAATTATATTAAATTTAATTAGACTTGACTTAATTTGAATGTAATTAGGTTTTACAATCTAATTAGGACTTGGATTCAAAGTCCAATTGAATTAGGTTAGAGAGAATTTCAAATTAGATTCGAATTGAGTTCCAATTGCATTTGAATCAAACCTAAATTAAAAATCATTTTCTTCTAATTGTTTATAATCAGATTTAATTTGATTAAGCTTAACTTAATATCAAAGTAATTAGGTTTTATTATCCATGTAAGACCTAGATTTTAAAGTCTAATTGAATTAGGATTGATAGGTAATCTAATTAGATTTGAATCGGATTCAAATTAGATTTGAATTGAATCTAAATTAAAAATTATTTTTTTAATTAATTTAAATCAACTTTAATTTAGTTAATCTTTACTTAATTTCATATCAATTGGGTTTTATAATCTATGTAGGATTTGGATTCGAAGCTTAATTAAATTGTATTTGATATAATTTTGATTTGGATTCAAATCGAGTTCGAATTAAATTTAAATCAAATCTAAATTAAAAATTATTTTTTAATTATTTAAATTAGTTTAAATTTAATTAGGTTTGACTTAAATTAAAAGTAATTGGATTTTACTGTCTAAGTAGGACTTGAATTAAAAGTCTAATTGAATTAGATTTGATAGGATTTCTAATTGGATTCGAATTGAACCCAAATTAAACACTAATTTTTCTAATTGATTTAAATAAAATTTAATTTAATAAACTTTAATTTAATTTAAGATTAATTAGATTTTATAATCTAAGTAGAATTTAGATGCAAAGCTTAATTAAATTTGGTTTGGCAAAATTTTGAATTGGATTCGAATTGGGTTCGAACTAAGGTTGGACTAGTTATGGATTATTAGCAACGGCAAATATGCCATTGCTAATTTTATTATTAATAATATTTTAAATAATTTTATTTGAAAAAATATTAGTGATGGTGGTTTTTTGTCGCTAATATTCAAAAATATTATTGCTAATTTTTATTTTATAATTAAATATTATAAAAAAATTTAAAAATTTTAAATAATTTTAGCGGTTGCACGTGCCATCGCTAATAATAATAATGCCATTGCTAATAGTTCGTTATTAGCAATGATGATATTTTTGTCACTAATAATCTAAATTTACTATCACTAATATTTTTATTTAAATATTTTAAAATATTTTATATTTTTAGAGATGACTTTTGTCGTTGCTAATAATTTTTTTATCATTGCTAATATTATTAGCAACTACATTTTTTGTCAATGTTATGGTGGCAAAAAACTTTATTAGCATTGGGGTTTGTTGCCGTCGCTAATACCATTGCTAAAATCCAATTTTCTTGTAGTGGACCCTTGACCCAAAAACTTTCATAGCTAATCCAATGAGATTGCGCTAATCCCAAACCCAAAAACCCAGTGCCAAGGACTCTCTCTCTCTCTCTTGAGTGGTATAGCTCTAGTTTTGGACACCTTAATGCCCTAATTCTAGGAGCATGAGCCGAAGATCTTATGGGAAGGTTGGGGCTCTGATTTAGTTTAGATTAGAGGTGTGTTGAGGCCAAGATGGAGCACACAAGGTAAAGACTATAGTTTGGAGATGCTGCCATAGAGTCCTAGTCTAACAAGGATTTCTCCTCATCAATGATTTGAGTGCAGATCTGATAGCCCCAAGGTACCACGCCCCAAGTCCTGGTTCTTAGGATGTTGGAGGTGGAAGATCAAATCTGGAGGTGCATCTTAGGTCCCTAAAAGTAAGAGGGGACACGAACTAGGTCACGGTACAGGATTTAGGGTATGTAGTGACCTAGAGCATGAAGTTTACAGACCCTAAAGAGTGCAGATCACCATGGAGTCTTGCAGAGGGCTCCATCATATGTCTCCTCAAGTCCACGCAGGTGCACAGCAATCCTAACATTTAGTATCAGAGTTTGGTAGAGCATGAAAATAAGGGAGAAGTCACACAGATGAAACTAGAAATCTGCTAAAATAGAACCTGACAGTAGGTCAATCTTTGTTCTCTCTGTGGGTCTTAGATTTCTAGAACCTAGTGAGACTCCTATATGAGGTAGGAGGCAAGGAGAGGAGGCCCCGGTGGTCAGGTTTCAAGAGGAGGAAGCAAGGAGAACCACCGAAGAAGGAAGGAAGAAGGCTGTTGAAATTCTATTTCAGATTTACTGAAATCTACACACCTGTTTCACGGTATACTTCGAATCCATCTTTATTTTTGCTATGGCTTAGCAAACCAGGAGCAGCGGATTGAAGGTAGATGTTGAGAAGCTTAACAAAGAGGAAAGTTTTTTGGGGTGGAAGGTTTGTGGTAGGTTTTCGGGTCCAACTTCAGTTGGATCCGACCTTGGAGGAAGAAAGGCTGAAGGGTGTGATGGTTAGGCAATAGAGTTTTCTGAGAAAGATGGGCAGCAAAGGGGGTTGTTTAGTGGATGAAGAGTGTTTGGCATATATGGCATGCTAAAGGAGAGGTTCCCCAAGGGGTGATAGTCGAGGTGGAGTTGAAGAAGTGACTATACAGCCTTTGAATGCAAGAAGGCAGGTAAGTAGTCGGGTGTATTCAGCAGTTCGATCAGGAATAAATTTGTGGAGCCTTAGGGTGATGGAGATGACAGATCCACAGAGTGTTACAACTAGTTCATAGGAGAAAGAGGTTCTCTGGTTGTTTTGTAGAGATCCATAGAGTGCGAAAGGTCCGAAACGGCAATAACAATGATGGAGATTTAGCAGGAGGTCCAGCAGGGCAGTGCTGAGTAGCTGATCTTGGATCAAGTTTTATCTTTTGCAGGGGTATCGAAAGGAGTCATGATTCAAGTGGAGCACTTTAGAGGTGCCTCCATAGGTAGAGGATAGTTTGGCATAAGTTTAGAGCCAAGAAGTGCAGAGATGGAGCCAGTTTCCAGCACCAGCAGTGATGATGCATAGCATGATTCTATGCGAGATATGTGGGCACCAGAGAGGCATGTCTCTAGAGAAATGGTGTTAGATGTTTGTTTATAGTAAGAAAGGATCCGGATACCTATGAGAAGGTTGAGACAAGCCTCCAGATGAGTGATCAATGCACTAATATATCATAAGAAGTATTAAAATCCTTGATATTTAATCTCTATTATTTTGAATTTGGTACTTGTTATGTTCTTTTTCAAGAATTATTAGTAATGAAAATTTAATTATATATCAAGCCCAACATGTGCAGACAAGGTCCAAAGCCAAGCTCAAATCTATCTTGTACACGACACAAAAGGCTAGATATGGAAACCAAACTTAAAGTCCAAACCAGGAGCAAGCCACGAAGCTACATGCAGCACATAAACAGGACCCAATGGACATACCCAGGAAAGAAGATGCGCGGCACTTGGTTCATGTAATAGTAGGGTGTGCAGCTCACAAAAATCTCACACGGCCCTCTCAGCACGCCCTGCCTATTCCCCCACTTCCCTTAACTTTTCACATGGTCTCCACTCCACAATTAATTCTAACGCTACATTCAAAGTTCCACGCGCCTCTTTCTTCATGTAAGAACCAGGCATCCCCACCTCCTTCCTCTTATTAATTCATGCACGTCCCAACACTTCCTAGTGGCCATTTTCCTTCATGCTAATTTGTTTCCTCTCTTAAATTCTCCACGCCCCATCACATCCTTTCAAGTCTTTTAATGTCTCCTCCCATCCTTCGATTCATGCACCATTTCAAAGTCCACGAGACCTCTCTCAATCAAACTCTTCTGCTCCCCACTCTATAAATAAACACACCACACCTCCACCTCTCAAGTACCAGCAGCCTCCCTTCTCTCTCTCTGATTCCATCATCCAAGCTCCTCACCTCTTCTTCTTCATCAATAGTAACCGCAATCTCCCTTCTCCTTCTCCTTCTATCCCACCTTCCTGCACAAGACCTCCATGCCAAGATTCAAGTTGAAGCAATTCTCAAGCATGCACGAACTAAAGAGCTAAGTTCTGAAAAAGAAAAAGCAGTCTTCTAGCATGGGTTATAATTTTTCTTCATCTTTTGTAATTATTTTATATAATGAATAAGATGTTCTCTTGCCCAATTTTAAATAAAATTTTATTTTCTATGCATGAGATCTTATCTTTATATTAACATGCTTGCTATTGAATAAGATCTAAATAAACTATATTTTTTGGGATGGATTGTGATTGGAAGATACAATCCATACTTAATTTAATAGTTTATACTAGAAAAAAATCATTGAAAGTTATGTTTTAAATTTTTAAAAATTAAGCATTGAATAACTTATGATTGTATAGGAATGGATTGTAATCGAGATATATGATTCATACTCTAAGAAAATAAGTTATAGTCATAACTAAGTTCTTAAAATTTAAATTTTTATATTAAAAAAATTATCACAATCATGCTAAAGATGGATTCGAAAATCAAGAATGCCTTCAATTAATTCTTAAACCTCAATTAATTACTACTTGCTTTGTCTTATTTTAATTTGCTAGATCTGAATTATTTTTTTTAATCTACTTGTGCTAAAATTTTTGTCTTAAAGTTTAATCTAAAATTTTATTTTTAATTAAAATTGAAGTAACTTAACCTACAATCTCCGAGAAAATTGACTTTCGACTCACTACTATTCTAACCAATAGCATCGATTTAATTTTATCTTTGGTGCTATAATGATGAGCATCAATGAGATAGGTAGGTCTGAGCTTGGATTGGGTTTGAGCTGCAGTCCCTTCAAATGAAACTAAAGCGATAGTTAGTATAGGTAAAGAAGAGGAACACGTCGGTAGGTCACAAGAGGATGCTAAGAAGCAAGTTGTCACCTTAGAGGCCTTCAAGGGAGTTCCAGGATTGAAGGGTTTGGCATTGACAATGAAGATATGCATAGGGAGCTGTCAGGGCGCGTAGTGGCAACAAGATCATGCAAATGGATCATGCGGGATATTTGCCAAGGCTTGGGAGCACCAAGATAGAGATTATTGATGTATGTGTGGTACTTCCAAGCCTTGGAAGAATAAGAGAGGAGCCATGGGCTCGGTTTCAAGTTTCTAGGATAGGTTTGGATCTTAGGGCTAGGACTGGTTTAGTTCTAGGATCTTGATATCCAGGAATTTGGGGCTTCAAGGGGCTAATTCATATATGGGCCAGGTTTGGGTCCATGGAAGTGAGATTGAGTCAAGCCATGGATATATATGGGCTTGGGATGAGCTCAATCTCATTGGATTAGCCAAGAAAGTTTTTGGATCAAGGATTTTGGTCCATGCATATAGGTATATATATGTACATTGTAACTCTAATTTTGAAGAGAGAATCAAAGAGACTTTTTCTCCCTAATCTCTTTGTGGTCTTTTCATGTCGCCCAAGGAGGCCGCCTAAGGGGTTTCACATGACACAGAAGGGGGGTGCGTAGGTACCTCACACGTGCCCCCTTTTGAGTGGAAGAGAGTCCTAGTGCCAGGGACTCTCTCTTTTGTGTAGTATAGCTCTAGTTTTAGATGCCTCAATGTCTTAATTTCTACAAGCACGAGCCAGTGATCTCATGAGAAGGTTGGGATTCTGATTTGGTTCAGATCAAAGGTGTGATAAGGCTAAGATGGAGCGCACAAGGTAAAGGCTATGGTTTGGAGATGCTGCCATAGATTCCTAGTCCAATAGGGACTCCTCATCAATGGTTCAAGTTTAGATCTAATAGTCCCAAGGTACCATACCCCAAGCTCTAGTTCTTAGGGTGTTGGAGGTGAAAGATCAGATCTAGAGGTGTCACAGGTCCTTGGAAGCGAGAGGGGACACGAACTAAGTCATGACGTAGGATTTAGGGTGTGTAGCGACCTAGAGCATGAAGTTTGCAGACCCTAAAGAGTCTGAATCACCATGCAGTCTTGCAGAGGGCTCCATCGTAGGTCTCCTTAAGTCCATGCAAGTGCATGGTGGTCCTAATAAAATGGGCTTGTCTATGATCCCCATTGAGAATGGGGATTGGGTGGAGAACTCGAGGTCATTCTCGAGGGTCAGCTAGTGCTTCCATAGGGCCTCAAGATATTGATCCACCTCTTTAAGCTTCCGATCAAGGTCATCCTATCTTGTGGAAGCATTCTCAATCTGATGGAAAAAGGATGTATCGATAGTCAAGTCCTGCAAATAGAAAGAAGAAGAAGAATGTAGTATCCCTACCTCTTCCAGGACTCCATGGGTGAGAGTGATGTCTACAAGATGCCCTTTCTGGTTTGGTGTTTGAGGATGGTGGCATTGGAAAGCTCGTTTCAGACTTCAGTGGAACAATTAGTGTCTATGGGGAATTCCTTAGGACTGGGAGAACAAGAATCACAACTTCACTTCAGGCTCCATGGAGGAGGAAGACCCAAACATGCTGGGGTCGGCTGACACCTAGCATTCGGGTCTGCTAATGTTGTGAGGCAATCTGTTGTAGGTCCTGCACTAATATGGTCATTACCTAGACCTATTTTAGGAAAGTTAAAACTGCTCAGTGGCGATCGCTAGAGCAATCTATACCTTCATGGGATGTAGACTCCTTTGATAGCTCTGAATAGACTCGTTAGACTCTATAGGTATGTTGGGATAAGCGATCGAAGGTACCACTTGAGCCTTCTTAGATCTCAGTGGATTGTAGAGGATGGATGGTCAGAACCTTAGATATAGGATCAAGGATTCTTTCTCTAGCTCCAATTCTATTGCCATCGAGGTTAGTCTAGCTCAATCTGATGGACTAGAGGATGAGTTGGAGAGCTGAAGGAGGCGATCGAGGGAGCCACATAACTGGTCGAAGATCTCCAAGTGGTTGTTAGGGGCTAGATCTTCGCTCTAATACTCGGATCAATCTTGAAACACCATAAATATAGGAATTTCACTTGCTGGGGGTTTTCTAATGGGGGACCCTTGGAGGCCTAAGTTATACTATCTTAGTAGAATAGAGGAGGTTCTGATTGAGAGAAGACAAATGGAGAAAGAGTGAGAATCAAGAAAATCGAAATGAAGGAGAATATGAGTCAGCCTACCATGAGGTAGAAGGAGAGAGAGGAGTCTCCACTTCATTTAGGACTCAGAGGGACTTAGACTTAATGGGATATCTAGAAGAAGAGAGTTTATTTCACTTGTCTTAGCTTGAACTCAATGGACTTATCTAGCAAACCCCCACGGAGTGGTTGATATAGATAAGGGTCGGAACCCATTATATTGGGATCTTGGGACATGTGATGTAGGCCATTGAGGCTAATTGCTCGCATGTCCAAAAGATACAATACGATATGATGAGATTTGGATCTCATAATTAGAGGGCATTTTGCCGTTATGAGCCAGCAATCACTGATCGAAGGGAAATTTGGGCATTTTCGTGCATATTTGGTACGACCACATGGTGAGAACTGATTGATCGAGGTGAAGGGCTTCATGATCGATTCTTGTCAGGCTCCTACTGGTCAACAATGCCACATCAGCTAGGTCAAATGCAGGTATATCGAAACCTACGCCCCATCACCATCCTTAAATATAATAATATATATTATTTTGATTTATGGGCCCCTAATAGAATTTTTTTGGTATAATTTATTTTGGTACATGACCCCTAATTAATAGAGTTTGATTATGTTAACTTATATAGATATGTGCAACTTAAATAATGACCATTCCCATTAATTAATAATTATCCCGTTACAACTATAGCTAAAATAAAAGATATTATTTTATCATCATTCATCATTCTAAAAAATAATTTATAAAATTTAATTTTTGATTCTACTTTATTAATGCACTTTATCTTTTGAAAAAAAAATTATTCTATGAATAATATTTTGAGTTAGAAATATCATTATTTATGGGTTATTTTCTATTAGTTTCATTTTTAAGGCTAATAGTGTCATTATAAATTTAATGTTTTAATTTCAAATATCTACCTCAAGGCTGAATTAAGCAAGTAACAATACTTATCTCTACTAAAATAATAAATCATGGATCTATAATGCACCCATTGCTTGGGTGCACATTGTTGTTATTCTTAGAAGCATCTAGTTGAATTGGTTAAATTTAAACTAAAAGGATAAGAAAAATGTATATAATCTTTTTATTTTTTAAAAAAAATAAAAAAAATTAATTATAATCAAACTCCTAAATAAATGATATTTTTGTATCTAAAATATTTATAAAAATGTGGTGTTGAATAGAAAGTATTTATTTAGATATAAAAGATGTTAACTTCAGATATTAACTTAAAAAGGATAATTTGGTAGAGACTAAAAATAATTCATAGGCTGAGATAATTATGTGATTCCTTCCTTATGTATATCTCCTCCACAAAAATGATGCATAAAAAAATCCTTTAAAATTTACTTGAGATCCATTCTATTTCACAAAAATCATGATCATGATGATCCAAAAAGAACCTCGACTTGATGTGGCCCACTTTGGCCACCACGAGTAAAAACTGGATAGAGTCTAGAAGCAAAATCTATCTTATCAGGAAGCCTAATTGTCTATTAAACTTCACAAGGCAATAACTTGACGATATGATGTCTGATTGAAATAATTTTTTTTTTTTAACTAGATATCTTTTTGAAATCTATAACTTTAGGCTAGTCTCTAAAGAACTAAATTAGATCAACATTCCATCATTTGGGTCTCAAAATAGGTTGCTCAAATCGAAACTTTTTTTTTTTGGATTTTGACCAGAGGTTATCTTCCAATTCGTAAAAAATTAAGCAAAGTGATGGAAGACAAAGTTGATTTTTAGTATTTTATTTTTTATTTTTATCTTTTTATAGAGATCGAGTTCTATTTAAACTAAGAAGAGAAGTTCAAATCAAAACTTTTCTTTTCTAGACTTTGATCAGAGGTTAACTTCTGATTCATGAAGAATTAAGGAGAGTGATACAAGGCAAAGTTGATTTTTTATTTTTCTTAAGATTTTTGGTTTTTGTCTTTTTATAGGGACCTAGTCCTATTTAAACTAAGAGGAGGCGTTCAACTTAAATTGTTCAATAGTGGACATTCTTTTAGAAGACAAAAAAGGAATCTAATCAAATTGTGCAAGGTGGACATCACTATTATAAATAAAGGCTATATATCTTAATTTTTAAATATAAAAAATTAATAAAAAAAAAGAGGACTTAGGCCCTCTCGGCACCCGATCAACCTCCTCATCACTGCTTTACCGATCACACTACCACAACTCATATAAAGTCCCATATGTTTGAGAGAAAACCCCAATCAGAGCTTAAGAAACCCTCCAATCTCCTTCAAGTTCTCTCCTTCCCCATGGATCTCTAAAAAGAAAATGAAATGCAAAGAAAAATAGGTGAAAAGGACTCCAATATCCCTCAAGTTCTCTCCTTCCTCATGGATCTCTGGAAAAAGAATGAAATGCAAAGAAAAAGAAGTGAAGAGAAATAAAAATGATCAATCTTTGTCAAAAAAAGGTCTTGCCTATTAATTTTTTCTATTTTTTCTTTATTTTCATTGATTCTTCCTATGATCTCCCTTGAATTTTTTTCTCCTACTTTTAACATCCTCAGAAGTCTCGGTGGGTGGCCGTCAAATAGGGAAGCTCAGAAAATGGCTAGCATTTTCTAATGGGTGTTCATATATAATATTTTAAAAGGCATAAATATTATATCAAATAAACATGGCTTATTGGTTAAGGTATTGGTTTGGCCATCAAAAAAAATTTGGGTTCAAATCCCTATATCCTTCTAGATGCTGCTAAATAATGGTAATAAATCAGATATGGGTTAGATCGACCAATGTCCATATCCATCCAATAACTATAATTTTCATACTTATATCTATCCAATATCCACCTCAGTCGGATCCGATCAGCTAGATAAGAGTTGGGTCGAGTCGGATTGGATCGGATCAGATTTATGATCAAAACTTTTATTATATATATGTGTGTGTAAGCAAATTTTAAGTAGTAGGTATCCGAGAGACAAATTTTAGATCCATAGGAGCAAATTTCAAATCCGTTGCACACCTAAATAAATTTTAATTTTACATTTCAAAGATATACAAAGATATCTACCAATATCCATATCCATCCTATAATTATAATTTTCATATTTATATCTATCTAATATCCATCTCGGTCGAGTCTGATCAACCATAAGAGGAGTTGAGTCGAGTCGGATTAGATTGGATCAGATTTATAATTAAAATTTTTATTTTATATATATATATATATATATATATATATATATATATATATATATATATATATATATATATATATATATATATATATATCTATCTGAGGGACAAATTTCAAGTTCATAGAAGCAAATTTTAAATCCATTGCACACCTAAATGAATTTTAATTTTACATTTCAAAGATATACAAAGATATGTGAGCTTTTTTTTTATATAAATTATTTTATAATTATAATGATTAATATGATATTTTGATAATGATAAATTTATTATTTTGATAAAAAAAATGGATGGAGAGAGAATGAAAGAAGAAAAGAGAGAAAGAAGATCCTAACTTATCATCCAAATATAAGATAGGATTAGTTTACATAAGATTTTTCTTCCAAAATTTTATATATAATTATATAAAATCAAATCCTATATTCTATCATGATTTTTTTTCTAAATTTATAAATTCTAGACATCCAATTAGATCCTGAGTTTTATTCCATGATTCTTTTTATTTATTTTTAAACTGTCTACCATCTGGTTGAACTCTTCTCAAAAAATTGGCTTAATATTTATTATTTTAAGCCATACTTTCTGAACCGTAGCGACTGTCTATCAGATCTTGTCATATGTACGGAATTTTGGTGTAAGCTTGTTCAAACTTTGGCCCATCAATATCATCAGAAGTGCTGCAAGTGGATGCGTTTATGGTGGTCTTGCTGATCTAATCATCTATTTGACATCCAAACACCCGGTCTCCCCTTTTCCCTCTTAAGAAACTCTAATAATCTTGTCTTTCTCCCTTTCAACTTCAAGCTTAGCATGCAATCGAAGTTCTAGCTCCATATTTTGGAGACTGAGCTCACGCAAGTTTTTTTCCGAGCAAGGTTGTCCTCTGATGCAGATCCCAGATAACATTTGAGCCTCGTCCATTTGCACTTAATGAACGATTAGCACATGGAATAGAAACTTCAGTACACCTACAGATGGATTGCCTTCCGTCTTCTTGGTTTTGGATTTTGGTGGCCTATGCTAGGGATGCTTAAGGTGCGCTGGTATTTGTAGTGTTTATAAGAGAGATTGACTGGCTTGACCAATGCCATGTATTGAACCATCTATTTCCAACTTTCTTGCATTGGTTCAAGGAAAGTCATATTTTGTGTTATTGCCGAATTAGCACTTAGGTCAAACAATCTCAATTCCGAACTATATTTTTTATACTGAGCATCCTTTCTACCATCTGTCAACACCTAAAAATTTACATGCAAAATAAATAGGGTGTGGAGATTTGTACAAATGATACTAAAGATAAGATGAACAGTATGTGGATTATCAAGCATGGAAACCTCGCCTGATCTCTACTCATTAGTTTTTAAAATACTATTTGTTGGGTAGCCTAAACTTGAATGTGCCCGTTTTTTGACTAAATCAGTCCAATTTTTCTCTTTGGGTAAAAAGGCTGATGTGATTTTAACAATCCAAACTCATTTCATTCTAGTGGTAAAAAACTTATAAATATTCAAGGATCTTGTTGGTATGGACAATCCTTATCAGACATGTGGTGCCATCGGAGAGACTACCATCCCAGATAATGCAAAAATGATAATTTTCGATCTTAAGTCGGTAAAATACCGATCTGAAACTTTGGTTATTTCTTAACAGATGAGAATCGACTAAGTAATAGAGACTAGATCGGTAATATACCGACTACAACAATCCAGAATACCTAAAAGTAGGCGGCAGCCCGGGATCAATAGAATATCGAATTTTTTCCGATGTGAATAATTATAGGGCTCAGGATCTGCAACCCTAGCCTCACGAGATTGGTAAAACACCGACCTCATCATAAATTCAGATCGATTACTTACCGACCTCGATATTCTATAAACCAGCTAAGCGCCAACTATGCTCCCACCTAATTATGATCCTCCAGCTGTACTATAACTGACTGCCACCAAGGCAAAATGGCCAATAGCTACAATCCAACTGGCCATAATAAACTAACGGCTTAACAAACTCTCCTTAAGGCCTAAGCAATCCCCTCTATAAATAGGGGGACAAGATACTCCTCTAAAGAGGCGGATGCTTGAGATCAACAAAGCCAAGACTGCTGAAATCAATTCTCAACTTTTTTAATGAAGGAAGATTGAATCTCCTCCAAAACCCTCTTATTCTATCTTCTGAATTCTTATTTTCTACTATCTGTTTTCAAGGCCTTAGCTGACTTAAGTATCGGAGGATCCTAAATCGGAGGGTACCCCACCGATTCTTGGACTTTTCTTGTAGGTTCTTTAGCGATCCAGATTAATCCAACCTGATCGGCCCTCCAACACGAGATCTTTGCTCCTCTCTGAAGTCTTGCAGTAATAGAGTGATGCTAGAGGAAGGGCAAAACCCAAAATTTATGAAAAATGGTCAAGAAGACGCAAAATCCAACTCCATCTTCTCTTGGAGCTCCTCCAAAGATGGTCCAATCCCATCCTTCGATGGTGATCGATCTCTAACAATTTAACCTCCTAGTACAATAGATCCAGGCTCTAACCAATGCCATGCAATAACTCTAGCAGGTAATGGAGCAGCAGTAAGAATCGATTCCACAAGAACTCCAAGAAGCTGCATTATGGATCAGCCACCCCCCCCAATTCCTTAAGAACACCGTCGGATGCATCTTCTTGATCAAGAAGAGTGCTCCTCAGAAGCAGAATCGACTCCTTGCAGCAGGATGCCGTTGCGAGAGATGGATCTTAAACAGAAACTTCAAGATCTGGAGAAGAGATTGAAAAAGGTACAATTCAAAAAATTCTCTCAGAATAAGAGAGATTTTCACCTCTCCTCCCCCTTTTCCGATGATATCCTGAATAAACCGATCCCATCTCGATTCAAAATGCCTCCCCTTGAGTCATTCAATGGCTCCACAAATCCTCAAGACCACATTGAGGGATACTACAATGTGATGAAGCTTCAAGATGCATCTGACGCCCTTCTTTGTATGACTTTCTCCATCATCCTCAAGAAATCTGCAAGGATATGATTCTCTGAACTCCATCCTGGGTCCATTTCTTATTTTAATCAACTGAGCAAACTCTTCGTGATCTATTTTGGGAGCAATTGACTCCACCTGAAGCACTCAAATAGCTTATTCACTGTAGTGCAGCAGGAGGGTAAGTTCCTCCGAGAGTATATGGCCTGTTTCAATGCAACCATCCTTAAAATCAAAGACTTCAATGAGTCTGTTGCAATGTCAGCCCTAAAGCGGAAACTCAATAACTATCGTCTGACCTTCTCTCTCAATAAGAACTTTTCAGAGAATTATGAAGTAATGTTGGATAGAATTCGAAAGTATGCTCATACTGAAGAAGAGGAAAGGTTCAATAAAAAGAAGAAAAAGAAGGAAAAAGAGGAAAAGAAGTGGCCCTGCGAGGAAGAATGCGAGAACTAGGAGAGTAGAAGTGAACCACCTTGAAAAAATTCAAGGTTCCAAAGTTCTTCCCACAAATTCGACAGCTACGCTTCTCTGTCTGCTCATCAATCTTAGATCCCAATAGAAATAAAAAATCAAGGATATCTCCACCGTCCAATTTTCTTGAAGGCCCCTGCTGACAAAAAAAATAAAAGCAAATTTTGCCACTTCCATCGGGACCACGGGCACAACACTGAAGAATACCGTCAACTTAAAGATGAGATTAAGACATTGATCCATCGAGGCTACCTTAGCAAGTACATCCAAGAATGGGTGGACCAGGCCCTAGATCCATGCTAGAGATCTGAAGACGCTACCAAGCATAACCGACCCACTGTGGAAGTCATCAATATAATCTCACAAAGCAGTGAACCTCGGAGGGCATTTAGGAGTCCTTCTCCTAAGAGATTGTGTACTAAAAATGTTATTTCTTTTTCTGATAATGATGCCCAAGGAATCCAGACCCCCTACAATGATGCTGTCGTCGTCTCCATGACGATAGCAAATTATGATGTAAAAAAAAGTTTGATAGATAATGAATGCTTAGCAGATGTGTTGTTCTATGATGCTTTCTCCAAAATGAATATGCTTGACAATCTGAGACAAGTTGGCTATCTTTTAGTTGGATTTTCTGACAATTCTGTAGCAGTTAAAGGAGAAATAACGTTGTCAATAACTGCTAAAAAAAATATATCAGTCTACAGTATGGCTCACATTCCTAGTCATCAAAATTTCATCTACTTACAATGCCATAGTTGGCTGACTTGGGCTCAACGCCCTTAGAGCAATAGTGTCAACTTATCACCTGTTAGTCCGATTTCCAACTAGGCTAGGCATCAAAAAAATGCATGGAGACTAGCTGATAGTCTGATAGTACTTTCTTATAGCATCTAAAATGAAGAAATCGATCAGAAATCCATCAACAAAAATATCTGATTTAGATATTGAAATCAAGGTCGGCAAAAATTGAGGTGAGTCGACGGAACCCTTATCATTGTTCCTTTAGAAAGAGATTCGAAAAGAACCATTCAGATAGGAGCTCGATTAAATACCAATCTCAGAAAAAAAAATTAATTTTCTTTCTTCGATGGAATGCTGATGTTTTTGCATAGTCAACCTCGAAAATGCTCGGGATCCCCACCGATGTTATAGTACATAGGTTGAATGATGCGTGCTAATTTATAGCTATGGCAAGTGCACCAGTCGATCAAGTAATAAAGTGAATAAGTAGAGTATCATCCCTAGAGGATTGAATAAATACTGAAAAGCTCTTTCCTATGCTTTATTTAGAAGATTGATTTATGAGAATAAAAAATTAAAGAACAAAATAAAAAATAATTAAAAAGTTTTAAAAAAAATAGAGAGAGTGTAAATTATTAGGGTTTTAAACTCAAAAGTAATGGATTACGAAGGCAATCGGTTCACCAACTCAGTCAATACAATATTTGAATTTTTAGATTAATTTTATTTCATGTGACGATGGAGTCTCCTAATTTATTCACTATCCTTTGGTCCAGGCATAGCAAAACTATCAATATTTATTAATTATCCTTTGGTTTAGGTGTAATTTAAATAAATATTAATGCATTAAATTTTGTGAAATCCTCTAATTAAAATACGCTGTGTCCAAAGCGCACTAAAATTTTTGCATGCATATGAATTCTAATTTGATTCATAATACAAGGTATATAATCAAGAAGCAATAACATAGATGTACTTGTTCCGTAACATCTATGTTCATCAGATCAATTAGAAGATGGCCATTAATCTAAAAGCATTAAGATCAGATTTATATACTCCTCATGAATAAAATTTAAAAATAATTATACTAAATATTGCATCAAAAGAGTGGCTACACCTTAGCCTTAGTAAAATAAAATTTAGTTCATGATAACAAATTCAAAAACAGCGAATAAAATAAAAAGCATAGAGAAATTAAACTGTTTGATTGCTAAAATTGATTATCCGTTGCTCTTGGCATGGAGAACCTGGTGAAGAAGAAGATGCTCCTTGATCGATGTCTTGATTGTTAAAAGAAATCAAAAACTCTTTTTTTTTCTCACAAATCACTCTTCTCTTTCTACCTTTTTCCTCTCTTTTTCCTTTTATTTTTTTTTTCTAACTCTCTCCCTTTTTCTCTTTTTCTCTTTTTCTCTGACTTCCCTGACTTCTTTTTTTTTTACGGCAACAGTAGCTATTTATAAGCTAAAAAAATTGATTCTTCCTAAATTTCTTTAGAAATTAGGTTTAAGACTCCCAAAACAACTCAAACAAGAATCTGGATAATTCTGATCGTTGGATGTTGATCAAATGGTCTAAAAATCACTTAAAAACCCTTTAAAATAATTCAGATCAAGTCGAATTTCATGCTAGCCGTTGGATCAACCATTGGATTGAATCTGAACCATCCGATTGCGTAGAAAGAGGCCTTCTAATCTTTAGTTTACCATCGGGATGAATCTCAGCCATTGGATCTCGATCGGAAGCTGCGAATGCCGTTCATCAGCGCTTTTTTTTTGGTCATCCGATCAAGTTTCAGCGAAAGACGCCCGTTGGATTAGATAAAATTTCCAAATTGCCCTCTGTAGACCATGTGCGAGTCTGGTGTAGCGTGGACCACCGCATTCTTCAGTCAATCAGCGCACGCTTCTTCATGTGAAATGCCCGAAATACCCTCATGTCGGTCCACCGTGCACCGCAAAAAATGCTGACATCATCCTGATGTCAGCACTGCATCGATGGATCGATCTGCTATTGCGGTCGAACCGGGCTGAACCGCTGAGTCGATTTTCTGAACCGATTTGAACCGAATCAGTTTTTTTTTTTTTTGAAATTCAATTTTGGGCTCGTTTGAAGTCCATTTTGCCTGAAATTTATTTCATCTGATCCAGAAAAATAAGATCTTCACATTGGTGGCCTTCTTTCCTATATAAGATTAATAAAAATATCAATTTTTTAAAAAATAAATTAATTTATTTTATAATTTAATACTTTTATTAGTATATTTTTATCACTTATCACACCCCCCAACTTAGTCATTGCTAGTTTCTTAGCAATGTTTAATACCATATTTCAATAAGATTATCCATCATAAAGATAAAATTTAGAATTAAAGGTCAAAAAGTTTAGAAAATACTGCTAACTAAGCATTGAGCTTCAGAAGCAAATTTTTCAGTCTATATAATTAAAAACTTTCTTAGAGTACATCAAAGATCTATAGCACTTGTATTCGTGATGACTAACTTTAGCATTTCAGTATTAAATTAAAAGAATAAAAGTATCTTCTCTTATCACCTATTTTGATCAATTTTCTATACATTCTTAATTTTATACTCATGAATTAAGGTAGCTTTCACACTGCCTTCCCTTTTTTTTTTTTTTGCTGAGCATCCTAGCCTTTTCTTCACCGTTTTACATGAATTTTCACACTTAACCTAGGTGTAAAGACCCAGTTACTAGGCTTTGGACAATCCACATATACTCTGTCTTTTGCACTTTATTTTTAGGTAGATAGCTCTTTCCTTAAATTCAAGTTTCTTTGATTAGAATATATATTAATTATTAATTTTTAGTGATAATTGAATCCCCAGTTGGTCTTATAATCAATACCTACTTTGCCTTGTTAGTATACATGTGCAATCAGGAGTGCTAATAGTCTTTTAATGACCTAAGTAGGCTGCTAAAAGTTGACCAAATAGTCTACTTCTTTAACTTGTTATATTCATTAGCAAATAATTCTATTTTTTATCACTTATCCAATCTATCTTGCTCAAGATTTTCTTCTTGACACATGGTTTTTTATTTTTTTCAACTTATTCTACATTATCTTAAAGGAGAAAGAAAAATAAAGGGTGCAATAAAGGATAGGAAGGAATACACCTGATTTGGTTCAGTCTGGTTCTTTGGAGCTTTGAAATTTTGCTTGAGCTCTCATTGATTTTTTTGCAAAATTGAAAATACACACCAGAGCAATAAAAGAGCAACCATAAATTACTGAAAAAATAAAAAAAAAATAATCAAAACTAAAAAGAAAAGAAACAACCTATCTAGTAGTTCTGATTTATAGTCTTCAGCTTAACTTTTTTTTTGAGTTCTAAAGTGGATCAATCTGGTACTACTTCAATTGGAATACTTTCATGTTTGATCGAGTCCTCTTTCAATTTGACATTGCTTGCTTTTATAGTCTCAAACCTATTTTCTATAGAATTCTCATATAATGGATTGTCAATAATATCAATTTGAAAACAAGTTTGATTATCATCAGTTTGTTTAGTATCTTTGAAAACATTAAAAGTAACTTATTCGTCTTGGACTCTAAGAATTAATTTTTCTTGTTGAACATCTATTAAAGCTCCTCCAATAGCTAAAAAAGGTTTTTCTAAAATAAGGGGTACATCATAATCTTCTTTCATATCAAGAACAATAAAATCAACAGAAAAAATAAACTTATTTACCTTTACCAAGACATCCTCCACTATACCTCTTGGATATTTAATGGATCTATCGACTAATTGAAGAGTAATAGTGGTAGGCTTTGGTTCTCCTAGACCCAGCTTCCTGAAAATAGAAAAAGGCATGAGATTAATGCTTGCTCCTAAATCACATAAAACTTTATCAAAACTACAATCACCAATAATGCAGGGGATAGTAAAACTCCCTGGATCTTTTAACTTCTATGGTAATTTATTTTGAAGTATTGTTGAGCATTCTTCATTCAAATTTATTCTCTCATGCTCCTTCAGCTTTTTCTTATTTGTTAGGATTTTTTTGAGAAACTTGGCATACCTGGGCATTTGAGTAATAGCATCTACAAAAAAAATATTAATATGTAAATTCTTTAAAATTTTAAAAAAGTTAGAAAATTCCTTATCTGGATGCTGTATTTGTCTCTCTGGGAATGATAGTGGCGGCACGTAGGGCTTCACATTTGGATCAGCAAACCGTATACCTGGAGACCATCCATCTGCTGGTTGTTTTGGTGACTGACGAATTTTGAGTTGATGGTTCCTTATTTGTAGTTGGCTCTTCAGTCTCCTTTCTTCTGATGTGGCTCCTCCAAGCTTTGTACCACTTCTTAGGGTGATAGCATTGACTTGCTCCCTTGGATTTGTCTCCGTGTTGCTGGGCAAGGATCCTTGAGGTCTCTCGGAGATTATTTTAGCCATTTGACCTATTTGCATCTCCAAGTTTCGAATTGCTGCTGTTTGGTCCTGCCTAAGTTTGGCTTCCAAATTTTTTATAGTTGCTTCTTGGTTTTGCATAAATTTGACCATCAGCTCTTCCATGTTGGACTTCTTTTCAGGTACTTGGAAATCTCGGGGGTGGCTGTTGTGCTGCATTTTGATTGCTCCATGAGAAATTTGGGTGCTGCCTCCACCCTTGATTGTATGTGTTGGAGTAGGGATTATTTTATTGCGGCCTAAAAAAATTATCAATATAATTAGCTGTATCAGTTGTTTTAGCAAAAGGATTACCTATCTGGCAATTGCTCGTATCGTGTCCTCCTCCACATAGGTCATACAAGTAATGCTCTGAACATGCATAGCTATTCCCTTTAAGTTGTTGACTTTGGCTCTAAGGGCTGCAATTTCAGCTAGTAAGGTTGGCACGCAATCTACTCCCTGCACAGCTGCTAGTCTTTTTGGCATCATACGTTCTGTCTGCCATTGATAGCTATTTGATGCCATCTCATCGATCAGATCGAAAGCTTCTTCCTCCATTTTTTGATTAATGGTTCCTCCTGCTGCTGCATCAATCATAGAATGATTAGTAGGAGATAAACCATTATAGAAAGTTTGTACCTGAAGCCATACGGGTAGTTGATGATGTGGACATCTCCTCAGCAATTTCTTGAAAAATGCTCCCAAGCCTCATATAGTGTCTCCATGTCCATCTGCATAAAGAGAAGTGATATCGTTGCGCATCTTGGCAGTCTTGGAAGGTGGAAAGTACTTGGCTAAGAATTTTTGGACTAGGACATCCCAAGTTGTGATAGAACCTACAGGAAGAGAATGAAGCCAACTCTTAGCTTTGTCCCGTAAAGAGAAAGGAAATAACCTTAATCTAATAGCATCATCCGACACCCCATTAATTTTAAAAGTATCACAAAGTTCAAGAAAATTAAGAAATATGGGCATTCGGATCATCATGCACGTGTCACTGAATTGGACAGTTGATTGAATCATCTGGAATCATCGTTGGATTTTATTTCAAAGTTGTTTGCTCGCACTGGCGGTCTCCTGATGCTCGAAGCTGCATCGGCTATAGATGGTGTGATGTAATCATTTAATGGATGATGTACTGGTCGAATAGCTTCATGCTGTCCTTCAATCGCCATATCCAATCCTAGATTGATGTCGTTAGGATCTTCAGCTGCCATGTTTCTTTCTTGTTGTAGTCTTCTAATGGTCCTTTCAATTTTTGATCTAAAGATAGTAAGTTACTATGTCCAGTACGTGTCATGCATTGAATAAATTTTTTTTTAAATAATAAAAATTAAAAATAAATTTCTAAAGTAAAGCTAGGATCAAAATTTTAATATTATTTTAGACACAATCCCTGACAACGACACCAAAAACTTGATGCATGCTAATTTATAGCTATGGCAAGTGCACCAGTCGATCAAGTAATAAAGTGAATGAGTAGAGTATCGTCCCTAGAGGATTGAAAAATAAGTACTGAAAAGCTCTTTCCTATGCTTTATTTAGAAGATCGATTTATGAGAATAAAAAATTAAAGAATAAAATAAAAAATAATTAAAAATTTTTAAGAAAATAGAGAGAGTGTAAATTATTAAGATTTTAAACTTCAGAGTAATGGATTACTAAGGCAATCGGTTCACCAACTCAGTCAATACAATATTCGGATTTTTAGATTAATTTTATTTCATGTGATGATGGAGTTTTCTAATTTATTCACTACCCTTTGGTCCAGGCATAGCAAAACTATCAATATTTATTAATTATCCTTTGGTCTAGGTGTAATTTAAATAAATATTAATGCATTAAGTTTTGTAAAATCCTCTAATTAAAATACGTTGCGTCCAAAGCGCACTAAAATTTTCGCATGCATATGAATTCTAATTTGATTTATAATACAAGGTATATAATCAAGAAGCAATAATATAGATGTACTTGGTCCGTAACATCTATGTTCATCAGATCAATTAGAAGATGGCCAGTAATCTAAAAGCATTAAGATTAGATTTATATACTCCTCATGAATAAAATTTAAAAATAATCATACTAAATATTGCATCAAAAGAGTGGCTACACCTTAGCCTTAGTAAAATAAAATTTAGTTCATGATAACAAATTCAAAAATAGTAAATAAAATAAAAAGTATAGAGAAATTAGACTGTTTGATTGTTGAAATTAATTATCCATTGCTCTTGGCATGGAGAACTTGGTGAAGAAGAAGATGCTCCTTGATCGATATCTTGATTGTCGAAAGAAATCAAAAATCCTTTTTTTTTTTTCTTACAAATCACTCTTCTCTTTCTACCTTTCTCCTCTCTTTTTTTTTTCTTTTTTTTTCTAACTCTCTCCCTTTTTCTCTTTTTCTCTTTTTCTCTGACTTTCCTAACTTCCTTCTTTTTTTTTATGGCAATAGCAGGTATTTATAAGCTAAAAAAATTGATTCTCCCCAAATTCCTTTAGAAATTAGGTTTAAGACTCCCAAAACAACTCAAACAAGAATCTGAATAATTCTAATCGTTGGATGTTGATCAAATGATCCAAAAATCACTTAAAAACTTCTTAAAATAACCTAGATCAAGTCGGATTTCATGCCAGCTATTGGATCAACCATTGGATTGAATCTAGACCATTCGATCGCGTAGAAAGAGGCCTTCTGATCTTTAGTTTACCGTCGGAATGAATCTCAACCGTTGGATCTCGACCGAAAGCTGTGGATGCCATTCATCAGCACTTTCTTTTTAGCCGTCCGATCAAGTTTCAGCGAAAGGCGTCCGTTGGATCAGACAAAATTTTCAAATTGCCCTCTGTAGACCATGCGCAAGCTCGATGTAGCATGGACCGCCACATTCTTCAGCCAATCAGAGCGCACTTCTTCATGTGAAATATCCAAAATATCCTCATGTCGGTCCACCATGCACCGCAAAAAATGCCGACGTCATCCTGACATCAACACTGCATCGGCAGGTCGGTCTGCTATTGCGATCGAATTGGGCAGAACCGCTGAGCCGATTTTCTGAACCGATTTGAACCGAATCGATTTTTTTTTTTTGAAATTCAATTTTGGACTCGTTTGAAGTTCGTTTTGCCTAAAATTTATTTCATCTGAATCAGAAAAATAAGATCTTCATATTGGTAGCCTTCTTTTCTACATAAAATTAATAAAAATATTAATTTTTAAAAAAATAGATTAATTTTTTTTATAATTTAATACTTTTATTAGTATATTTTTATCACTTATCATTGAATATTGATCCAAAGTACAAACCAATAAAGCAAAAGAAGAGAAGTTTTACTTTAGAGAGATAAAAAGTGATAGATGAAGAAGTTGACAAGCTTTTAAGGGCAGGATTTATCAGAGAAGCTCAATATCTAAGCTAGATCATCAATATAGTGATGGTCAAGAAGGCAAATAGAAAATGGAGGATCTGCATTGATTTTACTGACCTCAATAAAGCTTGCCCAAAAGATAGCTTTTTCTTGCCAAGAATCAATCAATTAGTTGATGCTACCTTGGGGCACAGGCTACTAAGTTTTATGGATGCCTTTTCTGGTTATAACCAAATCAAAATGGTCCTTGAAGATGAAAAAAATTCGGCATTTATAACTGATAAAAGTTTGTATTATTATAAAATGATGCCTTTTGGATTAAAGAATGCAGGTGCAACCTATCGGTGCCTTATGAACAAAGTTTTCAAGCAGCAGATCGATCGCAATATGAAAGTCTATATTGATGACCTGCTGGTAAAGAGCACAGAAGAAGATCGGCATATCACCGATCTGAAAGAAGCTTTCAGAGAGTTCTGCAAGCATCGATGAAGCTCAATCCTAACAAGTGCACTTTCGGGGTCACAGCTAAAAAATTTTTTGGTTTTCTTGTAACACAAGGAGGAATAGAAGCTAACCTCAAGAAGATCCAAGCGTTACTTAAGATGAAATCCCCGAGCTCCATAAAAGAAGTGCAGCAGCTCACCAAACAAGTGGCATCGCTTAGCATATTCATATCCAGGTCAGCTGAAAAATGTCTCCTATTCTTCAAAATATTGAAATAAATCAAAGATTTTAGATGGACAGAAATATGCCAAGCCACCTTTGATGAACTCAAAGCATACCTTGGCTCTGTTCCTCTACTATCCAAGCCTATTGAAGGTGAGAATTTATTCGAATATTTATCTTTTTCACCTAATACTGTTAGCTCAGTTTTAGTCCGAGATGATGCAAGAATATAAGTCCATCTATTACACTAGCAGACTGTTGTGGGATGTAGAAATTCGGTATTCTAGAGTGGAGAAAATGATTTATTCTTTGATTACGATAGCTAAATGGCTCTGACCATATTTTCAAGCTTATTTTATTGTTGTTTTAATAAATCAACCATTGAAGTCAGTCCTTCAATGACCTAAAGCTTCTGGCCAAATGGCTAAATGGGCCATCGAACTTAGTGAATTTGATATCCACTATCGGCCCAGATCCTTAATGAAGACTCAAGTGCTAGCTGATTTTGTAGTGGAATGTTCAATACCTGAAGAAAATTCGATCGTTGAAATTCAAATAGAAGCCCCTGAAAAAACTCATTGGCTCTTGTATGTCGATAGAGCCTCTAATGCCCAAGAAAGTGGTGCTAGTTTGATATTGGCAGACCCAGAGGAAGCTATCACCAAACACACTCTGAGATTTAATTTCAAAACTTTCAATAACAGAGCAGAGTATGAAGCCCTCATCGTAGAACTCAGAATGGCCAAAAATCTCAATATCAAGAAACTCAATGTCTTCAGTGATTCTCAACTTATCGTTGGACAGATACGAGGTCTCTATGAAGCTAGAGATATTGTTGTATCTTAATATCTATATAATGCAAAGAAATTATCTGAAAACTTTGATGATCTCAAAATCATCCAAATGCCGAGATCAGAAAATGTCTGAGCTGATGCACTCTCGCACCTAGTGACATTGGAATTCTCTAATCTCAACCAAAAGGTATACATTGAAGTCCTTAAAAAATCCAGCATGATGGTCGAAACAATCCCCCAGGTTGGTCATGAACTGAGCTGGATTGATCCTCTAATGGATTATTTGAACAAAAATATATTGCCTGATGATCCTATAAATGCGAGGAAAATTAAGAGGCAAGCGTCCTGATATGTTATCCTAGACCAAAAACTCTATAAAAGATCATTTTCTCTTCCATTACTTCAATGCCTAAGGCCTTCTAAAGCTGATTACATCCTTCGAGAGGTCCACGAAGGAATTTATGGTAACCATCTAGAGGGCAGATCTTTGGCATATAAGATCATTCGACAAGGATATTACTAGCCTACCATACAAAAAGATGCGGCTGATCTCGTGAATAAGTGTGACCAATATCAAAGGTACATTAATATTCAACACCAACCAGCTACTGAACTCATTTTTATTACTGTCCCTTGCCTCTTCGTTGTATGGAGAATAGACATCCTGGGGCCATTTTCTATGGCAATGGGATAAAGAAAATTCCTAGTGGTAGCAATAGATTACTTCACCAAATAGGTGGAGGCAGAACCATTGGCATAAATTATGAAAGAAAAGATGCGAGACTTTGTCTGAAAGTTAATTATCTATCATTTTGGCTTACCCCAGATAATTATCACTGATAATGGAGAGCAATTTGATAATGCAAAGTTTAAGGAGCTTTATTCTAAACTACATATTAACCATCGATTGACTTTAGTGGGGCATCCATAATCTAATGGAGAAGTTGAAGTTATAAATCAAATAATTCTCCAAGGTCTCAAAATAAGACTCACTGAAGCTAAAGGTCTGTGGGCTGATGAACTATACAATGTTCTTTAGGCTTACAAAACCACTTCTAGATGACCAATTGGAGAAATGCCTTTTAGGTTTGCATTTGGATCAGAAGTAGTCGTACCAGTAGAAATTGACCTTCCGACATCAAGGATAGAAAATTTTTATGAAAAAAGTAATTCAGATCGATTGAGAACCGACCTCGATTTACTAAAAGAAATGAGAGCTCAAATTTGAATGACAACCTACCAGTAGAAGGTAGCCAGATATTACAATGCCAGGGTCAATCCAAAAGTCTTTCAAGCAGGAGATTTAGTATTCCATTAAGCGAAAGTCTCAAAACTTCTAGAACAAGAAAAGCTCGCCCTAAGATGGGAAGGACCATATCGGGTTGCTGAAGTAATTTGGCTAGGAGCCTACAGGATTGAGAACCTGGATGGTTCGAGCATTCCTAAAACTTGAAATGCTAAAAATCTTAGAGTGTACCATCAATAAATTCTCAATAAAGATTCTAAAAATTTTGTCTCACTGAAAGACCCATGAAATGTTGAGATTCTTCTGGTCATTTTAGCTTAAATCTGTTTGTCGAATCGGCAAAGCTCCGATGGGCATGGGAGATAAGATCTTCTTTATTTTTAAAAGTCTAATCTCTAGATTGGTAGAACCCCAATGGGCATAAGAGATAAGATCTCCATTATTTTTAAAAGTTCGATCTCCGAATTGGCAGAGTCCTGATGGGCATGGAAGATAAAATCTTCATTATTTTTAAAAGTCCGATCTCCATATTGGCAGAGCCCGATGGGCATGGGAGATAAGATCTTTGTTATTCTTAAAAATTTGATCTCCAGATCGGTAGAGCCCCGATGGGTATGGTGTTAGATATATGTGCCCTAGTAGCCAGAATTGGCTGACATTTATAATACACTTCAAGGGGCAAAATTATAATTTAGACTAAAATTAATAAAATGGGTTATTTTCTATCACATATGTGTATTTAGTGTCTGTAATACATTCTTTGAGTTAATGGTAATGATAATTCATATTTTTAAGAGTTAAAAATTTAAGACATAAATAATCATTATTAACTCATAAAATGCTCCCGACCATAGGATCATCACGAGGATGGTGATTATTCTAAAAGGTTGGTGTATAATCGCTTCTCTTTAGTAGATGAATCTTGAGTCTACGGTGTGGAGACACCAGAGTGAGAGTACAGATACTCATTAGAGAACGAGGGCACTGAGCATGACCACCTTGAATAGTCATTAAAAAGTCTACCTTCTCATCAATGACTGACTCGATGCTGCAGTGATGTGTCTGGTTCTTTGACCTAAGATGCATCGGCAGTTCACCTTGAGGGTGTTATAGTTTGACTACACCATAACTCGGTCTCCTAACTATATGAAATCCTGAGGTGTATGTTGGCTATAGTATGTTCATTGTAGGAACTGAATTACATCAAGAAGAAATCTATCTACCCCGGTGGTAGAGGAGCAGCCCTATGATGATCATGAGAATCAAGTCCAAAAGCCCATGACCATGGTAGAGTGAAATAATAGAAAGAGTTTCTATTTAGATTTTCACATCGGACTTGAATCAAATGATTACATCATATGACAGAGACTAGGGTTTGATGAGTTCACCTTAATCCTAATCTGATCGAAGCTCAAGATAGAAGAACTTAATCACACAGATAGCTGCACCAAGAGATTCACATTCAGCTCTGATGGATTGCCACCATATACTGTTAGGTGTCACTAGTAGATTTTAGGAGCAATTAGAATGATTTAGATGATCGATCATTCTAGCTGTTCGAATCAGAAGAGTTCTGATCCATCGAAAGGAGTTTCAATTATGTCGATAATAGAGATCATGACATATCCTATTACCACACAGAACTAAACCTAACTGGATCATACAAATAAGGGTTTGAATCTGATGATCATCAATTGAACTAATCCAGTTCAATTGATCTGAATGAGATTCAATTAGGTTTAAGAAAATCGTGCTAGCACTCGATTGAACCTAACGTTCTTCTTTTACTATCATAAATAGTTGTTCTGACTGAGCCAAAGAAGTTTGTGCTCGATCAGAGGCCTTCACTTGGTCTGACTGGAGTCTGTCCATGTCAGAAAAGGGTTGTCTTATTTTGTAAGATAATGCCTATCATTTTTGGTCACCTGCCATTTCTCGTCCTTTGACTTTGGTCAAAAGTTGATCTTTGACTGGTCAAATATTGACCATTGATACTTTGACTTCTGTCCACATATCACGCACCTATTAGAGAGCTGGTGGGGGCTTATCTCCCTATCAAAATCTGGCAAGGAGGAGGGCACATGCCACCCTTGGCGTGTGCCCAAGCTGGAGGCGCCTAGGAGTCCCTATTGGACAGGGACTCCATCTCCTTTTTGAATTTTGATTAGACTTCTCCTAAGAACCAAGTTTGATTGGTCTTAAGTGCCATTTAAGTAGAAATCCAAGGGACTCTATTTTCATCAATCAAATTTAGATCTGATTTCATAAAGGGTTATGATTGGTTGGGAAGAAGAGGAGTTGGATCACGCACAGTCTATAAATAAGACCCTACACCCAACCCAAAGAGTAATTGAAAATTCCCACACCCCAAGGCTGCCTCTCCTCTCCTCCTCCATGCCAAATCCATCTTCTCCCTCTCCTCCCCATGCTCAAAGGAGTTTGGGATCCAAGTTGGTGCAATCCAGACGAGAGAAAGGCGACAGAAAGCTAGAAGGCTACACTGCTGCAAAGGACAACTGCTGATCTTCGAAAGATATTTTGAAGATTCTCCAAATCAGATTCAGATCTGATTTTTGGAGATGTGATAGAAAAGAAAAGGATCTTCAGATCCAGCTTGAGTGGATACCAATAGAGGCCAGGCACTTGCATGGCTAGATCCAGAACCTTCCGCTGCTTATAGGATCATCAATGGGTAATAGGATTACCCTACGTTAAGGTAAATTAAATTTAATTTAGTTTATCTAAATTTATTTTAATTATTAAAATAATAAAAATTAGATTTAAAATATCCTAGATCTAATCTGAATCAAAGAAAAAAAATTTTAAAATATATCTCTTGATCCCATCAGATTTAAACGAACCTGGTCCAGAAAATCAGAATTTTC
Organism: Cocos nucifera; assembly: GCA_006176705.1. Taxonomy (NCBI): domain Eukaryota; kingdom Viridiplantae; phylum Streptophyta; class Magnoliopsida; order Arecales; family Arecaceae; genus Cocos; species Cocos nucifera. Next base: position 348,994 of record QRFJ01000458.1, read on the forward strand.
CTTCAACTGGTATCAGAGCAAGGTTCTAAAATATTTAGATCTAATTTTAATTTTATTTTAATCAAAAAATAAGTAATTTTAGATGTCATATGAGATGTGATCAGATCTAAAATCAGAAAAAAAAAATTAAAATTAAATAATTTGGATCTAAGATTAGAAAATATGCATGACTAGTTCTAAAATAGAATAGTTCTATAGAATAGTCTTGCATATTTCTAATTTAATTTAATTTAATCATATTTTAAATCATTTATTTACTATTTTTTAATATTATAATTATTATAATAATATCTAAAAAATAATAAATAAAAATTATTTAATTTTAACATCATATGAGATATGATTGATGCATGTCTAGACTAGTTGTAGAATAGTTCTACATAGCTGTCTAGATTAGAGTTTATTTTGATGAGATTAATTTAAATCTAATTTTTTAGATTATTATGAGATAATTTATATTTAAAAATATGCATGATTTGATACATGAGATGTATGCAAAATATGCCATGATTAGATCTAATTTGTATAAGAGATATATGATATAGATCTAAAACTATTTTGTAGTATTACATGTTCCTGATTAAGGCATTCCTCTTGGCCGTCCGATCATAAGAATGAAGAAAGAATTTAAAGGCCCTCTCCTTCCATTCAATGGGGCATTCTTATGATGTGTAGGGGTGCTGCGTGTTCGTCCTTAATCAGAAATTAAAACTTACTTTCTGAAAAATCCTAGATCCTGAAACCCTAGGATTTATTGTGCATATTTTATTTATGAACCCTACTTAATTAAAAATTAATATTATGAAATATTAATTAGATCTAAAATTAAGAATTTCAGATCTAAGATATATTCATAATACTGGGTTCAGGCTTGGATAGCTCAATTAGGTCTAAGCAGTTGATCAAACTAAATCAAGAGTTGGTTAAATGGGATCAACGATGCTTAAATTGACCAGCCTAATAGGATTAAGTCTGGATCAAGATCGAGTCACGATCACGCAAGACCTAATTAGGCTTAGAGGTTAGAGTCTGGATTGTAGGCTAACCCAATTGATTCTGGTTCAACAATTTGGTGTCTAAGATAAGTTTGGCACATACGACTGACCAGTTTTTAATTGGGAGCTACTCGATCTGAATGTGTTCTTGTACGAGTTAATGGCATATCCCTTCCACCGATCTCACTTACCTGATCATATCTGTCGACTCAGTTCTGATTTGAGGTGGTCAATAATCCGAGCTAATCCATGCCACTAGGTTAGTCATAATTGTTATGACTATGACAAGTCTAGATTAATGAGACCTGAATCAATTCTTCCTAAGAAAAGATTAAGTCTGAGGTCTTCCACCATTGTAGATGTGTGGGCCCTTTCCAGGGTTGATTATTCTCGGCTGGATACAATTCTCAGTTGCATCGAAAAGATGCAACCATATCTATTAGGCATTGGATGCTATGGGCTGGAGGATAAGTTGGGCTTAATATTTTGGATACGGTGAGAGACTCAATTAGAAATCTAGTCTGTACAAATGGTGGGTCTGACTTAACTAAGGAGTAGATCGATATTCTGGATATGGTGAGATTCATGAATTAGAGATCAAGTTTGGATACACCATGATTAGAGAATCATTGAACAAGAGTTGTTCACTCATTGGCTAACCCATCACCAATAACTGTTAGATGAGGTGATGAGTCAGTTGGTGAGACCGCACCACCCACTAGAAATCATTAATCATGAAGATTTTCACATCTCTACAGAGGAAGTATGGGGATCCAAAAAAATTATGAAAGCTAATTTATTTAAAAATAAAATTTTTAAATAAATTGGTCAAATCATAATTACAATATTTAACTTGAATCTTTGACTCTCTACAGAAAAATGTCTGCATCCAATCCATTAGCACGTATCCTAGACACACATAGACTGACCAGACCCAATTATAAAGATTAGCTTAGGAACTATAAAATTATTTTGGATTTCGAGAAGTTAACCCATGTATTGGATCAGGACCCTCCCACCTTACCAGTCCATCCATCCACTGAATAGAGAGCATCTCTGGAAAAATGGATAGACGAAGATAATAAGGCCAGATATTACATGTTGGGCTCGATGTCTGATGAGCTCCAGCGCCAACATGAAGATATCGGGACTGCTCGCCAAATGTTGGCTCACCTGTAGGAGATGTTTGGTGAACAGAGTCGTGCAGCCAAATATCAAGTCACGAAATGACTTTTTAAGGCTAAGATGCATGATGGGCAGTCAGTCCAAGATCACTGTCTGATGATGATCAAGGACATGGAAGAGCTTGAGAAGCTCGGTGTGAAGTTAGACTTGGATTTACAGAATGATATTATTCTGCAATCCTTGACTGATGCATATGGGCAATTCATCATGAATTACCACATGCATAAACTTCAAAATTTCTTGGCCGAATTAATGAATATGCTGGTCACCGCTGAGCTTTCTATGAAAGGATTCTAAAGGCTCAGTTCTTGCTATGGAAACGGACTTCTTCCAAAAGAAAGTCTTATGGAAAGAAAAAGAAGTCTGCAAAAAAGCAGAAGGTGGAAGGAGGGCAAAGAAGAAGAAGGCAGAGCCGAAGATGAAAGCCGCTGCCAAAGAAAAGTATTTTCATTGCAACAGCGACGGCCACTGGAAAGTGAAACTGCCCTACTTACCTGGCCACCCTGAAGAACAAGAAGGAAGGTCCTTCTGGAGGTATGCTCGTTATTGAGTCTAACCTTACGGTTTCTTCTGCATCCAGTTGGGTGCTTGACTCTGGTTCTAGTGCTCATCTGTGCACTTTCATGCAGGGATCTTGAGGATAGCAGGAGGCTGAGGGATGGAGACATGATCCTATGCATCGGTAATGGAGCAAGAGTTGCTGCAGTAGTCGTGGGAACATATCCTCTTCGATTACCATCTGGTTTAGACTTAGTTTTGAAAGACTGTTATTATGTGCCTGCAGCTAGCAGGAAATTTGATTTCTGTTTCATGCTTAGCACTAGAAGGCTATGTGATTACCTTCTTTAAGGACCATTGTAACATTCTTTATGAAAGAAATAAAATTGCAAATGGTTTCCTTATTAACGGTCTTTATCAGCTACATATTGATGTACCTGTTCTAACTATCGAGCAAAACGTGAATGCCAAATGACCTAGGGATAGTCCAAATGATAGATATCTATGGCACCTGAGATTAGGTCATATAGCAGAAGATAGGATCAACAAATTGGAGAAAAATGGGCTATTGAGTCCATTGACTTTCGAGTCATATCCAACTTGTGAATCTTGTCTTCAAGGCAAAATGACTAAACTCCCTTTTGTTAGGACATGGGGAAAGGGCCACAGATCTCCTTGCCCTAGTACATACTGATGTGTGCGGCCCATTTGATGTGCCGGCTAGAGGCAATTTTGTCTACTTCATTACCTTTACCGATGATCTGTCTAGGTATGGGTATGTGTATCTTATGAGACACAAGTCTGAAGCTTTTGAAAAGTTCAAAGAATTCAGACATGAAGTAGAAAAATAAACTGAAAAACCCATTAAGGTTCTTCGATCAGATCGAGGAGGTGAATACCTTAGCCGAAAATTCCTAGACTATCTCAAGAAAAATGGCATAGTCTCTCAATGGACTCCACCAGGAACACCTCAACTCAATGGGATTTCAGAATGGAGAAATCGGACTCTATTGGATATGGTCCGATCCATGATGAGCTTCACAGACCTTCCTGATTTTCTTTGGGGACACTCATTGTTAACTTCAATTTATCTACTGAATAGGGTTTCCTCTAAAACCGTTCCTACCACACCGTATGAGATATGGCACGGTAAGAAACCAAGTCTGAGTCATCTCAGAATTTGGGGTTGTCCGGCTCATGTCAAAAGACAACAAGCGGACAAGTTAGAGTTTAGGTCCTTCAGAGCTCGATTCATAGGATATCCTAAAGAGTCATTAGGATACTATTTCTACATTCCAGAAGACCACAATGTGATTGTGAGTCGACATGCCATCTTTCTTGAAAAATAGTTTATTCAAGATAGCGGCATTGGAAAGCAGATTAAGCTTGATGAGAAAGTCTCACAAGTACAACGAGCTAAGGACCAATTGGAACCAAATCAGGTTGAGCCAATAAGAACACTACCTCCTCCACCTCGTAGATCGGAAAGAGTTTTCCATCCCCCTGAAAGATACTTAGGTATTATTTCAGAGGAAAGTAGAGAAAATGTTCCTCGTAGGTAATGGTGCTCATGGTGATGATCCCAAAACCTACAATGAGGCGATATCAGATATCGACTCCTGAGAAATGGCTAGAGGCAATGCAGTCAGAAATTGACTCGATGCACTCAAACCAAGTCTGGACCTTGGTAGATCCACCAGAAGGTATAGTACCTATTGGGTGTAAATGGATCTTCAAGAGAAAGATTGGTGCAGATGGAAATGTGGAGACATTCAAGGCTAGACTAGTGGCAAAAGGTTATAGTCAATGCGAAGGCATTGACTATCAGGATACCTTTTCTCCAGTGGCTATGCTAAAATCCATCCGCACATTGCTTGCCGTTGCAGCCTATTTCGATTATGAAATATGGCAAATGGATGTGAAAACATGGCATTCTTAAATGGATATCTTGAGGAAGATATCTATATGGAACAGCCGCTAGGTTTCACATCCAGTGATACTGATCACAAGGTTTGCAAGCTGCAAAGGTCCATATATGGACTTAAGCAAGCATCTCGGAGCTGGAACACTCATTTCAATGATGTGATCAAAATGTTTGGTTTCATCAAAAATGAAGAGGAACCGTGTGTCTTCAAAAAAGATCAGTGGGAGCACTGTTGTCTTCCTCGTATTGTACGTGGATGACATCCTCCTTATTGGGAATGATATTCCCATGATTGATGACAGTCAAAATATGGTTGTCCAAGGAATTCTCCATGAAAGACCTAGGTGAAGCATCCTTTATTCTAGGAATTAAGGTCTATAGGGATAGACCGAATAGGATGCTAGGACTTTCACAGAAGATGTACATAGAGGAAGTACTAAAGAGGTTTAGTATGGAAAACTCTAAGAGGGGATTAATACCCTTTCAGACATGGTATTCATCTTTCCAAGAAGATGTGCCCTAGCACACCTGAGGAAATAGAACGCATGAGCAAGATCCCTTATGCTTCTGCAATAGGGAGCCTCATGTATGCCATGCTATGTACACGACCTGATATAGCCCATGCTGTGAGTGTCACAAGCAGATATCAGTCAAATCCAGGTGAAGAACACTGGACTTCTGTGAAATGTATCCTTAAGTACTTGAGAAGAACTAAGGATATGATGTTGGTCTTTGGTAATGGAGAACTCCAAGTCCAGGGATACACAGACTCGGATTTCATGTCCGATGTAGATGATCGAAAGTCGACATCTGGGAGTCTGTTTGTGTGCAATGGTGGTGCTGTCAGCTGGAAGAGTTCCAAGCAAACTATGATAGCAGATTCCACCATGGAAGCAGAATATATCGCTGCATCAGAGGCTGCGAAGGAAGCATTCTGGTACAAGAAGTTTGCTGCAGAAATTGGAGTAATGCCATCAGATGCCATTCCTCTATACTGCGACAACAATGGTGCCATAGCCCTTGCTAAGGAGCCGAGGATCTCACCAAAAATCTAAGCACATTGAGCGGCGATACCACCTCATCCGCGATTACCTCGAGAAGGGTTACATCGAGGTCAAGAGAGTCAACTCCGCAGATAATGTGGACAGACCCACTTACAAAGCCGTTGAGACAACAAAAATTTGAAGCTCACCTTGAGAAGATGGGACTTAGACTTGTAGCTAATTGACTTTAGGATAAGTGGGAGATTGTTAGATATATGTGCCCTAGAAGCCAGAATTGGCTGACACTTGTAATACACTTCTAGGGCAAAATTATAATTTTGACTAAAATCAATAAAATGAATTATTTTTTTATCACATATGTGTATTTAGTGTCTGTGATACATCCTTTTGAGTTAATGGTAATGATAATTCATATTTTTAAGAGTTGAAAATTTAAGACATGAATAATCATTATTAACTCATAAAATGCTCCCGACCATAGGATCATCACGAGGATGGTGATTGATCCGAAAGGTTGGTGTACAATCGCTTCTCTTTAGTAGATGAGTCTTGAGTCTATGGTGTGGAGACATCGAAGCAAGAGTACAGGTACTCATTAGAGAACGAGGGCACTGAGCGTGACCACCTCGAGTAGTCATTAGGAAGTCTACCTTCTCGTCAATGACTGACTCGATGCTGCAGTGGTGTGTCTGGTTCTTTGATCTGAGGTGCATCGGCAGTTCACCTTGAGGGTGTTATAGTTTGACTACACCATAACTCGATCTCCTAGCCATACGAAATCCTGAGGTGTATGTTGGCTATAGCATGTTCATTGTAGGAACTGGATTGCATCAAGATGGAATCTATCTACCTCGGTGGTAGAGGAGCAGCCCTATGATGATCATGAGAATCAAGTCCAAAAGCCTATGGCCATGGCAGAGTGAAATAATAGAAAGAGTTTCTATTTAGGTTTTCACATCGGACTTGAATCGAATGATTACATCATATGATAGAGACTAGGGTTTGACGAGTTCACCTTAACCCTAATCTGATCGAAGCTCAAGATAGAAGAACTTAATCACATAGATAGCTGCACCAAGAGGTTCGCATTCAGCTCTGATGGGTTGCCACCATATACTGCTAGGTGTCACTGATGGATTTTGGGAGCAATTAGAATGATTTAGATGATCGATCATTCTAGCCGTTATATCAAAAGAGTTCTGATCCATCGAAAGGAGTTTCAATGATGTCGATGATAGAGATCATGATATATCCCATTACCATACAGAACTGAACTTAATTGGATCACACAAATAAGGGTTTGAATCTAGTGATCATCAATTAAACTAATCCAGTTCAATTGATCTGAATGAGATTCAATTAGGTTCAAGAAAATCATGTTAGCACTCGATTGAACCTGACGTTTTTCTTTTACTATCAAAAATAGTTGTCCTGACTGAGCCAAAAAAGTTTGTACTCGATCAGAGGCCTTCATTTGATCTGACTAGAGCCTGTCCAGATCAGAAAAAGATTGTCTTATTTTGTAAGACAATACTTGTCATTTTTGGTCACCTACCATTTCTCGTCCTTTAACTTTGGTCAAAAGTTGACCTTTGACTGGTCAAATATTGATCATTGACACTTTGACTTCTGTCCACGTGTCATGCACCTATTTGAGAGTTGGTGGGGGCTTGTCCCCCTGCCAGAACCTGGCAAGGAGGAGGGCACATGCCGTGCCCAAGCTGGAGGTGCCCAGGAGTTCCTGTTGGACAGGAACTCCATCTCCTTTTTGGATTCCGATTAGACTTTTCCTAAGAACCAAGTTTGACTGATCTTAGGCACCATCTAAGTAGGAATCCAAGAGACTCTATTCCCATCAATCAGATTTAGATTTGATTTCATAAAGGGTTGTGATTGATTGGGAAGAAGAGGAGTTGGATCACGCACAGTCCATAAATAAGATCCTACACCCAACCCAAAGAGTAATTGAAAATTCCCATGCCCCAAGGCTGCCTCTCCTCTCCTCCTCCATGCCAAGTCCATCTTCTCCCTCTCTTCTTCACGCCCAAAGGAGTTTGGGATCCAAGTTGGTGCAATCCAGATGAGAGATAGGCGATAGAAAGCTAGAAGGTTGCGCTGCTGCAAAGGACAACTGCTGATCTTCGAAAGATATTTTGAAGATCCTCTAAATTAGATTCAGATCTAATTTTTGGAGATGTGATAGAAAAAAAGAGAATCTCTAGATCCAGTCTGAGTGGATACCGATAGAGGTTAGGCATTTGCGTGGCTAGATCCAGAATCTTTCGCTGCTTATAGGATCATCAATGGATAATAGGATTACCCTACGTCAAGATAAATTAAATTAAATTTAATTTATCTAAATTTATTTTAATTATTAAAATAATAAAGATCATATCTAAAATATCTCAGATCTAATCTGGATCAAAGAAAAAAATTTTTAAAATATATCTTCTGATCCGATCAAATCTGAACGAACCTGGTCCAAAAAATTAGGATTTTTCTTCACATGGGAGATGAGATCTTCGTTATTCTTAAAAGTTCGATCTCTGGATTGGTAAAGCCTAGATAGGCACAGGAGATAAGATCTTCACCTCAACTAAATATCGATCACTGAATCGATGTTATTATGGATTTTGACTAAATATCAATTTTTGGATTGATGTTATTATGGATTTTGATTAAATATCGAACTTTGAATCGATGTTATTATGAATTTTAATTAAATATATTGATCTCTGGATTGATGTTATTATGGATTTTGATTAAATATTGATCTCTAGATCGATGTTATTATGGATTTCGATTAAATATCGATCTTCGGATTAATGTTATCATGGATTCTTATTAATTACTGATCTCCAGATCAAAGTTATCTTGGACTTCTATCAATTACCAACCTCAAGGGCGATGTTATATTAGATCTTTATCAATCACCAGCCTACAGGTTAGCTATTGAATTTTATGGGATTTCTATTAGCTGTCGACCTTCGGGTTGATGTTATTATAGATCTCTATTAATTCCTAGCATTAAGATTGAAACCACATTGGACTATTATTTTGCATTGATCTCCAGACCAAGGCTTTTATTATCCAAATAAAGCTACATCAGAATTCTATCGAGATACAATTGTTTTGCTATCACTTGAAAAAAAATTTAAATGAAATAAATGATGCATTACGAAAAGTTATGCCAGGTCGGATAAATCCGACGTCACACATATAAGCAGTCATTTAAAAAGGCAAACTTCATTTCATCTGGAAAAAGTCATTACAAAAAGCCCGAATCAAGCCGATATAAGAAAATAAATAGAAATGAAGATAAAAAGAAGAAAAATACAAAATCAGGCATCTGCCATAGGAGCTTCAATTTGAGCAACATCCATCGCATCTTCCTCTAAGGAGATAACTTCGGCTGGTGCTGGGGCAGGAACTGGAACTTCAGCTAGGACAGATGTAGGGGCCTCAATGAGGTCCAAAGTCTCCACCTTCGGCTTAATCAGGATAGGAGGTACCTCCAAAGCAGCTTGAGGCACCTCTATAGTAGAACCCACCTTCGGTGCTGGCTTAGCTTCTATTCCCGAGACCAAGGCCAGAACGGCCTCTTGCATATCACCACTCAGATCCAGATCGAGAAAGAATTTTCTAACCAACTCCTTATAGCCATTGAAGCCGCTCTCGAAGGCCTCTCCTGAAGCCTCCATCAGCTCCTCAGCAAACTCCTCTGAGGCTTTGAACTCCACCACCCGATCGGCTACCGACTTGCAGTTGTCCAAGTCCCTCTGGTATGTCAATAGCGCCTTGTCTCAGGCAGCCAGTGTCTCCTCCCACTACTTTATTTTAGCCTCCAAGTCTGGTATCTTGGAGACCTCCTGCTGGAGGTTCAGTAGTTTCTTCTCATCATCGTTGGCCCTCCTCTAAAAGTCTAGCAGGACCTTATTCTTCTTAGAGATTATTTGCAACTTCTCCTGCAACTACTTCTTCAACCCCTCTGAGGTATTCTATTCTTTGGCGACTTTCTCTTCCACCATCTTTTGACAGTCCTTTGTAGACTGCAATACCTCCTCTAGTGATTTTTTATTTTTGGCAAGCCAGCCAACGTGCTCAGCACACAACCAAAAAAAAGAGGCAGATTGAAAGTAGAAAAGAATCGTTAGTTCGATAAAAAAGACTTCAACATGTGAGATCGGTATATTACCGACCCAAAAAAAAAAGAGAAAGAAAGAGAGGGAAAAGCTCTCCTACATCGAGGAGATAGCTGAAGCTTGGTTCAGCATCTCATCCGGCCCCATGTCCCTCCTCCAAGCATACAGATCATGTTGCAGCATCACAGCATAGAGGAGGTTCCTACCAAGAGTCGGGGTGTCTCACAAGGAGGCCCTTGCAAGATTGATCCGATCGGCTGACGTGGAGGGTGGATCGACGAGAGGAATGCTAGGCCCCTCGAAAGGTCGAGATTGTCGAATGGAGGCCGTAGTCGATGCAACTGATGGACTAGGCCTCCACAATGCAGTAGTTGGACCCAACCTAGGATGGGTAGTTGGCTCCTTCTAGGATGGGTGATTCATCTCGGTGGAATCCCGATGCAGCTGATGGACTAGGCCTCCGCAATGCAGTAGTTGGACCCGATCTCGGATGGGTGGTTGGCTCCTTCTAGGATGGGTGGTTCACCCCGGTGGAATCTCGATGTCCTCCAAACATCAAGGAAGATGTTGGCGATGGCAGTGTGCTGATGGGCAATGCATGGATGACCAACATGCCCAAACACAAAGGTGCAGGTCGGGTAGGCCCCAAGTTAGGGGTAGCAATCTCCTTTTTCTTTCCCTCTTTTGCTGGCGGGGGGTCGAAAGATTACAACTTCCTCTTCTTTTTCTCTGCCAGTCTTCGAGGATCGAACCTCATAAATGCTGCAGTAAACAATAGAAGATATGGTCAGAAAAAATCGAGCTCAAAAAAAGTTGAGAAAGATCTAACGACAAACTCACCCTAAGAGAGATAAGACTGATGCCAGAGTTGAATAAGGATTGATCTATCACTAGCTAGCTGAGCTTGGGCACCTTCATGCCCAGTAGCTCTTCAAAGGCCTCCCTATCTCCAAGAAGAACAGACTTATTGGAGTTCTAGTTTTGCCGAAGTCTACCCAGTGAGTGCTGAAAATCTAGAAAACATCAGAAGAATCAAAAAAAAATGATTTTTCTAGTCGTGGATTGAGAAAGAAAGAGCAGGACCGAATTTATAATTTGGTCGGGATGAGAAGTACCACCAGTCTTTCTCAGTTGGATATTTTTTCAAAACAAAAAGAATCCTAAACAAAGAAGTCCTAAGGTTAATGGCTACAAAACTACAACAAATGATAAAAACTAGAATAATCCTAATGGCATTGAGGATGACCTAAGTTGGCTGCAAGCCGTAGAAATCTAATATGTTACAGATGAAAGGGTGCAAAGGAAGGCGCAGCCCGGACCAAAGTGACTCATCATAGAAGGCCACACAACCTTCGAGAGACTGTGTAACCTGATCACTTGGACCAGAAGCAATAAGTCAAAAATGGTTAGGTATGAAATACTTCTTCCTTAGCCTTTCCAGGTTGGCATCTATCATGATAGAAGGCTCAGTGCTCGAAACAAAATAATCCAAAAATCCTCTTATTGGAGACTCCAAACTATTTCTACCAGATGCACTGGCCTCAGTGACATCCTGAGATGGATTACCCACCTCAATGCTGAGTAGGGATTGGGTGGACCAGATGTCATGGTCATCCGGGATTATCTCCCCCTACTACCACCGTCAGGAGAGCACCTCTCCTGAGAAGACATTGATGAGAAGAAAGAGGGAAAGATGAATGAAACTAAAGAAGAAGATGACGAATGCAAGGAAGGGAAGTCCTAAGGAACAAAGGCTCTAAATCTAAATAAAGGAGGGAGGATCCTATCAAAAAGGAGAAAAGGGTGCCTTTTTCGCTTCCACTAGCCCTCCCAAAACTCCGGCGACCGTCAGGACCGCCTTCCCTTTCTTCTCCTATCGTCTAAGCGTGCAGAAGCTTTTCTGGCACCAGAACCTTCACTCAGACACAAAAGTAGCAAAGTCAAAAAAAAAAATAAACAAAGTACCCTATATATAGGGAGGGGCAACGGTTCAGATTAATCCATCAACTATTAGATTTAAGCCACCTATTGATCATTTGAAAGAGTTGCATAAAAATTATTTAAAAGTATCGTCTCAGATTAAGCCACGTAAGTGGAAATAGTAAGGCGGTTTGGCTTGCTTATAGATGGCTGCCACATGCCCCACGATGTTTGAAATACAATGGAGTAGTATGGCTCCGCACCCTTCCATGCTTCCTTAAATACCATGTATGGCAGATATGGCAATCAAAGCGCTCTGCCACCTTAAATCATTAAAAATTTCAAATCTAATGGCAGTGTGGCATGATTTTCGACATGAATGATTGATGGCTACTCGTCGAATGACTACTTTTCACACTTCTCATGAAAGGTTCTCTGTGCTAAGTCTGAAAAGTGGGAGGGCAACTGTTGGTATAGACAACCCTCATCAGACACATGATGCCATCAGAGAGACCACCATCCCAGATAATGTGAAAATGATAATTTTCGATCTTAGGTTGGTAAAGTACCGATCTGAAACTTTGGATGTTTCTTAACAGACGAAAATCGACTAAGTAATCGAGACTAGATCGATAATATACCTACTACAGCAACCCAGAATGCCTAAAAGCAGGCGGCAGCCCGGGATCAATAGAACGTCAGGTTTTCACCAATATGAATAATTATAGGGCTCAGGATCCGCAACCCTAGTCTCACGAGATTGGTAAAATATCGATCTTGTCATAAATCCAGATCGGTTACTTACCGACCTCGATACTCCAGAAATCAGCTAAGCGCCAACTGTACTTCTGCCTAATTGTGATCCTTCAGCTGTATTATAACTAACTGCCACCAAGGCAAAATGGCCAATAGCTACAATCCAACTGGCCATAACAAACTAATGACCCAACAAACTCTTCTTAAGGCCTAAGTAATTTTCTCAATAAATAGGGGGCAGGTTACTCCTCCAGGGAGGCAGACGCTTGAGATCAACAGAGCCAAGATTCTGCTGAAATCAGTTTTTGACTTTTTTACTGAAGGAAGATCGAATCCTTTCAAAAATTCTCTCATTCTATTTCATGAATTCTTATTTTTTACTATCTATTTTCAAGATCTCATTGACTTAAGCATCGGAGTGTCCTAAATCGAAGAGTATCCCATCGATTTTTGAACTTTTCTTATAGATTCTTCAACGATCCGGATCAATCCAACCCGACTAGCCCTCCAGCACGAGATCTTTGCTTCCTTCTAAAGCCTTGCAGTAATAAATCTTAAAATATTAAAATATAGTATACTAAATATGATGTTTTTAAACCATCAAGATCAAATTATTTCAAGATAAAGATCATAAATGTTCTAAGATCATTTCATAATTCTATTTGGTGCACCAAATGCCATCTAAACGAGTTCCTCTAATTTCTAGTCCCATCCATCATCCATATTGGGATATCCTCCTCGAAAATCATGCAATGAACATCCATACATGGGGATGGCATCCACGCGTTTCCCCGTTTCCCGCTACTCGGTTTCAATCCGTTTCCCCCAGTTATGGGGCGGCTTCTAACACCCGCTTAAAACCTATCCTCATTCCTCACTCTATCCTTCGAAGACAGAGAAGAGAGGAGAAAAGGGCTCCAATGGCGATCTCTCTCTCCTCTCTTACCTCCTCCTTCTCCTCTCTCTCCTTCTCCTCCCAAATCTCCTCGAAGCCGCAAACACTCTCCCTACCTCGGATTTGGCGTAGCCCCAAGGCCGCGCCCCTCCGGAGGAACCCTCCCTCCGCGATCGTCGCCTCCTCCTCCTCCACTGCAGTAGCCGCCGTGGCTGGCGGCGTGTTCGCCCCCACGACGGCGGACCTGGAGGGGATCAGCTTGGAGAAGTATGTGAAATCGAGGCTTCCCGGCGGCTTCGCTGCCCAGAAGATCATCGGGACCGGCCGGCGGAAATGCGCAATAGCTCGCGTTGTACTCCAAGAAGGGACCGGAAAGTTCATCATCAATTACCGGGACGCCAAGGTTGCGAAACCAAAAATTATATATTTAAGTTATTTTTCCAGTTGTAATTGTTTGCTGAAATTAGGTCTCTTTTTTCCTCTCTCTTTTGCTTGCTTGAATTTTTCTTCTCTATTTTTCTTTTGAGCTTTAGATGTTGTAAGGAAGTTTTAGGTGGCTCACTTTTGCTGAAATTAGGATTCTTTCGTTTCCTCCAGTCTTTTATGTGTTGGAAAGAATTCTGCTTCTCTCTATGATGCCGTTATGAGAAAGAAGAAATTTTTGGCAGGACAACAACTCGAGATTGGATGAAAAATTCTTGCATCATTCTTATAAGCGTCTCTCATTTGCCAAATTTGGGGATCTTTTGTTCTCCATTTCTTGTTCTTTTTTTGAAAGATTCGTGCTTTTCTACGCTGCCTTTATTAAAAAACAAGCATTTTTGGACGGTGCAATACATCTAAACGAGTAACTGCTTGTCATTGTTTTAACTTGCTCCCCAATCCTGGAGTTGTTACGTTATTGCCAGTGACCAAAATTTAGTATTTATAGACCTTATTACAATTTTTTGGGAGGCAAGCCTCAGTGGAAATCTGGGACAAGGAGGAGATGTTGACGAACAATCTGATAATTTTCTCAATGATTGCCAAACCAAAAGAAATAAACCTTAGTAAAATTTCCCTATAATTATGACCAGATTGTCAAGCTTCCTTAATGCTAGGACAGCTTTGAGCCCCATTGCCAAACTAAATGTAACAGAGTTCAATTTATGTCAGCATTTGATCAATATCACACTGCAAACAGGTTGGTCCCCTGGAAAAGTTGAATTGCCCCAAACTGTTAACTGGGTAAATTGGATTGGAATCTGGACAAACATCATCCATTATGTGAAAATTGATTCTTAAAACAATCTGACTCTGATTTGTTTATGCACCTAAAGGGTCAATATTAGATGCAATGGATCTAACCTAAGCGGACATGATCCAAAACACAAATTGATATATGTGTGCTTTTTTACAGTTAATCTAGTATTTTGTTATTGCTAGATGGTAGCATTCTAGTGCTTAATAATTCTAATAAAACTAGGACAGTGTTGCTCTGCTAGTCTCATGAACTTACAATATTTTTGTGATTTAGAAGCATGATATGATCTGACATGTGCATTTTGCTTTTCATTATGAGCAGACAAATGTGATATATAAGGATTGAATAATTAAGCTAATTTCACTTGACATAGAGGATTATGCTGCATTCATTATAGAATTGTGAATCTTCTTATATACTTCCCACAAGGGGAACAAAATTCTTAAGCGGCATGAGGTGAGAAAGCTACCACTAGCCAAATTTATCGTACACATTATCTTACCCAGATTTCAGTCTGAACAATGCAATGTAATGTATTTACCTGACCTGACCCAATGATTTTAGATTTCACAAAAAGCCCATAGAAGCGAGCTGGTCTAACTAATTTTTAAGTGGGTCTGCTTGGACATTACCTTTGGTGGAGATTTTCTTACTGGGTTCAAGTGAATCCCTAACCCAACTGGATCTATCCGAGCCTGCATTCTAGAGTGAGTTCATTGTCATTGTCATTGATAGGCATTGTGAATACATTAAAGTTCACTTATGATGCATACTTACAAAACCACTTTGAGGTTGTCCAACAGTTTGGTTATGCTAGCAATCACCTTTATCTGGTAGAGCAATGATTGGTGGCCAACCATAAAATGTAAATAAATGAAGATAACTCGTCTAATCAGCTTGGCATATCTATTTTGCCCTTGTCATTCATGCCTTGTTGTCAGCTTGGCATCTTTGTTCTTTTTCTTTTCTTTAGGGTGGGGGAGGAAAGGTGATTTTTGGAGTCCTGTGACTGGATTAGTCCATAGTTGGTCAGAGTGCCTGGCCTATTATATTAATTCTGACTTTTTTGAAAGGGGTTCTAAAAAGATGAGATCTTTTTCAAACTAGAATTGCTACTGCTGGAATTGCTTTATTTTTTGCCTTGCTCAAACAATTGAATTGCTAAGGACTTGGTTGGGAAATTTGGTTCATTTAATGGCATGGAACTTCTCAGAAGCATTTGACTGTTCCTTAGTTTATTTAATAGCTTCTTGAAAATGAGAAAGCAATCATCATGACCAAGGTTTGCCAAATAGCTATCCGGCATTGCACTGGCTGGTAATCAGTTTGGCATTGTGTTGGTATGGACCGTATTGACCAATCTGCACTGAAACTAGGAGGAGAGAGAGGGAGAGGGAGAAAGAGTGGGAGGAAGAGAGAGGAGAGAAATAGGCGAATGAGAGAGAGAGAGAGAGGGATGCATACCAGTGCATCATCATCATCATTGTCATTGCTGGTGGTGCGGCGGCAATGAAACTCTACCCCTAACAAGAGAGGCGAACAAGAAAGAGAGAGGTGGAGGGCTTCCTGGAGTGGGCAAGAAAGAAAGAGGAGAGAGAGAGAGAGAGAGAGAGAGACTAAGTGTGTTTGAGAGAGAGAGGTATGAGTAACCAGTCCCTCATCACGTCCTTGTCATTGATGGTGGCAGCAGAGATGTCAAAACCCTAGTCCAAGCGAGAGAGTTGACAGGATAGCGGAGGGTTATATAAAGCCCAAACATGAACCAAATCACAAGCATGTTCCATTCTGATAGCTGCTTGGTTCCTGACCATTCGTCTGCCCTTGATGATGACCATTGAGTCCAAGCTTTTCTATACACACCACCTGGACAATATGGTCTACTTATATAACTGATCTTTATCAAAGGAGTTGCCTTCTTTGAACAGAGTTGCTAGACAGATTGTTCAATTTTATAATGCTCCTGTATGGTATAGGCTCCATACCTTGAACTCTCGGCCATTTATATTTAGTTCTAAAGAGAATGGAATATAATCTATTCTAAAGGAGGTCTGAAGATATCCCAGATATTTATTAGGTTTTCAAACAACTCTCAGTTTTTTGTCCCTTGTTAATATAGGTGGTAAATGTACTTTATTTGTTGAACATATATGCTTAGGCAGAGTGTCTGTTTCTTATTGTGGTAAGGCTCCGCTACTGCTTTTAAGTGTGTGCATGTGTGCATGCTTGTCTATATGTTTGCATGTATGGTGGCAGGCTGTCTGTTCAGTACAGGTACATGAAGAAGAGAACGGAACTCGTAGCTTTCTATGTTGGGCAATAAGCACAGGCAGAATGGTTTTAGGTCTTTGACAACTCTGTTACTATTTAGTTTCTTCCTTTTCAGCTCTCTGTACCACTATTTATTAACTTCACTATGGTTTCAAATATGATTTGCAATTCTGTTTAAAAAATATTAATCGAAAGACATAAACAATGGGCTTACATTCACTTGCCATGTTATCATCACAGCTGTCAATCTTCCTTAAGGCATTTGATGTTCTTGAAGTATCATTTCATTGTACTGATTGATTGCTAAACTAGCAACTCTAATATATTTCATATGCATGCTGATATTTCTACTTTTAAAGTATCTTAAAAAATGTTGCAGAAGTCTGTTGTCACATAGGCTTCTAGATTTACTGATTATGGGGATTCAATTCACAGGAATATCTCCAAGGAAATCCTTTATGGCTGCAATATATCAGAACTCCCTTAGTGACTTTAGGGTATGAGAGCACCTACGATGTTTTTGTTAAAGCTCATGGCGGCGGGCTCTCGGGTCAGGCACAGGCAATTTCTCTTGGTATCGCACGTGCTTTGCTTAAGGTCAGTGAGAACCATAGGGCTCCTTTGAGGAAAGAAGGTCTTCTGACTAGAGATTCTCGAGTTGTAGAAAGAAAGAAAGTCGGTCTCAAGAAGGCACGCAAAGCCCCTCAATACTCAAAGCGTTAAAGGTAGAACTTGGAGCAAATACCTTCTGTTCCGTCTGTTCTTTTGATGGTTTTTTGGTACATATCAACATCTCTCTGTTTGCAGATTGTGTGATCGGCTGATCTTTTCTTGAATGGCCATGGCCAGCTTTTCTTCTGGTCTACCCTTATTTTACCAGTTCCAAGAAACTAAAAAAATATGGGTAGAGAGAGAGATGGTTGTGCAAAATTTGACAAGAAGATCCAGTTTTGGTTTCACCTTATTTCTGCTCCACATTCTATGAGGTGACCAATTTGTCCAGTTTCACCTCAGCAATCTATGAGGCCACCAATCTGCCTACTTGTGCCATGTTTCTATTCTGCATTCTATGAGGGTACCAGTCTGTTTTCATTTAGAGAAGTCTGAACTCGGTGTTAACAAACGTTCAGCTACCTTTATCTCATATGTTTGGGACTGTTACTTACCTGTATGGTGGATGCATGGTTGTATTAAGAAAGGGGAATAGCCTTTTAGTGTAGTTGCTCAAGCGGTTGCGCTGACTGGTTATAGTTCTTTTCTGCGATTATTGATTTGGATAAATCATAAATCTCGCTGTTATTGTTACCTCGGTGCAGGTTCTGTGAGGAACTCTTGCAAGCTGAGTTTTACTTTAGACAAGCAAGAACTCTCTTGAGGCTGACTGTTTGCTGGAGGATTGGATGCATCAGTTTTTTTTATTCCATGTCTCTCCGATGTACAGTTGTTGAATGTCTATTGTTGTCTGCTTGTTTTTTGAACCTACATTTTTGCTACCTGGACTGCCAGTTGCATTGAGATGGTTCAAATTAAAGTAAATTGTGTTATCTTGTGGAATGCTGTTCTTTATTTTCCTTTCTATTAGGATCTGTATGTTGACCAAAGATAAATGTTCTGCCCAAATGGGTAGTAGTTAGTCTCAAAATATAGAGCTAATCCTCCATCGCCTTGAAATGCGAACTAGCTTCAATTTCCAGAGCCGGGTCGGGCTCTCATGATCTCCGGACTACTTGGAGCGGCCGCCCTCCCCTTGGAGCTGAAACTGTTACCTTGTTGCATGCACTTTGCTTTAAAGCACGGCTTCAACCAAGAAATCCAACTCAGATTTTTTCCATTCATCTTTTCGGAGAGAAGGGGAGGAAGATCCGCTCGTACCATAATTATCTAAGCTTATAGTTTTTGGAATGCACCATCCAAGCAACGAGCTTAAACATCCGGTCGCTAACCAGAGGGATTTGGGCAAACCCTACTCAGGAATGAGTAGAAACTTACAGCTTATCATCAATCCGACGTTGATTTTCTGTAAGTACGAATTCATTGTTTGATTCCTTTGATTGATTAAAATTAACGGTTGTCCTTACCTACGAATAACACACCGAAATCGAGATTTGCCTGCTAGCCGAGGTTGACCTCATGCTTATGGTGTCTACTGTGAGGACAAGCCTGGACCGTCCAAGATGCATGACTGGTTCCAGTATTAAAAAAATGTCAAGGTGCATTACATTGCCTACTTTAGCGGACGATGTTCTGGAGGCCGAAAGAAGAAGTAAAGCATGAACGATAGGAGATCTCTCTCTATCTATATTTTATATAGATAGGTAGATATGTATATAATGTTTTATTTTATCAGATAAACTAGGACGAGAATCATCATGATAAAATCAATTTGAGGATGGGACTGGATTCGAGCCATAAGTATCCAATATTTGATATTTTTATTATCCCAGTCTGACCACGAAAATAGCAGATCGAGGTACAGAATCTGTAGGAGCCGAATTGACAATTAACAGTGCCGATTTCTGCTGTGCATGGAGTGCTCGTCTTGCACAAGTCCATAAGACTATAAAGACTAAAAATAAGTTAGCAAACAAAGAATATATGTGCGAATATTTGTGGCAATTACTAAATGCAACTTTGTTTCATTTGGTGAATAAGTACATCTATCATCTTTTAGGAATTAGGTTCGAAAACTTAGCGAATCTTGATCTGCCCTATAATTACTTCTAGACCCTTAGGCCTTTATACAACAATGACAACGAGTTGCAAATGGGGCCAGACTTATGGTCAACTCCCCTACCTTCCTTGGGTGCTACAGTTGAATTTCCACAAATATCTTAGGAATTTTGAGGTGGCTATTATGGCAGCAAGCTAATTGATTTGGCTCAAGAAACATCAATTGGCATGTTTTAGCGAGGTTCCATATTGTTTGTATGATTTGAGATGGTGCGAGGTTGGTTCCAAGCAAGATTAACACAGGCTCTTGGAGCAAGTATTATGTATGTAAACAAACCAAGCTCGTGTGGGCTAGGCTATGCTTATGATTCAAATAATAAGCGAGTTTCATTTTGCCCCTATCTTATAGCTGAATTGTAAATAAATAATCTTGATGTTTCCCAATACCTCTAGATACATGCTTTTGAATCCTTTCTTAGATCTTAATCTGAGGGCGCATTCTTTTATAGTTAAATATAATAAAAAAAATTATTCTACTTTCTCATTGACCAACTTATCTATATTCTCATATTTTTCAAGATGAAAAAATTGCTTTTTCTTAAATAGTATTAACCTATAAAATAGAAAAAAATCTTACCCACTTTAGATTGCTAAATCATTTTTCCATCAACCACTAATGTAGGTATTTAATTTTATATCTAAAATACTCTATTCTTATTTTCAATATCGCTATCATTAAATATTCAATAACTCAGTCATCCACTTTCTTTACATCTAAAAAGCATAAGAAATGTTGTAGAAACTATGAATAAATCTTAACAACTTACTCAAAATATTAATATTATAAAAGAATATAAATAATAAATTTTATAACAAACTTTTTTATATATTAAAATATAAATAAATATTTTTTAATTAAATATTATTTAAAAAATATTTATTAAAAAATATAAATTTTTAAATAAATATTTTCTCACCAAAAACCTGTAAAGTAAAATGCTATTACTCTTGTCGGTCTTGCACCGTTATCCAGTCAGACCACTGAGTCGACTCAACCATCACCCGGACCGAGTTACTCCGATTCCTCCGATCCTCCATTCGTACGATTGTATTCCTAATTCCGTTCTCGCTCGGGAGACGGACCTCGGTATTCCAGTCGATGGGTGGCTTTCCTCTCTGAAGGGAGAAACAACGCGCCAAAGCCCTAATTCCAACCTTGCCCTCCAATTCCTCTTCGAGATCCGCCTGTCACCGCCGATGTCCTCCTCGATGCTTAACAGCATCTCCGTCTCCGTCTCCGACGACGACGATGTTACCGGCCGAATGCGGGTCCGGGTCCGCCATAAGCGCAAGAAACCCGGAACCCGCGGGCGGCCCGATTTCTGCCGGAGAATCGTGAGGAAGGCGATACGGTGGTGGACGGTACTCCTTTTCCTCCCGGCGATCGCGCTGCTCCTCGTCGAGAGCTCGAAGGTGGCGAGGAAGCCCCAGGGGGAGCCCAAATTGGAGCCCGTCGCTGTAAAGGAGTCGACGGGGAACCTAAACCGCCTCGACCCCATCACCAGAGTCGTCAGGGGCGTTAGAGAGCGTAAGATGATGCGAATCTCTTGCTTGTTGTGTTTTTTTTTTGCTTGGATTTCTGTTAGTTTTTCTTGAAAAAATTGATCCTTTTGTTTTTCTGGTCTGGAAAAAGCCCTAAAGAATTTTAGAAATTTAGTAAACAAAGTGTAATTTTGAGGATTTAGTAAATGTTATATCCTCTATGCAATTTGCTTGGCATGCAGCAATATAGGGTTCATCAACCTCGGAAGGAGTTTTATATTTTAAAATAGGATATTTAACTCATAAATGGATCGGAAAGTGGAAACTTGAGGAAATGCATTGTTATATATTATTATTTCTTTTTGCTGAGAGTTCGAGCTAGTACATTGTCTGAGCAATACGGCGAATAAGAGGAAATGATAATTCAGAGGTTCTTGTTTAGTTCCCATTTTACGGGTCAAAATGAAGGAATAAAAAAAAAGTATATCTTGTTTCTGCCATGTAGTAAAACCTTTGAATGTTCTTACATATTTTCAAGATGAATATGTGGCAATAATTGGTGAGTATATTTGAACAACTGCTCAGACGAGTAACTTGCATAGACAATGATGCTACTAGGATTATGTTAGTGGGGAGGGTATGAGTTCGAAAGAAAGGGAGGGAATAGAGGGAGACATCCATCTTTTTATTTTTAAAGATGATTCTGAGGTGAAAGATCTACAAGTTATGGCGGTAGATCCATATTGCTGCTGTCCAATTATAAGATTATGACTCTTTAACAATATAGTCTGTTTACATGTTTCTCCCTTTTTTTTTTTTTTTTTGTTGGGGGGGGGGGGGGGGGTTTAAAACATACCATTCTTACTTGTACCCAGCTTTTGGTTTTAAGCTGGGTTCAATGATTCAATCTCATAAGCTGAAGGTTGCGGATATTGATGTTGATCAGTTCGCCATGGTCCTGGACCCATTTATGACAGATATCAGACACATGAGATTGTAGAATTGTGAGTAGTTACTGAAAAGGTTTGTTTCTAGATTGCTGAATATCTGCTGTCAAGTCTTTCTGTTCATTTTCACTTTCTTGAGCATCCTAAACAGGTTCAGGCTGCCTGTTCTTCATTATAAAAGAACTTTCGCAACTTTCAGAATGTTAGTCTGTTCTTTATAACTTCAGTGTCCAACCCAAGTTTAGAGCTTCATTTCTTTAAAACGTATGTTTTCTGGATTTGACAGCTTGCCTGAAGATGCTCGGTCCAGAAAAATTACAGAAACTGGAGTTCCCTGCTAGTGCAGAACCCAATGTTCCCGTCAAAAGAGTTGTTTATAAATCAGATTCAGGGGAACACCTTGCTGCGGGTAATGCCACACTTTTGCCACAGTATGCTGGAGGGGCAAGATTTAATTTATTCACTGGAAATCAAACACTCTATGAGAGAGGAAAAAGTTTCAAGGTTCTATTGCTGCACCTAATCAATGTTCAGTTTTCAAGAGTTCTTTTTGCCAAAATTCCTTGTAAAATTAAATGCCCAGGGTGTCTTCTTGCAATGAAACTTACCAAATTATCATGTAATGTCTAACTTCTGCCTAAATCATTGCTTTGCAAATTGTGATGGACCTTCGTCCCTGGCTGTGTTTCTTTTGTTTACCTTAGCATATTTTTTACGTGCACTTACGATTGTTTTCAGGTGAATGAAACTGCTGTGGTGCACTGTGGTTTCTACAGTGAAAATGGTGGGTTTAAGATTTCTGATGATGACAAAAATTACATGCAAACTTGCAGAGCTGTCGTATCTACATGTGCATTTGGTGGCGGGGATGATCTCTACCAACCTATTGGGATGACAGAGGCATCACTTGAAAAGGTTTTATTTTGCAAAGTTCTGTTTCATTTGTTCTGTGGTTCTGTTTACTTATGCATGGATCTTGTTTTAATGCAGGTTTGCTATGTGGCATTTTGGGATGAAATCACTCTCTCAGCTCAGGAAGCAGAAGGAAACATAATTGGTGATGACCGTATGATTGGTAAATGGCGTATCATGGTTGTTAGAGATCTTCCTTTTGCTGATCAACGGTTGAATGGAAAAATACCAAAGGTAGAGAAAAAGTTGTGAATACATTGTACTTATTTTTCAATGCTTATGACAATCTTGTTGTGAAAATTTTTAGATTTTCACTGTCTTTCAGCTTTTCCAGTCAGTATCTTCATTTCTTTGATGCACCCCCCCACCCCTCCTTCCTTTTTTCCCAATTGTTTAATACATACCCAAATCATGACAATCAAGCCTCTTCTCAACTATTAGGATTCAGTTTTATTTGTCCCTGTTCACTAGGATTCCTATTTAGGGCCACATCTAGTTTGTTAGTTCAAGCTTTTCCATGCTGTTTCTCACAATTCACATCTATGTTACATCAAGTCTTCTCTTCCTCGTGCATCTATCAATACAAGTTAAAGTACCTCTTCTTATTTCACCCGCCTAAAGTCTTTGTTGTATACATCCATAGCATCTCAATCGATTTTCAATTACCTATTTATCATTTGTCCTTGACTTATGTAACTCGCACAGCTTCTCTAACATATTCATCTCTGAATTTATTCTTTATAGTTTTACCACACATTCATCTTAAAACTCTCATTTCTATCGTGCTCAACTTCTTTTTCTGAATCCTTTTTGCTGCCTAACATTTTGAGTCATACAAACCTGGAAGCCTTATTATAATCCTATAGTATTTTTCCTAAATCTCCAAGATGTGCATCAGTCACATAATACCCTAGAGGCACTTCTCCAATTAATCCAGAAAACTCTAATTATATTACATATATTTTCATCTATCTCTTGATTATTTAATATATAAGATACTAAAATGATAAGGAGAGGTATTTATTTCAGTTATGCCAAACTATTTTATTATTGAGCATGAATGCGGTGTTATAGTTGAATGTAGTCGGCCACCTTACCTTCAATAGTAAAAATGATCAATAGGAACTCTATTAGGATCTTATTTATGCATGGTTTTCCTGCAAGCTACGGATGTCTCTTCCATCTATCCAGCTGGGTAGAAATTGGAGCTTTTCACTTTCTTCTTGACAAAGCTGTAATATTTAAAATAGGCTTCGCTAATTCTTCAGTATTCTGCACATTGTTTTAGAATTTGGTTGTGCATTAGATGACATTCTCCTTTACTGCTACAGATGTTGAGCCATCGCCTTTTTCCTGAAGCAAGGTATTCAATCTGGGTAGACTCAAAGTCTCAATTTCGAAGAGATCCATTAGGTGTACTGGAAGCACTGCTTTGGCGTACAAATTCCATCCTTGCCATATCTGAACATGGAGCACGCAGTAGCCTGTATGATGAGGGAAAGGCCATTGTTAAAAAACACAAAGCAACCCCGGAGGAAGTGGAAGTGCAGTTAAATCAGTACCGGCAAGATGGTATTCCTGATGAGAAAAGGTTCGATGGGAAGAAAGGTTTGCTTCTAATTATACCTTTTAAGTTTATATATGCTGAAATTCTGATCATTGTGTCTCTAAGTATTGGATAGCATCATAAGCAGGGTAGGTCGTGGACCAAGGTTTTGTTGCTAGTTGCCTGTAGGTTTTTATGGTTGGCTAGAGCATCTTTGAACTGGACTTAGGGTATCCTTGCAGTGGCAGCCTCCATTGCGCTGCCAACTTGGACTATGCTTTCAGTTGTGGGTGAGTGAATACTCATCCAGGTTGAGTACAACTCAGCTTCATCCCATTATGGGTTTGATCTTTTCTCAGCAGAGCGAACCTTATTCAAAAGCAAACATATCTCTAAAACCATTTATCTCCTTGCAACGTTTATGTTATATCTGATTTCCAAAAAACGGAACTGATGGTAATGTTTTGCCCTGTTCAGCTCTAGCTGAAGCTTCTGTGATTGTAAGGGAGCACACACCAATGACGAATCTCTTCATGTGTCTTTGGTTCAATGAGGTGGTCCGGTTCACATCACGCGATCAGCTTAGTTTTCCCTATGTTCTCAGACGACTAAAGATGCCAGGCCTTAACATGTTTCCTGTGTGTACCCGCAAAGATCTGGTGAACAGTATGGGCCACAAGCGTAAGGTGAAGCCCCTTGCAAGGACCAACTAGTGGAGGATTTGAGACTGATCTGCTATACATGTATCTCATTTATTTGCAGGTAGCTGCATTAATTAATAATATAGCATATTTTCTATTTATCTCTTCTTCTTCCTCCCGTTGGTGCATAGTTTTGTGGTGGAAGGTTATTTTACGTGGCTCTTTCTTTTGTTTAGAATGCCCATCATCCAGAACAAGAGTCAAGAGGTCTTGCCTTTCTTACCCAACTCAGAAACATGGAGTGGTTTTTAAAGCTCCTTTCCTTGTAAAAGAATGTCACCTTATACTTGTATTATTTCAAATTGTCTTTGCAGGCTAAATTGCTCTTATTAACTTGCCCGAGAAATTTTTGTTTTACAATTTCTGAAGTCTGAGATTATGAGTACTGCACAATGCAGGGTACCTATTTTGACTCTTTTGACTTGAAAAGGTTGTTTAGTGCTTGATACTGATCGATTCATTTTGTTTTTGATGGTCTAATCAGCTGACGAAGCTTAATTTCATTGAGGTTTACCATCTATACTAATATCATCCTATTGCAAGATCTTTATATGATACAGTATGAGAGTCGTGCTTCATTACTCTTGAGGTGGGTAGCTCGCTGCCGCATGTGCATAATGGATAATTCATCTTTAAAACCAAACCAGACCGGTTGGTTAAACCAGTTTTGCTGGGGACATGAGTTGGTTTAGTATCCAAAAAACTGCGTCAATTGTGTGAGAAATTATATCGTGCGCTATATATGCATCATATCAATCGCCTTATCTCATTTTTGTGGGCACTCATCGAGGGTAAGAGCACGGATATCAATCGCCTTTTCTTATTTTTGTGGGCCAATCATCGAGGATACAATTTCTCAAATTGTGTAAATCTAAAAGCTAGGCTGAAGTACGCTTTTGGGTAACCGTTGCTGTATTTTATCTTTGGGAAACCAACAAAACTCCAATGAGACGCCACTCATGTGCATCCAAGCTTTTTTGTAAGGATTCATCTTAGAGTTTACTTCTTTGTCCTTGATGTGAGCTGTATTCGTGAATGATCATGACATGTGCGCCGGTCTCATCATTGCCATGTAATCATGAACCAACCATGCCATGTGAGTTGATTTCCAGCGGCTAGATTTTTCATTTTTATCACTAGCAGACTTTTATTCTGGTCTTATCAGCAATTATAATTTTTATTTTATTGCAATACAAAATATTTGGTTACCGCTCGCGGGACTCTGCTCCACCTTTATCCGTCCCTTTCCCCCATAAATATACTCTTTTTTCTAATTGGCACACTCCTCTTCTCAGTCCGTTCTCCTTTTCTTTAACCAATATAACAACCGGGAGTGACCGTAATTAGCACTCCACAGATATTTACAAAAAAATAGTTAATTGTGATCATAGTCATCGTTTTGCATTAATGCGCCAAGCTTCGATACTGTTTCAAGAACAGTTTGCAGGGATCCACAATTCTATATATATATCAGACTAGAAATATCTCCTGCATCTTGATGATTTAGAAAACTGAAATAGTAACATAATAATTCAGAGTTGATATCAAGTTCATTACCAAAAAGCAGCACCATGGCATTTTCTTTCTAGTTAATTATGCTCCATAAAAATATTTATGACCACTACTTCACAACTTTGCACTATAGCATTGCGTTGTTGCTTCATAGGGTGAAGAGGATCCAAGAAAGTGGTAGATAGAATAGTGCTGAGGACTGGTATTGGACTCTCTTTTGCCATCACCTTGGCAGCGTACCCACCATCTGACTCCTTGTCTAATTTCTTTTGAAAAGTTCTCTTATCGTTTCCGCTGAACAAAGTCCAACGCGTGGCCATGTATTGTATCCGTAAAATATTTCAACTTTGGTTTAAAAGTGGAGGAAAATACATACTTTTCGCGTCTGTTTTGGCCTCGAATCCGAGAGCTCTCTTTCTTTCACTTCCCTTCGCTTCTCTTTCTTTCACTTCCCTTCGCTTCTCTTCACTGCTCGTCAATCAAGCACACATCCGCCTGAGAGCTTCGTGACACGCCGGGAGACGCGACCTTTAAGCTCTTCTTGCTTCAGAGTCTTTCTTTTTTTCATTATCTCCCTCTAGTTTTATTGGTACCTGTGATGGATGACTTTTTAAACTTTAGTATTTTGTGTGAATTATTTTTTATGCTTCTTTTCTTATGTAGACACGTTCCCTTTATGATACTGGTCCTGGAAAACGAGACGAAACCTCTCTAAAGAGATTCTAATTTTCTATCCTCGAATTGTTGGAGTAACTCTCCAGTTTTAATCACTCTAAATTGCCATGGTGGAGGACTTAATCTTGGAATTGTGACAGAAGAATTTAAGAGGTGGTACGGTAAAGGCATGAAACCTTTTTTCTCCTTCTAACATTAAAATTTGTATGTTAATGTCAGTAAGAATGTCAGTTAAAAAATAAAAAAACTAGGCTTGTATCAGTTCAATTTTGGACAAAGTATACTTGAGATTCGGTTGGCTTTGCCCTTGGAGTAAAGAACAATAGAGCTACAAAATTGTAGGCAAATCTTAGATAAGATTTATCTTAGTGCATGACTACATTGCATATGAGCATCTTTCTGGATCTCAATATAACACGCTTAGCTGCGAAAAGAGTTCTTTGTCCATGGGATATCTAATTAAAAGTTTCTCACTATCAGCTTCATTATTACGTGAGACTAAGAGTATGTCTGTCAGTCTTTTGTATTCTAATCATCCTCCATCCTGTTGTTGTTGGGCTGCAATAAAATAATTTATTGCGAAGACAATTAATTTCTTTGTCTTGGTCACCCGGCTTCAAAATCTAGATGCAAAAGATTAAATATGTTTGTCGGTCTTAAATTTGTAATATGTAATGGAAATCTGAATTACTATAAGTTGACTAAAATGTAGCATTGTTGAAATAGGGACTTCTCATCTAGCTCTTGTATGCACACAGCTCGTAGACTGAAAAAATTTTGCAACATCATGAAAAGAAAAAAAAATGCAGGAAACTTCGTTGACAAAATAAACTAGCAGTAGCTTTTGCATTAGTAGAATAGCATATGAAAACAAAAGGTGAGTTCATAATGGAAATGTCTATATGTATGTAATGCTCGACAATGTCAATAAATCTTTCGATCAAAGAAGTAGTTAGTTAAAGAATTTATGCTTGATACGATGTCCTGAAGAAGGAACGAAATTACCTTCTTAAGGATTAATGGTAGGATTACATTGGGATATGACAATTTACTCAGGGACATGTGCTTGTAAAGGTGATTGGAGGCATTGATGTTATCTACTTTCTGTTAAATGAGGTTGCTTTACATTGAACCATAGTTCTTAGCATGCTGTTAAGTATTTTGCAAAATGAGGATATGGTTTTTCCAAACTTAATGCAGCTGTCCCCAAATTTGCAATCTGATGACATGACAAGAAATTTGCTTAGGATTTGATTTAGAATGTCAAAAAATGTACCAAAAAAAATTGATACAAGTAAAACTATGGTTCAAAGTCTCCTAGTAATACTAATGTGGTGACTGATGGAACACAAAGAAGATAACCAAACATTTTGTTCAATAACGTCTTGTTTAATGCAGGATGACAGGACCTGGTCCTGCTAGTAGCAGCAGCAGTCAAGATCCATATGAAATAAATGGTGCGATTCTTAGCCCTCCCTCCTCCCTCTCAAAAAAAAGGGAAAAAATCCATACAAAATAGGCAGTAAAGAAACCCATTTTTCCAGCTAGATCATGTCAGGTCCCATTCTATTCTAAGAGTATACCCAGGCTTGCATAGAATACTCTCAACGTGCAAAGCTACAAAGTCATGTGGTAACAGCAAGACTTTGGCTATTTTCTTCTGCGTAATCCAATGGGACTTTAAAAAGGTGTACTTTTTTTCCCATCACTTGAGGGAAAAGGGACTGTGTTGCTGACCTCTTTGCTCACACTGTCTCTTGCCTTGGCATTGCAAAAGGCCAAGCCTGTCTACATCATTTAAAAAATTGATTCTTTGACAAACAATAAGCTCTCTGGGACAAAGACAACTTAGGTATCTTGACCTTTTCAGGAATTTGTTAGCTCAAAGCGAGAGGAAGAACCCAATAGAGCTAGTTTCCTTTGAAGGACCCAATGCCTCCTTTATCCCTCACTTTCATCCCTTTTGAGGGTTGTTTATCTTTACCTTTTTTCTCCTTTAAAAAGTTTTTAACATTCTCCGGATAAAACCCCTTGTCTTTAATGCTGAACAATCTAGTTTAGGGGTCTAGACTATAAAACATATATAGATAAAGTAATCAACATTCCTGGCCATCCATTTACATTATCACAGTCCAGATTTTAATGACTTTTACGTCACTGAAACTGGGAGTGTAGTAGCATTTCGGTCAATACTTGGTTATAAATTTTTATTACATAAATTCTCAAATATTTTAATTTAGAACCAACATTTTTATTACTTATTACTAACTGAAATTTTGCTGATGGTTTTTAAATTTTGACCAGACAAACATCAGTTCCCACAGGTAGCCAAACTTTGTTTATGTTGTCAAACTTCTAATAATTAAGCTTGTATCAGTAAAGAAGGGCTGAATAGTGTTTCCATGGTATTTGTTGCTACTATTGTGCTAGTGACTCTCCATATAAAGTCTACCTTTGTTAATCTATTTTTCCAAAAGGAAATTAAAAGTTAAGGCATTTTAGAGTGCGTCATGGTCAAATATCTTCTTTCAGGAGTATTTATGCGCCTCTAAGCGTAGCAGTTCAGCTCTTTCCTGTGCTGGGCTTAGACCTTTCTATATCATTGTTTGATTGGTGGGAATGCTTTGTCTGGTGGCTTTGCAGACTGCTAAGAATGTTGGATTTTGATGGGAAGTAGGGATATCTAAAGACCAGTTTGGCCCCTGGATCACTGGCTTTGGTTCTCCTGGCTGCTAAGTGCTAATCAACCAGTTTTGGCAAGTAACTTCCATTTTTCTCTCAGTCAAGGATGTTAGTAACTTAGATGTCTTCATTCTGCTTCCATGCTGTTACTTATTTACTTTTGATAAAGTATTCTTTTGTGGTGGCTAAATGCCAGAAGAGTGTCCTCTCTTATACCCCACTCACAGAAGGTTTGGTGATATTTTCAGCTGTTTCTCACAATCTAAGCTATTGAGGAAAGCTATGACATCCAAATACAAGAGGTGAAACGCTACAAGCCTTTTCTGGAGGAAATGAATTCCAGCAAGATGTCTTCAAGGCATAAGCGCTCCAAGAGGTAGCTGATCTATAAAAATCTGTTTCCACTACTTATTTTTCTCTCTTTTTGTTGTCACTGGTTCTTAAAGGAATCCAAAGGCTTTTGGGAAAGTGGAAGTTTGGTTGATTTAGCTAGAAAACAGTGTAAGTGGTCAGGAGTTTTACCCCGAAAATATATGGTGTTTGTAGTTGTGCATCTGGTTTTTTTGACAGATTCTGCATTATTTCTGGATACACCCTTGCTAATAATTGTTGTTTGGTAATGACAGTGATTCTGAAATGAGAATTAGGGAAGGCAAATTGGATTCTTCATCGAAAGCCATCCATCACATTGAGCTGGTAAAACTCTTGTCATCATTCCCTCCATTAAGCTGGTAACATTTCGTATGTCGAGAATGCTGGGATTTTTAGCTCATATATGCTGAGGAATCTAAAACTTATTTTCAATTACTCCAATGGTAAAGGTGTTAAGCTTTGGTGATTTTAGACTTCTACCTGAAACTTTACCTTATTTTCTTCCATGCTTGTGGCTTTTGGTTTTGAAGGAACCTTCTAAGTCACATGTTAACCGGAAAAGATGGTGTTCTGAAGATAGTGCCATAGTGGCAATAAGGCTTTATTTGATCAGATTAGGAGTGAAATTGCTTCTCTATGATCAGCTTAGTTGTTCTCAGTAGAAGAAATAATAGATATTTATTTATTTGATTTGAGATTTAGGAAAAGGGAAATGCCATGGGAGATTTCGACGTGAAGAAGAAACCACTGCCTGATGCCGAGATCCAGGATTCTTTGAAACAAGAGGTATGCAATGGAACCTATAGCTCTCTGAAATAAGAATACTGGGATTTTTTTGCTCCTTACTAAGTTGTTTGACATCCTCATCTGACTGTCAATCTTTGATTTGCTGTCAAGTCCTCTCAAATATTAACTCCCATTTGGACGGTCCGATGCAGCCTAATATTCTTCAGTTCCATTGGCTGATTGCCATTTCAGTCATTAATCATTTACTTTTCAATTATGACTCTAGAAAGGCTGTGATCATCTGAAGCACTGGATGTTCAAAAGACGAAATCATTGGTTAAGTTTATCATTTATCAAACACTGAATGATTCTTGACTATGGATGGCTTTAAATTTTAGTTTTCTATTTCTATTTCTTAGTGAGTTTGATAATATTTTATTTAACTCATAGGAAAGCACTGTAAAGCCTAGATTTAAACAATGCGTCATGCATATATGGACATTAGGCTTTGTTCCTTTGTCCAAGAGTTTTCCTATTCTTATTAGGCCGTGCAACATTTGAAATGAAATATGAAGAAGTGACTGGATCCTTCTCCTCCTCACAAACCACACTCCGTATTTCAAATGCAAATTTCTCTGGCAATATGTGAAGAAAGATATACTCAAGTCACCTTTATTGTACAGTGGTCATGTCCTTGTTTTGGGTGGAAACCATGTGATGCTCTTGTTGCTTCAGAGCTATTCTTCTTGGAAGCAAACAATGTTCTTCAAATTAAACTGTTTCCAGCCCATATGAGAAGCTGTAGCTTCTCATTTGGTTTGACGCAAACAGGGAGAATTGTTGATAGGGCTTCACACATTTTGAGCACTGGACTCGAAATTTCTTAATGATCATGGTTGGTTCTATGAAGTCAATTCATGCTACCTCTGCATGCTAATTTTTATGCCTTATTCTGTCAATGCTCTGCAGATACTGCAACTTGAGAAGCGACTGCAGGATCAGTTGATGGTGCGTGGTGCTCTAGAAAAAGCATTGGGATTTAGGTCTTCTGCTCTTAATTCTTCAAATGATATGTTGATGCCAAAGGTAGCTCTTTTCTGTTTTCTATCTTAAATGCTCAGTTTCCTTTATAACCACCCACTTGCAGCAGTCAGTCTGATAAGGTTTTTGCTGTCACATAGCCATCTTGAGGTTTGGGGTGAGCAGGGCCTTAGATGCTGTTATAAATATTGTTTTCTTTTTATTGTTTCATAAGAATATGTCCTAGTGCTTATGTTGACCCACTTGACTTTCTAGATTATTTGATAGAATAAAACAACTTTTGTGAGATAATTTCTACTTTTTTTTTTTTTTTGCTTGTTCATTTGTGGCATAACACCAAGGTTGCCTTTTGCTCAAGCCTCCACTTTAGAACTTATATTATCAATTCTGTTGCTGAATTTGGATTCATTTGTGAACTTGTACTGTGTGCATCTTGGCTTAATATCTTTTTTTAATTATTGTATCTTGTTGTCGGCAAGTTAAATGATACCACCTTTATTTGCTCTCAGCCTGCTAAGGAACTGATAAGGGAGATTGCCGTTTTAGAGTTAAAAGTTACGTACTTGGAGCAGTATCTGCTATCACTCTATCGAAAAGCTTTTGATCAACAAATATCCACAATATCTCCCCCCTCTGTTGGAGAGATATCAAAAAGGCCATCAAGCACCCAACCACCACTAGTTCAAGAAACTGCAAAGCTAGGCATCTCATATAACAGACGAAATCCAGCAGTTCAATCTGATCGGATACAGCTCCCTCGAGAATGGGTTATCAATGCAGAGAGTGAAGTTTATGAAGCCAAGAGCCAGGAAAAGCTAGCTGGTCCTGGAATTCACTGGAGCCATTCGTTGCTTTCACAACGTGCAGTTTGTTCAGCTAGAATATCTCCTTCAGAAGAAAGTTTAGCTAGAGCTCTTTACTCATGCCACTCTCAACCTCTGTCTTTTCTCAAGGTAACTGGATGTTTGCTTATCACTGGACGGTCCATCACTTTTCTTAATTACTAGCAACCGTATGACTGCCTGAAATTTCTTCTTATTTGGGATTTTGATCGTTACTGCACAGGAAAAACGGAATGCCACTTCGGGTGTGACAAGCTTAGCAGAATATCTTGGTACAAGCTTAGCTGATGATGTTCCTGAGACTCCTAATAAACTTTCTGAGAATATGGTGAGATGCATGGGTGCTATATATTGCAAACTCGCTGACCCTCCTTTAGTTCATCATGGATTCACATCTTCTCCAACTTCATCCTTTTCATCAATGAGTGCGCTGTCTCCTCATTATTTGGGAGATATGTGGACTCCTGTCTGTCAAAGAGAATGTACTCTTGATGCTAGGTTAATAAATCCTTTCCGAGTTGAAGGATTAAAAGAGTTTAGTGGACCATACAATGCAATGGCGGAGGTGTCCTTGATTTGTAGGAATCGTCGCAGGTTGAAAGATGTTGAAAACATGCTACAAAATTATAAGTGAGTCTCCTGATTATGGTATTATCGGTTTGTATCATGTGTATGAAATTATTAGCTATTGTATAAAATACTATTTTGGCCGATCTATTTATTATGTTCAATCCTGTTTTATTCCATTATTCTGATTAGAATTGTTTTATTCTGTTCTATTTATTATGACAGAACTAGTCTCTTTGAGAAACCACATTTTTACCACGGATCTATTCCTCTGATGATTAAGTATAACCCTTAAAGAAGGCAATCCATGAACTGTGTGCTATTTTAACCATATGTTTTCATTTGTTCAGGCACATCATTCACCAGTTGGAAACAGTTGATCTAAGAAAGATGAAGAATAAAGAAAAGCTTGCCTTTTGGGTCAACATACACAATGCTTTAATGATGCATGTAATGATTTACCTATTATTTTGGAACCTTCATCATGTTGTTTCTGTATAAATCTTTCTTGCCCTCTACGATTTGTACTAATTTGTGCCGCCTCTGCAGGCACATTTGGAACATGGCATTCCACAGAACAATGCAAGAAAAGCATCACTTCTCATCAAGGTAAATGCATAGGCAATTGGCAAAGGTTTTAACCTCCCAAAACAGAAGTGTGTTTAGCTGAGTGATTAGGGAGTGACAAATATCATCATCATGATTGCTTTACCACAGGCTACATGCATGGTAGGTGGTCGCTCTGTAAGTGCAGCAACAATACAAGGTTCAATTCTAGGATGCCGAATAAATTGTCCTGGACAGGTGCGTCCGTCATCCTTCTCGATGTATGTATGTGTCGCACTGAAATTTTGCAACTTTAACATAAATGATGCTCATGTTTATGCTTTCTGAAATGCCTCTCTTCGGTAATGGTAATTGTTTCAGTTTCCCAAGTTAGGCATCTATCACACCAAAGAAGTTTGCATACTGAGATGATTCATATTGCAACTCTTAACCATTTTTGGAGAAGATTTAACATCGACAAACTAGTTACAGTTTTCCAGTTTCTAAGAGATATAAATGATGATCTAGCAGTACTTGTGGAGCAGAAAAAAACTATTTAGTTACCGTCCACTGGAAAATTAGATGTGGCAAGGTTCAAGGACCTCTCACTTGCCGCACTACTAATTGAAATACTAACATCAATAAACAATTCAAAATGAGGCTAAGTCTTTTTTTTTTAAATTTATCTGTAGTGGCTTCGGATGTTTTTCTATCCAAGGATGAAGTATAAAGCCGGTGACGGGTGGCAAGCCTATGCGATTGAGCAACCAGAACCGCTCCTACGCTTTGCACTTTGTTCAGGAAGCCTTTCTGATCCCGCAGTAAGATTTTACATTTAGTCCTGCCATGTTTTATATTTAGACAGTATGATCGCAGTTAAGAAAGAAAGATTGAGCTCGCACATTTTTTTTAATGGCCCGAGATAAAGTAGTCTTAATGCGGATTGCAATTCCATTGGCCATCTTCTATGATATTGTTTAAACATCACCATATATCGTTAAAATCTTGATTAATGAGGAAACTTGATGTTCTACTTATATTTAGAATTCAGACCACCTGATATCCATTTCAGAATTATTTATGACTAATATTCAATTAGTATCGAGAAAATTTACTGACTCGCTAGTGCTAGCATTGGTCTCTTGTGATGAAACTGGAGTTGCATCTTGATCTTCAGGTCCGAATATATACTTCCAAGAGATTGTTTCAACAACTGGAAGCTGCAAAAGAAGAATTTATTCGCGCATCCGTCTCTATTTGGAAGGAGCAGAAGATCCTTCTGCCAAAGATGATTGATGCATATGCTAAAGACGCAAGATTAAGTTCACAGTTTTTGGCAGATATGATTCAACGCCATCTTCCTGAGAGTCTTAGGATGGCCATCCAGAGATGCCAACAAGGAAGAGCAAACAAGTTCATTGAATGGATACCTTACAATTACACTTTTCGGTATCTTCTATCAAGAGAATTAGCTTTTCCTCAGATTAACCGACGAAATGCATCACTAAGATAGGAAAAAAGGCTTGGGAATTTGTTTGTGTGTGTGGGTGTTAGAATGGGATGAGTGGATTGCTTACTTTTATTTTTCTCTCTTTCTTCTTTTCTTAAATTTATTTTTTTTGTACAACAAGGGTTGATGCAAGTGTACATAAAGGCTAGATATACTGTATTATTGTATATAAATCAATTAAACTTGGTGGAATTTTGACACAAAATTTGATGCCAAAGGTAGAATATCGTTGGTTTTCCTGCACTAAAATGGTCGATGTATCTAGATTACTTTAGCTAATGGAGTCCTTTATATTTGTTTGTTTGCAATTTCAACTGCTGCAATAGGAATTGCAGCTGCAATTACAAGCATGGAAACTCCACTCTAAGCTGTCAAGGCCTGATGTAAGCATGCTGGCCAGTCCTGATGAGGATTGTTGGTACCTGTAGACCTTACCGTCTTGGTAGCTGCCATCCGTTGGGACAAACAAAATAACAATGGTGCCAAATTACATACCAGGAGATGATGGAATGTGTGCCATAAAGGCAACATAGAGAGCATATTGGGAGCACATACATGAAAATTTAATATAAATTTAAAGAATATAGAGAGAATGCTACCCCGAACCGGTGCCTATACATGATTTACTCATGCACTTGCTCCTGTGTCGAGGACAAGAGATCCTTGACTTGCTTCACACTTGTAAGATACAATTTTCCAAGAGATCCTAACTATAGTTTTAGATTGCCTTAGCTTTGCATGAACCAAAGCACAATTAGTGATAATACGTTTAAGAAAAATTCTTTAGGACTCCCGCTATATTTATAGCACATGAAAATTTTTTTGCACCTGGTAATGCTTAGCAATCAAATATTCAACTGCATTGTTCTTATGCACGCCGATCCCCTCACCGCCTGGCAGAACATTTTGTGTACATGGAATGGGAGCCCTCTAGTATCGTGGGATGTTAATTATAACACGAAATTCAAAATAATCATTATTATAATATTACAAAGACAAGTACAATAGTTTTGTGGATCCTTGATTATTATATATATAATAACCAAAAGAAAAAAAGAAAAGCGTGGCCAACTATAATATAAACAACAATCATCATTTCCATTTTTATCTTTTTCTAAATTAGTTCTTTTAAAAAATTTAAATTTTTATACCAAATTTTCCTTGAAGCTTGAAAAATGATGAGTTCCTGTTCGATGTATATTAAGTTAGAAAAATAATATCATCATTCCCCTATTATATTCTATTATAATAAAATTATTATTATTTTAATATTAAAATATTTGATATCAAATACTGAGAGGTTGTTTTTTTGCTGATAAAATATTTATTTAAGAATCTATATTTTTTTAAGTAAATATTTTTTAGATAATATTTAGATAGAAAAATAATTTATTTATATTTTTTTATATATAAATAAATTATTTTAAAATTTTTTATCCATGTTCTTTTACATTATCACTTTTTTATGTTAAAATTTATTTATTTTTTAATAATATTTTTATATTTTTTAGATTTAAAAAAAAGTAGATGGCTGAGTTATTGAGTATTAAATGATAAAAATATTAAAAATAAAAATAAAATATTTTAAATATAAAATTAAATATCTATTTTATTGATTCATAGAAAAATAATTTAATCATCCTCTATATGGATAAATTTTTTTCTCATGAGTAAATGTTATATAAAAAATAAATGCTATACAAAAAAAATAACTTTCTCATTTTGAAAAATGTAAGAGAATGAATAAGTTGGTCAATAAAAAAGTAAATTAATTTTTTTATAATATTTATTTATAAAAAAAATGGATTGGAGTTATAAAAAAATTTGATATGCCATTTTGAAACTTATTTATTGACTATTATACCTAGTCGAGATAAGACTAAATAATTATTGCTTAATTATATAGTCAGAGATTATTTGATCGGCCAATGTCGTCCGGGGCGAGCCGGTCCCCGCTCACCAGTCACCACCCATCGCGGCCAAGGACTCGGAACCTCTCCTTTCTCGAAGTCCAAACAAACTACCTCTCGGGCGAGAAATAAATGAAAGTCGTGAAGCCGCTCTTTGTCCACTTCTCGCAGCTTCCTCTCCACTTTAGAGAGCGAGAGGGGGAGAGGATTCGAGGACCATGGAGGGAGAGGAGATAGGGCTGGTGCTGGCCCGAGCATCGGAGCTCCGCGCCAAGATCAGCAATTGTATCGATCGGAGCGGCGGCGATCGAGACCGCGAAGCCGATCCTGATGGCGGTGGAACGGCGGCGGCGGCGGAGGAGGACGAAGAGAGCCTTCTTAGTATCCGTGATGCCCTCGAGTCACTGGAGCGGCAGCTCGGTGCCCTGCAGGTATTCATCTCTTTCTCCGCTGTTATTGCTCTTTTGATGTCTGATGGTTTTAGGGCGTTCTGCGTTCAGGGTTTCTTTATATTTTGATTCAAAAAGTAAAAATAAAAAAAAATAAAACATACATTTTCAGTGCAGCAGGTCTGCAGAGAAGTCCCAAAGATAACATTTTCTTTTTTTGGATCTTTTGAATGATTAGACGTGATAGGATTTTGTTACAGATTATAGAATGGGAATTCGTTGAATTGAAGGTGTCAATCGAGGCCTCAGGGGGGAGATCTAGGTTGGGTATGAGCGAGAGAGAGATTCTATTGGATTTATATGCTTAGAATAATGAGAATAAAGGAGAAATCCAAAATAGGTATCAAAGTTTGTTCTGACTCGGTTTAGTGGAGATCATAAGGTATTAATAGAGGTGCAGCGTACTTTAAGAATGGTGGTTGCTAGAAATAGCAAACAACCCAACTCCCAGCACGAGGTTTGATGCAATCAAGACTATAAAATCACATATTCATAGCGAAGCATTGGATAAGCAAGCTATTCCAACAAATTTCTAAATTTAGCCTTTATTTCTTGATTTTGTGTCATGGTGAATCTTTTAGTTAAGTCTGCTGGTTCTGGGAGAAGAGGTCTGCTATTCATTCACTTGACATCCAACAAGAAACATATATCTTAGGCATGCTTTTGTTTTTCCCTCCTAATCGGTTTGGTAGATATATAATTTGACACATTCTTTGCTTCCTCTTTGAAAAATAATGTATAAATTTTAAGTCTTTCACCAGAGGAAAGTTTGATTCCTTGGTAACACTGATTTCTTCACTAACCTTTCATTATATATTAAATATTCACCATTAAGTGTATCTTCAACATTATTATCCTCAAAGTTCAACCATTTCAAGCTTGTCTCATCATTTTAGATGGATTCTTTACACTAAATTGGACATTTCTTTCAAAGGCAATCATTTTGTACTGCACATGAAATTTGGCTATTTGGTAACCATAGATGTTTATGTTCTTATTTTGGCTTTAGAATTGTAGATATTAAGAGGAATCAAGGTTTAAAAGGTCCAGTCCATCCTAGTCTGCTTTGGATGTGCTAGATTAAACCAAGGAGAGATCACATCCTGGTAAAAAATCAGGTTACCTGGTTGTTGTTTGTTTCTACCTGCTGATATTGATTGGATCGATGACTGGGACTAGTGGTGCCAATCAGGATGAATGACCAAAAAGAGGGATGTGTGTATGTATATGTGTATAAATGTACGTATGTGTGTGCATATATTTATGTGTCCACATGTCTATATATATCTGTGTATCTATGTGTGTATATTTGTATATACATGTATAGTCAGCCTACCAAGAGACTGGACCCATTGTGGGCCTTAGTCCCCTGACTAAAGGCCCGAGAAGAGAACTTGTACAAGTACATCATCTAAGTACAACTCACTGCTAACAAGGAAAGGGAGAAAAGAGGAAGAAGGGGAGACATGGCCTAGGTTAACCAATACCAAATTGGTGCCAATACCAGCACCAAAAACCCAATCATTGGCTCAAAAAACCTATCCCAATCCTAAATTATGACAAATAATCACCATAGACCCTCTATATAACTATCAGAAATGACAAATGATAGAAGAAAGAAAATGAGAAATGTAAGAGGCTTCCCAATGGATTACCAGGGTACCAACCGCCCCCAATTTTCAGGATTATACCAGGCTAGCAGCATGGCGAGTCAATCCTCAATTGATACCCAATCTAGAATCATACTTAAAACCTTTTAGATATAATATTATTAATGTTGTTCACTTGTTCTTGATGTTTGCACAAAAGTCTCCATTTTTTCATGCTTCAATTTCTTTGCATGGAATAGATGGAGTTCTTTCATAAATTTGTCAATACAAGTGTATTATTAAATTAATTACTTGAATATGAAAATCACCAATATGCTCCTTCCAATCGGCTTCTTCTTGTTTTTATGTATGAATGTAATGCTCTTCTTGCTTTGCTTTTATTCATGGCCTATTTTTATAGGCCCATGATAACCTGCTTTGCTAAAGTTATTAAAGCAAGTTACTTCTTGCTTTTATGTATGAGGCTCTTCTTTGTCCTTAAGTTTGCATTGGAAGATTTAGCCATTTGGTGTGGTCATGATGGAGCTAAAATAATGTTTGATACTGAAATTGTATCCATATAATCTTTTATGAATTAAGATGCTAATTTGTTAAAGCTATTGAAAGTTGGGTTTGTGTATATTATATTGGTACTTACTATCAACCATTCAAGGAAAGAAAAACCTGTCCTGTTTGGGAAAGAAGACAGTTTTGTGTCTTTTGACTATATGGTGCTAAAGTCAAACTCAAAAGGATTGTCACTAATGACTCAAGTGGAAGCCCCTCAGTACAAGAGATGAAAGGATTCTAAAACTTTAGCCCCCCACCAATTATACAATATCTTCTGGTTTTTGGTAATCTTCATATAGTATCAATAATCACAACAATTAAAATATCCAAAATTTCAAAAAGCTAGTACCAGTAAAAAAGAAAGTAACTTAGAGTAGATTAATTGTTCAAAATACTCTACAACAATGATAATACTAGTAAAAAGCCAAGAGCAAAGGGGAATTAAGCATGGATTAACATTCTAGACAAGCTTTTAGTTGTGTGGATAACTCATTGACAGCTCTAATCCACAAAATCATGATGTGAATGACCCATAATAATAGCAAAAGCCATTTATGGCAACTTGAACAACCATGAACATATATAAAAAAAGATGCTCTGTTTCTAAGCTTGGTGATGAGTAGCTTCTACCATTCATGAAAAAGCTACCATTATTTATAGAAGAAGCAAAAAAAAAAAAACTGAAAGGAGCATAGAGAGGAGCTGCATGCCATGAATTAACTAAAACCTGAAATATATAAAAATACCATGTCTACAATATTTTCTCTATTTTTTGAAAAATCATAAATAGATTTTTTTTTGATGATGAAAGTGGATGTTAGATCAATATAAATGTCAAATCAGTCTCAAATTAAAATACTAAGTATGAGAATTATAGTACAGTTAGTACTAAGATTACCTTTCAAGATTAAATAAATTAAATTTTAAAAATAAACATGGCAATATACCAAAAGGTGTTATAATCATCATTAGTAATATCTTGTAATCTGTGATCTGGATTTTATGATCCAAATAAATATAACATTATATACTCAAGTTCACATCTTGGAATTAGGATCTTTTAGGATTGTAAGGATCCTTCCTTCCTTTATTTCTTTCCTTTTTCTTCTTCTTCCCTTCCTTTCTTTTTTCTTTCATTTTCTTCTTCATTCCTTCCTTTATTTCTTTCCTTTTAAATATCCATAAATCTTAAAATAATCCTCAAAAACCAAAAAATTGAAATAACAAAGGGAAAAAAAAAAGGCTGTATCGGTGCATTTGCATACCGAGAGGCAGTACAATATGGTTTCGTACCATACCATACTGATCAGGTACCAGTATGGTGCCCGATATTGAAACTACGGGCCTTGATGGTGGTTTCTACTGCTGCTTTACAAACTGATCCAGTCTTCTGCTTCCCAGTGCTTCTCATCTTTCCCTCATGGATATGTGAACATGTTTATTTGGTTACTCCTTTTCTTTATTGCTTCAACTTAAATCTTCTTAATAATTGTCTCTACAACACCAATTAGATGTCATGGTTTATCAGTTTTAAAGCATTTCATTATGCTTATCAATATTTCTAACTCTCTGTCTTCAAGGATGCAATTTTCTTGGTGCTGCACTAAAATCTGCCTCTGCTCTCACTTTGTTCAATTAGAATTTTTGATATTGTGTTTCTAACATTGTTTTGACTCTAAATTTATTTCCTGCTTAGGATTGTATCCTTGTTCCAGTGTACTTTAAACTACTAAATTCATCTCATAATTGAGGAATAGTTTTCGGCAATTGATCAAGCTTACTCCAAGTTATGCCCTTAGAAGAAAATAGTGTAACAATTTTTATCCATGTACTCGGAACTAATCTTGCATATCAAACCTCAATGAACTAAATGACTTAGGTTGTGCTTATCCATGAATAAACATATAGCACTCTGTGAGTCTTCTGTGGATATTTTGGCATTTGGAGGAATGAATTGAACTTCATATGACTGGTGACATCAAGTTCTAATTCCATGCTTTCCTAAAAAACCTGAATATAATATGCACCTATTTAATTGCAGAAGTTGTTCTTGATCATACATGACATGTCATACAAATTATGGTTCTGACTTGGAACTAAGATCAAATGTATTACCTACTACCTCTATTGTTTACTGTTATATTTAATTATTCAAGAGTTGCACAAGAATTTTGGAAGTGAAATGACATGTTTGACAGCTTTTTTACCCATTAGAAAACTGACCTTTACCATTGTCTAGATATATCCATTTATCCTTGCTGTTGAGTTTAACTATCCAGCCCTACCCTTCAGTTATGATGACCTACAATTATGTGAGATCAGGACCCTTTTTTGTAGGAGAATAATCAACTGACCACATCATATTTATGAAATAATCAATTGTATGTCTTTTTTGAAGGTGTTGAAATTTATTTGCTATATTTGTCTCGCTGATGTTAACTTCTTAATATATGTTTTGTTTGCATAAGCTGCGTCACCTGAGTGAGCATCGTTAGTTGATGTATATAGCAACATTTATGCTTATGTCAATGTTTATGCTTATGTCAATGTTAGGCTTTTAGGGATTCTCAAATAGTTTTTTATTGCATGACTTCATGATCATGCCATTTGCTATCTGTAAGTGCAACATGTTTCTAAAAAGCAGACCTTGGTGTAACGATAAGGAGGTTGCTTGATTAGGACTTGGGTATCACAAGTTCAAAACATGGAAACAGCCTCTCCATGCATGGGTGTAAGGTTGCATTCACCAGACTCTCCCCATACCTTGCAGTGGCAGGAGCCTCATGCTCTGGGACACCCCTTTTTTTCTCTTAAAATACAACTTGTTTCTCATGCTTATGTTTGGTGGATTTGCAGTACGTTGTACCTTCCTGTATGCCTAATAAAGTAGCATATAACTCATGTCCTGGCTTATCATCATGCTTATAAGTTGTTGTGTCATCCATTTCCAGTTTCCACACTTAGTGTCGCTGGAACTTGGGAAAATTTTCTATAGTGCAATCTTCTTCTAACATGGATCTCCGCTGAAACTTTCAGATCAAATTTGTTTGGTGATGGTCTCTAATGAATTAAAATAGCATATATATCCCTAGAAACTGGTAAATAAAATAACCCTCCCTTTACATCTATTTAGAAAGTTTTTTCTTCTTTCTGCTGTGCGCAGGCTCTGCAACAGCAACAAAGATATGAGAGAGAAGCGATTCTAGCGCAGATTGATCGCAGCCGAATGGTATTACTCAGCAAACTTAAGGAGTACGAAGGGGAGGACTTAGAAGTGATTCAAGAAGCCACTGCCTTTGCTGGTGAAACTGTTGATCATGATGATGGACTCATCCTGCCTCCATACCCAAGTCACCTACCTGACTTGTTTGTTCTGGATGATCTCCATCCTTCTTCACAGTTCACCAGTAAGTACAAGCTTTCTCAAAATGGGTTGACACCTGATCGCATCCAGGAAACCAAGAAGAGCATGGTTGAATCAGAAAAGAACCAGAGCCCTCACCAGGGGAACAGAAACCCACCAAGAGGATTAAGATTTGCTTTTGGATTGGTAGCTAAGTCTGTGATAACATTTGTTAGTGTCATGTCTATCCTAAGCTTAGCCGGTTGCAAGCCCATGCATATTAAAGGAGCCATTCGGTTCAAGGCCCTGGAGTTGTTCGGTAAGCCAGCAGGAGAGGAAAGACAGGATTCTATTCAGTGCCCACCTGGGAAAATTCTGGTGATCGAAGACGGGGAGCCCCGTTGTCTTGTTAAAGAGAGAGTTGAAATTCCATTTGAGTCGGATGTTTCAGCTCCAAAAATAAGTTATGGATTTGGATGAGAAGTTCTTAGATAAGAAGCACGGTTTGCTTAGTTATGCTTCTTCGGTAGATTGATTTTTTTCAATCCTTTTGTAAAGCAGAACTTTCACACTTTTTGCATGTGAGTGCAGTTGGCCTTTATCTTGTGCAGGAATATGTGACCTCAAGGGCCTGGGTGGTAAATTTCCCATGAACCATGCAAACTTAAAATGATACCAGGACTCGTTATGCAGAGCTGTGCCTCTGGACCAAAGTAGATGTACGGGCATTGCTTATTTCCTCGCATTTAACTTGGATCTTAAAGCTGGAGTCGTCTCCTGAAATGTTTATTGGTGGGAAGAACTTAATAGGGACTTTCGTATATCAAATAATGTATGATTTTCGCATATGTATTCTATGAAATGGAGAATGCCGGTCATTTGGCTGTATCCTAGCAGGTATTGAATGCAAGATTAAAAGAACCCGGCTTTCTTAATAGAATCAGGCCATGGGTTCCTTTCAGACGAAGAAAATGAAAATATATGCTAAGGAATTAATAATTTTATTTACATATATTGTTATATTATAATGTATTATGTCCCAACCAATTCAATCTGCTCCGTCTCCTTCCACGAGTCACTTTCCCTTCCCTGATGACCAAAACTTTTCAAGTTACCAAGCAATTACAGGACTCAACACATGTAAAATTACAAAATTCTGCATTTTTCACCCTTTGAGAATAAGATTAAAAGATTCAAGATATACAGTTTAGGAAGATTTTATAATTACAATGTATAAGTTATGGAGTTCTAATTTATTATTAAAAATTTTAAATTATATAATTTTGTTTTCGATTTTGTGGTTTGTAGTTGGTATCCACA
The DNA here is from genome assembly GCA_006176705.1 of Cocos nucifera. Lineage (NCBI taxonomy): Eukaryota > Viridiplantae > Streptophyta > Magnoliopsida > Arecales > Arecaceae > Cocos > Cocos nucifera. Next base: position 393,796 of record QRFJ01000458.1, read on the forward strand.
TTTCATACGCCTGTATGCATTATTTATAAATATTTTATTATATCTGTGTGGTCGCCTAAGCACAACAGCCTCTGCAGTCCGGTGACGGCGATGTTATACATCTTCTAACATTTAACACCTTTTTGTGAGATGTCCTGGCAGTTCTCTAACTTTATATCTATAACATGTGAACATATTTTTCTATTAGAAAATGTGCTAATGCTTTTTATGTTACTTATGTGCTGCTTCAAAGAATGATATCATAAACAAAGTCCGGGTAGAGAAGGTTATCAATTATTTGGGGTATATCATACTTGAGATAACCAAAACCTAAAATCTCAAGGTCACAAGTACCTGTCAGATGCTATCAACTAAGAAACAGTAGTAGTATATTTTGTTTGCTCCTATCATTAGTCCAACCATTCCAATTTCATTTCTCTTGCTCCCCATTCCATAAGCTCTTCCACTTTCCAGATCATCCAAAGTATTCCGCCAACAAACATTGACAGTCTTCCATCAGACGCATTACACGCGCTCATCCTCTACTTGGTGAAATAAGGGTTAAAATGCACATGGGAGCTGTCAGACATGGTGATAACATGAGACATCATGATTTGATGATTTGATCATCAAACCCTGGTGCCACGTTGAAGGACACATGGCGTGCCATTTAGTATGGACTAGCCCACTGTCCAAAAACCGATAACAGCCATTGCCAATGGGCTTTGGACGGCTTTCAGCTTGCGAATTTGACCTCGGTGCACCTCTCGGCTCCGCCAGGCTTTTAAAAGCCACTCCCATGACCCCATCCCCCTCTTATTATTTTCCAACCATTCCTCCGAGTTTTTTACCCACCATTGCCTGGTCCTGTTCTCCCTCGTTGCGCCTCATTTCCCCCCCCCAAAAAAAAAAAAAAAAAGACAAAACCTCTGAATCCCTCCAGCACCTCTTCTCGGTCTTTTTAAACACTTCACTACGAAGAAGCTCACCAAAGAGATAAAAAATGGAGGAATCACCAGCGATATCCTTCGGCGAAGAGCAAGAGTCTCTTGTGCTGAAGTCATGGACCGTGATGAAGAAGGATGCAGCAGCAGTCTCTCTGAAGTTTTTCCTGAGGTGTCTCCCTCTCTCTTCTCCCATCTTTTCATACTTATTTCTTATGATTAGACTGTTGGATTTCACTCCCTTAAGGTGGCCTGAAAAATTACTTTTTGAGTTGCATCTTCTAAAAATTTAAAATATCTTTACGGTCATAAAAATTTGAGGAAATAACTGAATGATTATGTAGGATCTTTTGCGGAGATAAAATCCAACATATGCTTTCTGTAACGATCCTTTCTTGTACTTAATTTCTATCAATAGTTCTCTTGCAAGTTTATAATTTTGTTGCTGAGCATTATATGTTCGTATAGGATCTTTGAGATTGCACCATCAGCAACGCGGTTGTTCTCTTTTCTGCACGACTCCAACGTGCCCCTGGACAAAAACCCAAAGCTTAAAAGCCATGCCATGGCGGTCTTCGCTATGGTATCTGTTCTGAACCTTATCCTCTTCCTCTTGTTGCTTGTGGTGGTGATGAATAGAGATGGTAGAGCTCTAATTGGGCTTTCATCATGAGATCCGCTAAGAATGGTAATGCTGGGGGGCGGCCTGTTCGGTAATCACGTGAGATGGGTGTGAGGTGTGGGAAGTGCTGTGATTCACGGAGGTTGGTCGAATCACGAGCTGCTACCCCGAGATCTTTTTATTTTTGAGGAAAAGGGAGGCCGGTGAAGCAGCAAACCACCCGTAGACGCTACCCCAATATCGCCCAGTCCAAGTAGCGCTCCGCGCGTGTATTTGGGCCGGTGCCGCATGCTAAATTGTCACCAAGAAATTAGAAGTGATGGAACTGGGCCAGACCCAAATTGATCCATTGATCCTGTTAACATGATCCGGCCCATTTGCATCGCTATTCTCCTAAGTAGTAAAAACAAAAGCGGAATAACTCAAAAAAACAACCAAACTCAATCTTAGGGGTGGGGGATATCCCGGCTATCATGTCTTGTCTTGTTTCTATGATAAAGAAGGGAAGAAAGATGAGAAAAAGGAAATGAAAGGAAGAGAAGAAGAGAAAGAAAGGAATGAAGGGAAAAGAAGCAAAGATACGGAAGAAAGAAGTAAGAATAAAAAAAGATAGAAAAGAAGAGAAGAAGGAAGGGAAGGGAAGTAAAGAAGAAGCAAAGGTAAAGAAAAGAGAAAACAGGGAAAAAAGGAAAAGGAACATGAAAATAGGAAAAAAAAAAAAAAGGAAGGAAAAAGAAAAAAAGGGAAGAAGGAAGAAATTATTAAAAAAAAGAAAGAAAAGAAAAGAGGGAGATAGGATATCAGGATATCTCATTCTTTAAAGAAACAAGATGTTCCTACTCCACAGAATTTAAAATCTTGAGAGAAAATTTATCAATAACCTCCTAAATTGGAGCCGGTGTAATATAGACGAGATGGTTTTGCAAATTTTTAAACACCTACCCATGTGATGTCGATGGTATAACATGTCCAATTTTTAATGTTATGAAAGCACAACTCGATAGTGGAGTTAAGTGCAACTTGTAAATCAAGAGATGAGTTTTTGACTAGCCCAAGGAAACTCAGCTCCAAAAGAAAGAAAAAATCTCATAAGATTTTAATCACTTTGAGTTGTCTCAGGCCTCACATGAAAAAATCTTGAATTAAATCTCTAAATAATGCCCAATGTAATTCTGAAAACCAAAGAAGGTTAATAGGCATTCTAAAGATAGGATTACATTCTTTAACCATGTCCTAGTGATGATGGTAACATGATTAATTCAATACATTGATTGATATTAAGTTCATAATTTTTTTTAAAAAAAAAAATTATATGTACAAAAACTGCATACCCCTTTTCCGTAGCTCAAATATCTTTATAGAATCACGGAAATTTCAGAAAAATGCCATAACCAACAGGCAAATAAAAGTTTGGATAATATTGGTACACAAAAAACAGTAACTTAGAAAATTTTTACCAAAGAAGCAATCTATTCATCTGTCGTTTGCTTCCTTTTAACATTGCCCGTTTTCTTCCATATCTTCACTAAATTTGTTCTTTCTTTTAATTCTGGGTGCAGACTTGTGAGTCAGCAGTGCAACTGCGGAAAGCTGGCAAAGTTACAGTGAGGGAAGCAACCTTGAAGAAGCTGGGCGACACTCATTCCAAGTTTGGTCTGGTTGATGAGCATTTCGAGGTAAATGTAATTGGCCTGGATCTATGAACTGTTCATAACCTATTGAAAAGTAACAGAGATAGAGCCACAGCCATCTGAAAGTCCTCCAAGTGTGCATAAAATACTAATAATGTTTTGGAAATGGATTAGAATTAAGCATATCCTGACCCTTAAATCATTAATACAACAAGAAACTGGATCTCACAATGTCACATGCAGATGAATTATAAAATAAATTATTTTTAGCTTACCAATGAGACAATAAAACCCATAGTTCTGTCTTTAGGTAATTGTTGGCTGAAGCAATGACAATGGAAAACAAAATTTTCCTTTAAAAAAATGTTAATGGGCCAGCCCACAGGCCTTTGTCTTTTTTTTTTTTTTTTTTTAATGAAAAGGGAAGAAGGTGAACTGCTACCCTATTTTTATTGAATAGAAGAATTATAGAATGTGTACAAAATGAAGAAGTGAAAGAAGGTCCAAGCTACAGATGATTAAAAAAAGAAGAAGTCAAGCCATCTTTTAAGATGCAAGAAGATCAAAAAGGTTAAGTGCTTGCATTTGAGTTCCTGCTGAAATATGAAATGCATGGAGGGTATAGGCATGAGCTGAGATACAGATCATAGTCCTGGCTTTAACATGAAGAGATGGTTTCAACCAAAGATAGCAGATTGTTCTAGACCTTTCCATGACTATCAACCAAACTTTTCGATTAAAAATTCTCCCAAAATTTAAATGTATGCAAAATTTTTTGAAGCACTGGGTAAATAGAGCACATCTTTTTAAGAAATAATCTTCTATTTCTCTTTTTCCAAATTCCCCAAAATAAGGCTACAAGGAGTTGCTCAATAGCCTTCCTAATAAAAGGGTCAAAAGGAGATTTTCTCCAACCAGTCCAAGCATCAAGCAAGTTGGAAGGCTGGCTCCTACTCTTTAGCTGAACTTTTACAGCTGTCCAAATGCGCTGCGAGAGAAAGGACACTTAAGATGATTGATAGTTTCAACCCTTGATCCACATAAATGCATCCAGAACTGATACGCCAGCCTTTTTTATCCAGAACTTGACCCACATGCCTTTGTTAACCTTGGGATATTTTATTCCTGGTATAATAATATGTTCGCCCATTCACAACCCATATGAAGCACCAAATGTGAAGAAACCAGGGATTATTTCCTAATTGACCAGTGATTTGCATAATATGGTTTGATGATAAAATTTGGTGCACGGTCTTTTCATAATGATAAGAAACTATAAACTAAGATAAAATGAAGAAAAATATGTGACAAATATTTAACAAAACTAGGTATATATTAAAATTAATTATAAGAATAATTCCCTCTTGATGAAGAGTGCTACCAAAGTGCAGCATTCCTTCCATATATTCTCTTGTTTGAGCCTCGAGCTTTCTTGTTAATTAAGTGTAAGCTGATAATGATCTGCTAATGGCCATACAGGTTGTGAAGTCTGCACTATTAGACACAATAAAAGATGCAGTTCGAGACATGTGGTGCCCAGAAATGAAAACTGCATGGGGGCAAGCTTATGATCACCTGGCTGCAGCTATCAAAGCAGAGATGAAGCCTCTGCCCTCCTCCTAGGGTTATGCCCGGTTCGATATGTATATTTTGACTCATCTTCTTAAACTACGTACCATGATGTAATGTCTTAATGCTGCTTTTAGATCATGGCAGCCTGGTTTTGAATTGCCACAAATTGCTCGTCATCATGTTTTATGTGTTTATTATTGTGTCTTTCCTGAACTTGTATGAATGTATCATGAAAAATTATATGTGGATGCTAGATTGTCATTATTTTGAAAAAAAACCTCTTATAGACAGTGTTCTTTCTCTAGCAACGAAAGCATCGACCACCAAAAAAAAAAAAAAAAAAACAGAGGAAAAAAAAGAAAGAAAGATCAAAAGAAAAGTTACGATGGAGCCGAGCTGCATTTGACCAAGGGGTGGAAAAGCTTTACAAAGTTAAATTTCTAGATTCTAGAAAGAACAAGGCTTGCAAATTTGAGAATAACTAAACATCAGGATCCAGAACACAAAATTAAAAAAACAAAAAATTGAGCAGTTTTTGCAAAAAAAAAAAAAAAAAAAAAAAAAAGTTCCCAAAAGTACTCCTACAATTCTATGTGAATGTAGGGTGCCAATAGTTGATAAAATTATAAGGGGTGAGGTAAAAATAACCTAGGTTTGAGTTTTGCTTTAATTAAATTCCTTCACAAATTTTGCTGAATTATTTCTATCCTTAAAAGAAAAATAAGTATCAAAAAACAATTTAGAGACTCACTAAATGATCAAAAGGCATAGGTATTGGTTTGATTTAGTTTTTCTTATCTAGTTTTTCCAAGAGCTATAACTTAATTTGTTAGACAAGTCATCTCAAAGCAAAAGTCTTTGAAGTCATCTAAGGCTTCCGAAGTTTCACATCAGTCGTTATCCATGATGCTCTAATAAACTGACTTGAATGAAGATTAAAAGTAGATGAATGATAGGAAGAGTAACAACAAAGAAAGAAAGAAAGGGTATGGGGTCACACGAACTTTGAAAAGTATTGCATGATAAGCTTCAACATATCCAAAAGAATGAACTTGACTTTTTCACCTTAATAAGTTTCTTGCTAATTTGATATAAAGTAAAATTTTGTCTAAATGTTAGAGGATGGCTACTTAATTTTTACTCTTTATATACATCTTAGAGGAAAAGATATATTCAACCAACCCTAAAAAGAGCACAGCATATCTATATTTTGATATACATATTAGGTCGAGAGAAATAAGAAAATCTTCTTTTATTGGCAAGCATTCATTTTTTAGTTTTAAAAGGACTCTCAACTCTTTTCATCTATGAGAACATCTTGTGCCGGAGAAAATAATTGAAGGACATAATCAAATTTGGACTTGTGTATCATCTTGAGCTTCATCTTAATTTTCTTTTCTATCCCCCTGTATCTCTTCGATTTTTCTTTTTTTCTAAACATGTACTTACTTTAAATTAATTATGAGGGAAGTACAAGATAGGGCTTTTGAAAAAAAGGGAGAGCTCCAAATTCGGGTGCCAAGAGTTGATAAAATTATAAGGGGTGAGGTAAAAATAACCTAGGTTTAAGTTGTGCTTTAATTAAATTCCTTCACAAATTTTGATGAATTATTTCTATCTTTAAAAGAAAAATAAGTGTCAAAAAATAATTTAGAGATTCATTAAATGATCAAAAGGCATAGGTATTGGTTTGATTTAGTTTTCTTATCTAGTTTTTCTAATGGCTATAACTTTGTTAGACAAGTCATCTCAATGCAAAAGTCTTTGAAGTCATCTAAGGCTTCCAAAGTTTTCACATCAGTTGTAATCCATGATGCTCTAAACTAACTTGAATGAAAATTAAAAGTAGATGAATGATAAGAAAAGTAACGACAAAGGAAGAAAGAAAGGCTATGGGGTCACACGAACTTTGAAAAGTATTGCATGATAAGCTTCAACATATCCAAAAAAATGAACTCAACTCTTTCACCTTAATAAGTTTCTTGATAATTTGATATAAAGTAAAATTTTATCTAAATATTAGAGGATGGCTACTTAATTTTCACTCTTTATATACATCTTAGAGAAAAAGATATATTCAACCAATCCTGAAAAGAGCGCAGGATAAGTTGCTCATATCTATATTTTAACATACATATTTAGCTCGAGAAAAATAAGAGAATCTTATTTTATTGGCAAGCATTCATTTTTCAATTTTAAAAAAACTTTCAACTCTTTTCATCCATGAGAACATCTTGTGCTAGAGAAAATAATTGAAGGACATAATCAAATTTGAACTTATGTATTCTCTTGAACTTCATCTTAATTTTCTTTTCTATCCTCTATCCCCTTATATCTCTTCGATTTTTCTTTTTTATACATATACTTACTTTAAATTTATTACCTTACTTCCTCCATATTCTATGGAAAAAAGACAGAGCTTTTGAAAAAAAGGGAGAGCTCAAAACCCTAAAAGAATAAAGTTAATGTAGACTGTTTGACTTGGTCTCCACACTTATATTAACCTAAGCAATGCTATTAGACCTTACAGAAAACTTGTAAAAGTTTCCTCCTAACTTAAATAATTCGAAATAATCGAACCTGCACCATATTTAGACCTCGAAACTTTCCATTGTCTACCACTACGCTCTTCTTGACTTCGCTTTGTGCTCCCTGGGTACTAGACTTATTTTAACTGCTAAAATTTATCCTCCAGCTATCATGAGCTGCTTCCTTCTCCATTGACTTCAGTGGATCCTCACTCCATAATGTCTTTTCCACTCCTTAAATCAGTATTAACTCACACCAATTGCCATCTTAGTATTTGCATGTTATATAAGTTGAGTGCATCTTTTTTTGAGAAGAAAATAAGCAGTGTTAATCATGAAATAGAAATTCCAGTTCACCAACTACAGCATTTGATGACGATAGTTTTCTTTTCATAAACTTGGATTCGAAGAAGAGCTTGAAATACTTTTACGTTCATAGGGATCTAGAAAACAAAAATCTTAAAATATTAATAAATTCTGATGGAATTATAGGAACAAAAACTGAGATACTCTGATCACAGCATATGTCATGACCTCATGGACTCTGACTCACCAACAAATCAAATCTCAATCGTTTTCTTTACAACTTCCACTGTTTTTTAGTTAACATGTCCTTCTCTGATATCCCCCCAGCTGAAGAACAAGGTGGTGGCGCCGCCTGGGGGGAGGGGACGGCGGCGCTGGCCTTGATGGCGAGGAGGCAGAGATCGGGGAGGGAAAGGCGGTGGCGGGAGGAGGAGACGGGGAGTAGAAAATAGAGCTGCCCGGGCTGGAGCTCCTCCGCCTCCGCCACCTCCTGCGGGTGGTCTCCCACTTCCATCGCTTCGCCGGCGCACACGTAGTACCCGGGGTTCCTCGCCGCCACCTGCCCTGCCCTCACCGCCCCCTGGTACTCCTCCAAACTCCCGTCCAAGTGTATCACCTTCGCCGCCGCCGGCCGGCAGTCCCACCGTTCCAAACTCTTGCTCTTCGATGAGGCACAGTTTCCCATCTAATATAGGTTTCCTTCCTAACCTGCGAGGGAGGGAGAGAGAGAGAGAGAGAGAACAAGATGGTGAGGGAAAGATGGTGGCTACTTATAAAGGAGTGAGATTTTAGGGTTATTATGAAATGTCAAATGTAACCTTTATCTAATCTAAATTAGTGAATTCCATTGAAATTTTCCAAAGAAAATGCCTTGATATTTCCATCACCTTTCATATCATGTAGGGGCTACGGCCATGGTAAAAATTATGTTTTTATTTTTTTTTTCTGACAATAAAAAAAACAAAGAGAAGAAGAGAAATTATACATTTGATGCTTCTTCTTTTTATATTTTAAATAAATAAATTTTAATATTTTTTAATATATCTAATAAAAAAATTAGTTCATTTATCATCAGAACAATCAAGTTGTAGCATGGTCTATTTATATCTAGCTCAACTGTCTCGGTCAAAAAGATGCAGCTACATAAATAAGTATGAATTCAACGCCCGGAACAATAGGGTAATTGGAGATATACTAAGCCATATGATAAGTCAATGATTAATTTTCCTCAAAAAAAAAAAAAAAAGTCAATGGTTTAAGTGGTAGTTCCGTTTATCCCCCAGGGACTTTGACATATACAAAATCGTACATGAACTCAAGCTAAGCTCGTGATGCTTGTGAGTTGGCCAAGACTGTTGCTTTGCTAAGTATTGTCAAGTTTATTTTCTATAAAATATTATAATTATTATAAGAAATCTATATAAAAAACTCATTTTTTAATGATTTTAATTTTTTTAATTATTATAATTTAGATAAAAGAAATGAAAGAGAAATTAATTTTTGGCGGGAGTTGCATTGAGCCACACCACCATTGAGGACAAGAGTAATAATGGACATCCATTGGCGAGAGGGAAGGTGTATAGATAAATAATATTTTATAAAAGCAAACGAGTGTCACTTTTCTGAAAGCTGGAGACCACCTATTTCCAGGCAGCTTCGATTGGGTACCCACTCCCAAACCCCACGGATAGCTTGTGCCAAGAGGCGCCTTTTCTTTTTTTTCTTTTGTTTTCTTTGGTTTGCATTTATCTTTTGGTGGCCAATGCCAGCGTGGAAACGTGGCTTCCGTGAAGCCACCTTGCTGGATTTGGTCAATGCACTTGAATCGATACAGGTAAAAGGGCACGTGAGAGTGGGGCTCAGATCCACCAAAGCCTTTGAAATAATTGGACGGCCTATCTATTCATGCAACGGCCAATCATGCAAATGGATCAAATCCGAAGTTGATAGCAGACGGGGGTCGGCCAAGAGCCGTCCGTCGCTTTCTCCGAGAGGGGTTCTTTTTTAAAATTAAAGACTGATCATGCCAACGGTGCTGCCCGAGGAGCGAACTACCGCTGCACCACCACTTGAACGGTATTGATTAACGTTTCGACCTGATAGATTAAGTTGTTAAGCTGCTGGGGTCTATCCAGCTGCATTAGCCCCGTAAGCTCTTAGCTGGCAGATGGTTAAGTCATTCCATTTTGACTCCGCCGAATAATCTAGCAGAAGATAGCGGAGTGGTTCCATCGAAACATATTCTCTGTCTAGATAGGCCATTCAATATTTTTTTCTCTATCACCAATTTATTATCATAAAATCTCGATTCAGATTAGAGTTATTGAAAGAAGATGGAGATCGAGAAAAAAAATGATGATTAGATCTATAAAATAAGTTTCTCATTAAAATTGATTCTGATAAAAATTCTTCGATGCTTGAGTCAAAGATCTATGGAATAGATTAGAAAGATAGGATATGACGGAATAGGTTGCATATCTTTTTCGGGATCCATTGATTTTTCTATTTATAGACTATAGTTAGAGCTATAAAGAAGAAAAATGGTGTTGGCTTTTATCCTCTTCTCGTCACATCATTTCGAGAATCTTATTTGAATTTTTTAGATTTTAGTGGCTAATATCGTCCCACTTGATAAAAAATATTAGTTATTTTTATTAATGATTTTGATATGATCTTCTGAAATTTAATAGTTGATATGACTATAAATGGTGTATAGTCAACCATCCTTCTTAATGGTTTGATCGATTTGATGAGACCATATCTAGGATGGTGATTATAGTAAAAATCTAAAAAAATGCAGCTTGATGACTTGCTGCATGAATTAGAGAGATAATCAATGGCTGATATCAATGCTTTCGATCTTAAAGTTGGTGGCTGATGTGCAAGGACACGAGAATCTTGACCAGAGTGCCAAGATTCTGTAATATAGAAAAATACTTTATTTTTTGTTGGAGTTTTTAGAAAAAAAAATAAAAAATAGCTTTCACATTTACATATTTTATAGGAGAAAAAAAATCTACGTTGGATATAAAAAATTTAATTCCTATCTATCAAAAATTTAGATTTTTTTTAAAAAAATACTCTTCAACTTTTAGATAAAATAGAATAAAGCATTTTTTTATTAAAAATATTTCATATATTTTATATAATTTTTTTAAAAAATAAATACTATCATTAAAATATAAATTATTTTAAAATATACTAAATTTTTATAAATAATTATATATATCAAAAAAAAATTCTATCTCTCTCTATATATACATATATATATATATATATATATATATATATATATATATATATATATATATATATACACACGCGCGTCCGCGCACATCAGTTTTTCAAGAAAAAGAAAAAATTTCAGTAAATTAAAATCCTTCGCCGATTGAACCAAACCCATGGTTCTCGATACGCACCATTCTTACTTTTATCCATTTTTTTCAATTGATACGACTACTTTTATCCTTCTTCGGCGTATCCATCATCATCCTAAACAAAATATCCCCATTTGCAAACAAAAACCACCATCATGCTTTTCTATAGCCGATGTCATTGTACGAAGCAAAATTCACGTGACCAATGATACGATGTTTCTGCTTCGATGTCAACGTCAGCGTCTAGATATTTCTACGGACCCAACTCACTATGTGCATCACTCCCTCATGAATTGCGAAACTGACCAAACGCCGCAACCATGAGGGGCAAACCTTTGATCAAGTGCGTGGCTCCATTTTTCGAGGATTTTTTTAAATATTATTTTTTAATATTTATTTTTAAAAATATAATTTTTTAAATTTATTTTTGAAATTATTTTAATGATGAGTTAGAGATGTGGTAAAATTGTATGTTCGATATGTAATTTCGGTCTTGAATTCGCATGCAATGTTAAGATGAACTCACATACAATTTTAAAATGATATGATATTTTATAAAAAAATAAAATAAAAAAATAAACTCACATGCATGAGGTACTATTTAGAGAGAAATCGTATCTTCAACGTATGATTTTTTTTTTTTCATTCTCCTACATGTTTTATTTTTTTTTGCTGCATGATCTGTTGGAGCGGTGGGATGGGGTTGTGGAGAGTGTGGGGGCAGTGAGGTGGGGCTGCATGGATGGCGGTGGGGTAAGACCGAGAGGAGGAAGGGGAGGGGGGTGGTCACGTGGGTGCGGCATGGACTAGAGTGGGGAGGGTGCGACGTGGATGATGGTAGGGCAAGGCCGACAGAGGGGAGGGGGGACGATGGTGGCATCGAGCTGCGGAAGGTGCAAGGACGATCGCATGAGATGCGGTGCAGATGGCACTGGGGTGAAGCCATGCGAATGGTGATGGGGCATGGCTAGGAGAGGGGGAGGGCGGCGATGGGTGCGTCGGCTAAGGTGGGAGGTGTTGTGGGAGCAAAAAAAAGAAAAAAGGTAAAAATAAAAAAAAAGAAAAAAAAATAAAGAAAAATTTAGGGATAGAGAGAAAAAGAAAGAAAAAAATAATATATTTTATTATTAATTTTAAAAAAATATTTATATAATAGTATATTATTTTTAAAAAAATATTTTTTAGAAAATAATAATAACAAATTATTTTTTAAAAAATATTATTAATTTAAAAAAGTAAAATATTATTTTAAAAATATGTTATAATTAAAAATAATAAAATATTATTTTAGTAAATATTATTAAAAATATGTTATTATTTTAATAAAAATAATAAAATATTATTTTAGTAATAATAATAAAATATTATTATTTTATTAATAATAAAAATTATTATTATTTTAATCTATATTATTATTTTAGTAACTTCACTTACCAAATCAATCTAGAATTTTTTAAGTATTTTTTAAAAAATAATATTTTTATTATTAATTTTAAAATACTATTTATATACTAATATATTATTTTTAAAAATTTTATTTTTAAAAAATAATATTAAATATTATTTTAATAATATGTTATTATTAATAGAAATAATATTTTTTAAAAAATAAAAATAAATAACATATTTATTAACAAAAATAAATAAAATTTTTATTCATTTTTTGAAATAAGTTTTATTATTAAAATAATATTTTATTAAAATAATAGTAAAATATTATTATTTTTTATTAATAGTAAAATATTATTGTTTGATTAATAATAAAATATTATTTTATTATTTGGGGAATGGAAGAAAAAAAGAAAATATTTGGGGAGGGGGAGGAAAAAAAGAAAGAAAAAATAATATTTTTATTAATAATTTAAAAATATTATTTGTATATTAAAATATTATTTTTAAAAAATTTATTTTTTTAATATTTTAAAATATTTTTATATAAAATATTATTTTCAAATAATGTTATGTTAAAATAAAATATTATATGTATAATAACATATTTTATAATAACTTATTTAAAAAAGAATAAAAATATGTTATTTATTTTTGTTAATAAATATGTTATTTATTTTTATTTTCAAAAAATATTATTTTATTAATAATTACATATTATTAATAATAATATATTATTAAAATAATATTTTATTATTATATTTTTGAAAATATAAAATTTTTAAAAATAATATGTTAGTATATAAATAGTATTTTAAAATTAATAATAAAAATATTATTTTTTAAAAATACTTAAAAAATTCTAGATTGATTCGGTAAGTGAAGTTACTAAATTTTTATTATTAAAAAATAATAAGATTTTATTATTATTACTAAAATAATATTTTATTATTTTTATTAACTAATAACATATTTTTAATAATGTTTACTAAAATAATGTTTTATTATTTTTTAATAATAACATATTTTCTAAAATAATATTTTATTTTTTAATAATAACATATTTTTAAAAATAATATTTTAAAAAATAATATATTATTATTATTATTTAAAAAATAATTTTTTAAAAAAATAATATTTTATTATATAAATATTTTTAAATTAATAATAAAAAAATTTATTTTATTTTATTTTCTTTTCTTTTCTTCCTCTTCCTCTCCAATTTTTTTTTTTTTTTCTTTCTTTTCCTTTTTACCCTTTTCCTTCCCTTCCTCCCGCAGCACCCCCGTCCCGCCCGGCGCACCCGCTACCTTCCTTCCCTCCCTCCCCTCCCCTAGCCCCACCCCATCATCATCCGTGCAACTGCCCCCGCATCCTTTGCGGCCTGGCACCACCATTGTCCCCCCTCCTATCCGTCATCCACATCGCACTTTCCCCACCATCGTTTGTGCTGTACCCGCACGATACCACCTCCCTCCCGCCTTGCCCCCCCCCCCGCACTCTCCACAGCCCCATCCACCGTCCTCCTCCCTTCCCTCCCCCAGCCCCGGCAAACTGCTTGGTGAAAAAAAAAACAAAACATGCAGGAGAACGGAAAAAAAAGGAAGAAATCCCATGTTGAAGATGCAATTTCTCCTGAAACCGCAACTTCTACGTGCGAGTTTATTTTTTTATTTTATTTTTTATAAAATACCATGTCATCTTAAAATTACATGTTAAACATGCAATTTTAAGTCCGAAATCGCATGTCCAACATGCAATTTTACCACATCACCATAACTAAGATAGTTTCGAAAATAAATTTAAAAGAATAGTATTGCGGATAAATCCCGCTCCCGCCGAAATTCAGTCTGATGCTTAGCCTAGCATAACTGGTAATCATAGAAAAGCTTCGATCGAAAACTCCTCCAATGGTCGAACTCCTCCCAGACTCCTACAACGGTCGAACTCCTTCTGGACTTCTCTTTCAATCGGATTCCTTCAGGAGCCAAACTCCTACCGAGCTTCACCTTCAGTCGGATTTCTTCAGGAACCGAACTCCTTTCGGACTTCTCCTTCAGTCAAATTTCTCCAGGAGCTAAACTCCTACCGGACTTCTCCTTCAATCAAATTCCTCCAGGAGCCGAACTCCTTCCGAACTTCTTCAGCCAAACTTCTTCACAAGTCGGACTCCTTCTAGACTTCTCCATCAGTCAAGCTTCTCGACCAGTTGAACTCCTTCTAGACTTCTCCATCAGTCAAACTTCATCCGAATTCCTCCAGTGGATTACTTTCAGATTTCAAGTAGTATTCCTCCCGGATGATCCTCTCTAGTCGTATTCTCTTTAGGAGTCCGGACTTCTTTAGAATTAACGTACGTCAAAGCTCTTCACCCCTCTACGTGGCTCTGAGTGGCTTAGTATCGGACGGCTATGGCTGTCATTTTCAGTCTACTACAGACGGCACCCCTCTCTGTAACAAACCCCATACGGCCCCGAGCGGTCAGCTATCGAACGGCTACGACTATCACTATCAGTCTGCTACAAACGACGCCTCTCTCCATAACAAACCTCATGCAGCTCCGAGCGGTCAGCTATCGGATGGCTACGACTGTCACTATCAGTCTGCTCAAGGCTCCATCTATAAAAGGGACCCTCTAGTACATTTTCTCTAAACTCTCTTCTCCTTCTCAAAACTCTGCTAAGTTCTTTCCTAAGCACTCTATTCCTGTTGGTCAGAAGAGCTGAATTGATCGTCGGAGGGTCCTATCGGAGCCACCACCACCGACTCCAGATGGAACTTTATTTTACAGATCATCGACGGTGACCTCTTCTTCCTCAACTCCAACTCGATCCAGCGTCAATCAGATTCTGTACCAATAGAATTGGTGCTAGAGGAAGGGCCCTCTATTTTTGAGGTATCCTTGTTCTTAAAGAAGTGCTCAATCGACCCCGTGGATCTTCTTCTCTAAGGTCCATCTCCATCCTCTCCCTCAATCCCAAGAAATACCTCCAAAGAAGGTGACTATCCAGAGATCTAGTGCTTCTGCCATCAGATTCGAGTCAGACCCACCCATTCCTGCTCCAGCATCGGTGCTTCAACCTCTTCCTCCACTGATGGCCATGGTAGATCCGGAGCAGTTTAACCTGCTGATGTAGTAGGTTTAGGGCCTCATCGAGATGGTGCAGGCCATGTGGCAGCCTTCGATGGCGATTTTGCTAAAAAATTCACCATCGAGATGTCAGAAATCACTTGGGCTAGCATACCCATCATCCTTGAAAAGAAAAATAGAAAGCAGAGGATCCTTGTTCGGATCATGATTCTTCTTCGAAAGAGACATTTTTCATCTATAGCCGAAAGTCTTTCAAGATCTACGATCGAAATAACGTCCTCGATCAAAAACTATAGGAGATGGACCAACAGATTGAGAAACTCAGCCACATCGCCCCGACTCGCCATGATGACGTCTGCACCGATCCTCTTTTCTCTCTCCGAATTATGCAAGAGCCCATTCCGCTGAATTTCAAGCTTCCCCAATTTAAAAGCTACGATGAAACCTTTGATCCGATCGATCATCTGAAGGTCTTTCGGAATATGATGCTGCTTCATGGTGCACCAAATGCCATCTTATGCCAAGCTTTTTTATCTACATTAAAGAGAGCAGCAAGAAATTGGTACTCGATGTTGAAGTCGGATATGATCTTCTCCTCTGATCAGATGAGCTATCAGTTTGCGACTCACTTTATCAACAGCCGATGTCTGCACCGAGGTTTGGATTCCCTAATGAATATCAAGGAGGAAGAATCTATCAGGGCTTACATCATCTGATTTAATGCTGTTGCATTGGAGGTCCAAAATCTGGACCAGTCTGTTATAATGGCCGTACTTCAGGATGGCCTTCAGAAAAATGATTTGCTATTTTTTCTGAAAAAAAGGTTTTTCAGGGACTTTGCCGATCTGCTAGCTCGGGTTGAGAGATATGCCCAAGCGAAAGAAGCCTTCAAATTGAAAAATGAGGAAGTCGCAGGAGAGTGGCAGGCGGACGAGTCAAATAAATCCATAGCTGATAGAAGGCCGAATAAAGTTCGACCATGCTCACGGACTCCCTCCGAGCGTAAGTGAGCCCAAACTCCTTCTCAAGCTTGTCGTCAAAGAAGCCCCAACAGAAGGGCGCAAGGAAGTTCTTCCCCTAGAAGAAGAATTACGATCTCCTCCAAACAAGTACAATGAAAGCAAATACTGTTCGTATCATCATGATCATGGCCATGATACTGAAGAATGCATTCAGCTCCAAGATAAGATCGAGGAGCCCATCAGGAGAGGCCGATTGGGTCGATTCCTCAAACGTCGATCTGAAGCAAGTGAAGATCGATCGAGGACACTGTCGCAGCTAGAACCACCAAGGAGAGAAGAACAATAAGGAGATTGGCCGCCTTTCGACATCATCAATACTATCTCTGAGGGACTTAGTGCTTCAACAAGCCACCATCTCTCAACCTCGGAGCCAAGAAAAGTTTGCCCCAAATTGAAAAGATCCATATGAAATAGAGGAGGTCATCCGGTTCGGAGCTTATCGTCTGAAAGAGCTCGGAGGAACAATGCTCCCATGATCTTGGAATTCAAAAAATCTAAGAATGTGATACCAATAATTTTCTTCCAATAAAATTTTTTCATTTCAACATTATTATTTCTTGGTGCAGAAACTATATGATGACAGGAAAGAAGCAATCAAAAGTGGCTATGTTAGGAACATGAGAAAAATCTCATCCTAACATGAGCAAGTCGAAGACCTCCGATTATTTAAGACAAGAAGAGGGGAGAGGCCCATTCAACGGTCCATCTATGCTCTATTGCCATGTTAGGAATAGGAGAAGAACCTCATCCTAACATGAGCAAGTTGAAGACCTCCAGTTATTTAAGATAGGAGGAGGAGAGATGTCCATTCAATGGTCCATCTGTGCTTCTAGTGTCATGTTAGAAATAGGAGGAGAACCTCGTCCTAACATGAGCAAGTCAAAGACCTTTGATTATTTAAGACAGAAGGAGAGAAGGGGCCCATTCAACAGTCCATATATGCTCATAGTGCCATGTTAGGAACAGGAGAAGAACCTTATCCTAACATGAGCAAGTCGAAGACCTCCAGTTATTTAAGACAGAAGGAGGGGAGAGGCTCCAACAATAGCCCTTATGTGCCCCTATAGTCCGTTAGGAACATGAGGAGAATCTCATCCTAACGTGAGCAAAGTCGAAAGTCTCATTTATTTTAGACGAGATGAGAAGAGAGGCTCCGACAATGGCCCTTATGTGTCCCTATAGTCTGTCAGAAATAGGAAGAGAATCTCGTCCTAACATGAGCAAAGTCGAAGGCCTCGTTCATTTTAGATGAGGTAAGAAAAGAGACCCCGACAATGGTCCTCATGTGCCCCAACAGTCCATCAGGAATAGAAGAAAAACCTCATCCTAACATCAATAAAATCGAAGGCTTCGTTCATTTTAGATGAGATGAAAAGAGAGACCCCGACAATGACTCTTATATGCCCCTATAGTCCGTTAAAAATAGAAAGAGAACATCATTCTAACATGAGCAAAATCGCAGACCTCGTTCATTTTAGATGAGGTAAGAAGAGAGGCCCCGATAATGGTTCTTATATGCCTCTACAGTCCATCAGAAACAGGAGGAGAATCTCATCCTAATGTGAGCAAAGTCGAAGGCCTCATTCATTTTAGATGAGGTGAGAAGAGAGGCCCGATAACAGCCCTTCTGTGCCCCTACAGCCCATTAGGAGTAGGAGAAGAACCTCATCCTAACGTAAGCAAAGTCGAAGGCCTCATTCATTTTAGACGAGGTGAGAAGAGAGGCTCCGACAACGGCCCTTATATGCCCCTACAGTCCATCAGGAACAGGAGGAGAACCTCATCCTAACGTGAGCAAAGTCGAAGGCCTCGTTCATTTTAGACGAGGTGAGAAGAGAGGCCCCAACTTGGCTGGAGATAAGATCTTCCTCGAGCTTCAACTTCAACAGGAGATAAGATCTCTTTCAACCTTGGCTGGAGATAAGATCTTCTCCGAGCATCAACCTCAAACAGGAGATAAGATCTCCTTCAACCTTGGTCGGAGATAAGATCTCCCCCGAGCTTCAACTTCAATAGAAGATAAGATCTCCTTCAACCTCGATTAGAGATAAGATCTCTTCCGAGCCTCGACCTCAATAGGAGATGAAATCTTCTTCAACCTCGATCGAAGATAAAATCTCCTCCGAGCTTCAACTTCAACATGAGATAAGATTTTCTTCAATCTCGACTGGAGATAAGATCTTTTCCGAGCCTCAACCTTAACAGAAGATAAGATTTTTTTCAACCTAGGCCGAAGATAAGATCTCCTTCGAGCTTCAACTTCAACAGAAGATAAGATCTCCTTCAACCTTGGGTAGAGATAAGATCTTCCCAAGCCTCAACCTCAATAGGAGATAAGATCTCCTTCAACCTCGATCGAAGATAAGATCTCCCCGAGCTTCAAGTTCAATAGGAGATAAGATCTCCTTCAACCTCGGTCGAAGATAAGATCTCCTCCGAGCTTCAACTTCAACGAGAGATAGGATCTCCTTCAACCTTGGCTAGAGATAAAATCTCCTCTAAGCCTCAACCTTAATAGGAGATAAGATCTCCTTCAACCTCAGTTGGAGATAAGATCTCCTCCGAGCTTCAACTTCAATAGAAGATAAGATCTCCTACAATCTTCGTTGAAGATAAGATCTCTTCCGAGCTTCAACAAAAGATAGAATCTCCTTCAACTTCAACAGGAGATAAGATCTCTTACAACCTCGGTTGGAGATAAGATCTCTTTCGAGCTTGAATTTCAACATGAGATAAAATCTCCTACAACCTCGACTGGAGATAAGATCTCCCTCGAGCTTCAACAGGAGATAGAATCTTCTTCAATCTCGATCGGAGATAAGATCTCTCCCGAGCTTCAACTTCAATAGAAGATAAGATCTACTTCAACCTCAGCTGAAGATAAAATCTCTCAACCTCAATAGAAGATACGATCTCCTTCAATCTCAGCTAGAGATAAGATCTCTCCCGAGTTTCAACTTCAAAAGAAAATGAGATCTCTCTACTTCAATCGAAGATAAGATCTTCCCTGAGCTTCAACCTCAATGGATACAGAGCACAGAAAAGAACTTCGACAGTCGTCTTTTTTATACTTTCTTCCTTTGAATTTCGAACTCGAGAGTGCGGAGACTATTATTAAGGATAAATTTCGCTCCCATCAAAGTCCAGTCTGATGCTTAGCCTAACGTAATTGGTAATCATAGAAGAGCTTCAATTAAGAACTCCTCCAGCGATCGAACCCCTCTCGGACTCCTACAGCGGTCGAACTCCTCCAGTGGTCAAACTCCTTTCGGACTTCTCCTTCAGTCAAATTTCTTCAAGAGCTGAACTCCTATCGGGCTTCACCTTTAGTTGGATTTCTTCAGGAGTCAAACTTCTTTCGAACTTCTCCTTCAGTCAAATTCCTCTAGGAGTCGAACTCATATCGAACTTCTTCTTCAATCGAATTCCTCCAAAAGCTGAACTCATTTCGAACTTCTTCTTTAGCCAAACTTCTCCACCAGTCGAACTTCTTCAGTCAAACTTTTTCACCAGTCGAACTCCTTCTGGACTTCTCCATCAGTCGATCTTCTCCATCAATCGGACTCCTTCTGAACTTTTCCATCAGTCGAACTCCATTCGAATTTTTCTAGTGGATTACTTCTAGATTTCAAGTAGTATTCCTCCCAGATGATCTTCTCTAGCCGTATTTTCTTTAGGAGTCCGAATTTCTCTAGAATTAACGTACGTCAAAGCTCTTCATCCCTCCACGTGGCTCCAAGCGACTTAATACCGAACGGTTATGACTGTCACTATCAGTCTGCCATATGCGGTGCCCTTCTCCGTAACAAATCACATGCGGCCCCGAGTGGCTAGCTATCGGACGGCTTCGACTGTCACTATCAATATGCTACAGGCAGCATCCTTTTCCATAACAAACTACAGGCAGTGCCCTTTTCCTCTAGGAGCCAAACTCCTTTCGAACTTCTCCTTCAGTCGAACTTCTTCAGCCAAACTTCTTCATAAGTCGGACTCCTTCTGGACTTCTCCATCAGTCGAGCTTCTCGATCAGTCAAACTTCTTCTGGACTTCTCCATCAGTCGAATTTCATCCGGATTCCTCCAGTGGATTACTTTCAGATTTCAAGTAGTATTTCTTCCAGATGATCTCCTCTAGTTGTATTCCCTTTAGGAGTCCAAACTTCTTTAGAATTGACGTACGTCAAAGCTCTTCACCCCTCTACGTGGCTCTGAGTGGTCAGTATCGGACGGCTATGGCGGTCATTATCGATTTGCTATAGATGACACCCCTCTCCGTAACAAACTCCACACAGCTCTGAGTGGCCAGCTACCGAACGGCTACGACTATCACTATCAATCTGCTACAGGCGACGTCTCTCTCCATAACAAACCTCATGTGGCTCCGAGCGGTCAGCTACCGGATGGCTACGACTGTCACTATCAGTCTGCTCTAGGCTCCATCTATAAAAGAAACCCTTCAGTATGTTTTCTCTAAGCTCTCTTCTCCTTCCCAAAACTCTACTGAGTTCTTTCCTGAGTACTCTATTCCTATTGGTCAGAAGAGCTAAATTGATCGTCGGAGGATCCTATCGGAGCCACCACCACCGACTCCAAGTGGAACTTTATTTTGCAGATCACCGATGGCGACCTCTTCTTCCTCAACTCCAACTCGATCCAGCGTCGATCAGATTCTATACTAATAGGATTGGCGCTAGAGGAAGGACCCTCTATTTCTGAGGTATCCTTATTCTTAAAGGAGTGCTCAACCGACCCCGTGGATCTTCTTCTCTAAGGTCCATCTCCATCCTCTCCCTCAATCTCAAGAAATACCTCCAAAGAAGATGACTATCCGGAGATCTAGCGCTTCTGCCACCAGATCCGAGTCAGACCCATCCATTCCTGCTCCAACACCGATGCTTCAACCTCTTCCTCCATCGACGGTCATAGTAGATCTGGAGCAGTTTAACCTGCTGATGCAGTGGGTTCAGATCCTCATCGAGATGGTGCAGGCCATGTGGCAGCCTTCGATGGCAGTTCCATCAGAAAACCCACCATCGGAATGTCAGGAATCACTTGGGCTAGCATACCCATCGCCCTTGAAAAGAAAAAATAGAGAATAGAGGATCCTTATTCGGATCATGATTCTTCTTCGAAAGAGATATTTTCCATCTACAGCCGAAAGTCTTTCAAGATCTGCGATCGAAATGACGTCCTCGATCAAAAACTATGAAAGATGGATCGGCAGATTGAGGAACTCAGCCACGTCGCTCCGACTCGCCATGATGACGTCTGCACCGATCCTCTTTTCTCTCTCTGAATTATGCAAGAGCCCATTCCACTGAATTTCAAGCTTCCCCAATTTGAAAGCTACGATGGAACCTCTGATCTGATCGATCATCTGAAGGTCTTTCAGACTATGATGCTGCTCCATGGTGCACCAAATGCCATCTTATGCCAAGCTTTTTTGTCTACCTTAAAGAGAGCAGCAAGAAACTGATATTCGATGTTGAAGCTAGGTACGATCTTCTCCTCTGATCAGATGAGCCATCAGTTTATGACTCACTTTATTAGCAGCCGATGTCTGCGCCGAGGTTCGGATTCCCTAATGAATATCAAGGAGGAAGAATCTATCAGGGCTTACGTCACCCAATTTAATGCTGCTGCATTGGAGGTCCAGAACCTGGACCAGTCTGTTACAATGGCCGTACTTCAAGATGGCCTTCAGAAGAATGATTTACTGTTTTCCCTAAAAAAGAAGTATCCCAGGAACTTTATCATTCTGCTAGCTTGGGCTGAGAGATATGCCCGAGTGAAAGAAGCCTTCAAATTAAAAGATGAGAAAGTCGCAGGAGAGTGACAGACGGATGAGTCAAATAAATCAGTAGCTGATAGAGGGCCGAATAAAGTTCGGCCATGCTCACAGACTCCCTCCGAGCGTAAGCGAGCCTAAACTCCTTCTCGAGCTCGTCGTCAATGAAGCCCCGACAAAAGAGCATGAAGAAGTTCTTCCCCTAGAAGAAGAATTACGATCTTTTTCAAATAAGTGCAATCGAAGCAAATACTGTTCGTATCATCATGATCATGGCCATGATACTGAAGAATGTATTCAGCTCCAAGATAAGATCGAGGAGCCCATCAGGAGAGGCCGGCTGTGTCGATTCCTCAGACGCCAACCTGAAGCAAGTGAATATCGGCCGAGGGCACTATCGCAGTCAGAACCACCAAGAAGAGAGGAACAATAAGGAGATCGGCTGCCTCTCGACATCATCAATACTATCTCTGAGGGACTTAGTGCTTCAACAAGCCACCATCTCTCGACCTCGGAGCTAGGAGAAGCTTGCCCCAAATTGGAAAGATCCGTATGAAATAGAGGAGGTCGTCTGGTCCGAAGCTTATCGCCTGAAAGAGCTCGGAGGAACAACGCTCCCATGATCTTGGAATTCAAAAAATCTGAGAATGTGCTACCAATAATTTTCTTCCAATAAATTTTTTTCATTTCAATATTATTATTTCTTAGTGCAAAAACTATATGATGAAAGAAAAGAAGCAATCAAAAGTGGCCATATTAGGAACATGAGGAGAACCTCATTCTAACATGAGCAAGTCGAAAACCTCCGATTATTTAAGACAAAAAGAGGGAAGAGGCCCATTCAATGGTCCATCTATGCCCCTATTGCTATGTTAGGAATAGGAGGAGAAGCTCATCCTAACATAAGCAAGTCGAAGATCTCCAGTTATTTAAGATAGGAGGAGGAGAGATGCCCATTCAATGGTCTATCTGTGCTTCTAGTGTCATATTAGAAATAGGAGAAGAACCTCGTCCTAACATGAGCAAGTCAAAGACCTCTGATTATTTAAGACAAGAGAAGGAGAGAAAAAGAAAAAGAAATGGGAGGTGTTGTGGGAGCAAAGAAAGAAAAAAGGTAAAAATAAAAAAAAGAAAAAAAACAAAGAAAAATTTAGGGATAGAGAGAAAAAGAAAGAAAAAAATAATATATTTTATTATTAATTTTAAAAAAATATTTATATAATAGTATATTATTTTTTAAAAAATATTTTTAAAAAAATAATAATAATAAATTATTTTTTAAAAAATATTATTAATTTAAAAAAGTAAAATATTATTTTAAAAATATGTTATAATTAAAAATAATAAAATATTATTTTAGCAAATATTATTAAAAATATGTTATTATTTTAATAAAAATAATAAAATATTATTTTAGTAATAGTAATAAAATCTTATTATTTTATTAATAATAAAAATTTAGTAACTTCACTTAACAAATCAACCTAGAATTTTTTAAGTATTTTAAAAAATAATATTTTTATTATTAATTTTAAAATACTATTTATATACTAATATATTATTTTTAAAAATTTTATTTTTCAAAAACATAATATTAAAGTATTATTTTAATAATATGTTATTATTAACAAAAATAATATTTTTTAAAATTAAAAATAAATAACATACTTATTAACAAAAATAAATTTCATTTTTTGAAATAAGTTTTATTATTAAAATAACATTTTACTAAAATAATAGTAAAATATTATTATTTTTTATTAAAAGTAAAATATTATTGTTTGATTAATAATAAAATATTATTTTATTATTTGGGGAATGGAAGGAAAAAAGAAAATATTTGGGGAGGGGGAAGAAAAAAAGAAAAAATAAATAATATTTTTATATAAATAATAAAATAATAATGTTATTTTAAAATAATATTATTTTTAAATAATGTTATTATATTTTAATATTTTAAAATATTTTTATATAAAATATTATTTTCAAATAATGTTATGTTAAAATAAAATATTATATGTATAATAACATATTTGTATAATAACTTATTTCAAAAAAGAATAAAAATATGTTATTTATTTTTGTTAATAAATATGTTATTTATTTTTATTTTCAAAAAACATTATTTTTATTAATAATTACATATTATTAATAATAATATATTATTAAAATAATATTTTATTATTACATTTTTGAAATATAAAATTTTTAAAAATAATATGTTAATCTATAAATAGTATTTTAAAATTAATAATAAAAATATTATTTTTTAAAAAATACTTAAAAATTCTAGATTGATTCGATAAGTGAAGTTAACTAATTTTTTATTATTAATAAAATAATAAGATTTTATTATTACTACTAAAATAATATTTTAATTTTTTAACTAATAACATATTTTTAATAATGTTTACTAAAATAATGTTTTATTATTTTTAATAACAACATATTTTCTAAAATAATATTTTATTTTTTAATAATAACATATTTTAAAAATAATATTTTAAAAAATAATATGTTATTATTATTTTTTAAAAAATATTTTTTTAAAAAAATAATATTCTATTATATATATATATTTAAATTAATAATAAAAAATATTATTTTCTTTTATTTTCTTTTCTTTTCTTCCTCTTCCTCTCCAATTTTTTTTTTCTTTCTTTTCCTTTTTACCCTTTTCCTTCCCTTCCTCCCGCAGCACCCCCCGTCCCGCCCGGTGCACCCGCTACCTTCCTTCCCTCCCTCCCCTCCCCTAGCCCCACCCCATCGTCATCCGCACAGCGCCTCGTGCAACTGCCCCCGCATCCTTTGCGGCCTGGCACCACCATTGTCCCCCCTCCTATCCGTCGTCCACATCGCACTTTGCCCCACCATCGTTCGTGCTGTACCCGCACGATCACCACCTCCCTCCCCCGCCTTGCCCCCCCCCGCACTCTCCATAGCCCCATCCTGCCGTCGTCTCCTCCCTTCCCTCCCCCAGCCCCGGCAAACTGCTTGGTGAAAAAAAAAACAAAACATGCAGGAGAACGGAAAAAAAAGGAAGAAATCCCATGTTGAAGATGCGATTTCTCCTGAAACCATAACTTCTACGTGCGAGTTTATTTTTTTATTTTATTTTTTATAAAATATCATGTCATCTTAAAATTACATGTTAAACATGCAATTTCAAGTCCGAAATCACATGTCCAACATGCAATTTTACCACATCACCACAACTAAGATAGTTTCAAAAATAAATTTAAAAGAATAGTATTGGGGATAAACCCCGCTCCCGCCGAAATCCAGTCTGATGCTTAGCCTAACATAACTGGTAATCATAGAAGAGCTTCGATCGGAAACTCCTCCAATGGTCGAACCCCTCCCAGACTCCTACAATGGCCGAACTCCTTCTAGACTTCTCTTTCAATCGGATTCCTTCAGGAGCCAAACTCCTACCGAGCTTCATCTTCAGTCGGATTCCTTCAGGAGCCGAACTCCTTTCGGACTTCTCCTTCAGTCAAATTTCTCCAGGAGCTGAACTCCTACCGGACTTCTCCTTCAGTTAAATTCCTCCAGGAGCCGAACTCCTTCCGAACTTCTCCTTCAATCGAACTTCTTCAGCCAAACTTCTTCACAAGTCGGACTCCTTCTGGACTTCTCCATCAGTCGAGCTTCTCGACCAGTCGAACTCCTTCTAGACTTCTCCATCAATCGAACTCCATCCGAATTCCTCCAATGGATTACTTTCAAATTTCAAGTAGTATTCCTCACGGATGATCCCCTCTAGTCGTATTCTCTTTAGGAGTCCGAACTCCTTTAGAATTGACGCACGTCAAGCTCTTCACCCCTCTACGTGGCTCTGAGTGGCTTAGTATCGGATGGCTATGGCTGTCATTATCAGTCTACTACAGACGGCACCCCTCTCCGTAACAAACCCCACACGGCCCCGAGCGGTCAGCTACCGAATGGCTACGACTATCACTATCAGTCTGCTACAGGCGACGCCTCTCTCCATAACAAACCTCATGCAGCTCCGAGCGGTCAGCTACCGGATGGCTACGATTGTCACTATCAGTCTGCTCCAGGCTCCATCTATAAAAGGGACCCTTTAGTACATTTTCTCTAAGCTCTCTTCTCCTTCCCAAAACTCTGCTGAGTTCTTTCCTAAGTACTCTATTCCTGTTGGTCAGAAGAGCTAAATTGATCGTCGGAGGGTCCTATTGGAGCCACCACCACCAACTCCAGGTGGAACTTTATTTTGCAGGTCACCGACGACGACCTCTTCTTCCTCAACTCCAACTCGATCCAGCATCAATCAGATTCTGTACCAACAGGATTGGCGCTAGAGGAAGGGCCCTCTATTTCTGAGGTATCCTTGTTCTTAAAGAAGTGCTCAATCGACCCCGTGGATCTTCTTCTCTAAGGTCCATCTCCATCTTCTCCCTCAATCCCAAAAAATACCTCCAAAGAAGGTGACTATCCAGAGATCTAGCACTTCTGCCATCAGATCCGAGTCAGACCCACCCATTCCTGCTCCAGCATCGGTGCTTCAACCTCTTCCTCCACTGACGGCCATGGTAGATTCGGAGCAGTTTAACCTGCTGATGTAGTGGGTTTAGGGCCTCATCGAGATGGTGCAGGCCATGTGGCAGCCTTCGATGGGGGTTCCGCCAGAAAATTCACCATCGAGATGTCAGAAATCACTTGGGCTAGCATACCCATCATCCTTGAAAAAAATAGAAAGTAGAGGATCCTTATTCGGATCATGATTCTTCTTCGAAAGAGACATTTTCCATCTATAGTCGAAAGTCTTTCAAGATCAACGATCGAAATAACGTCCTCGATCAAAAACTATAGGAGATGGACCAGCAGATTGAGAAACTCAGCCACATCGCCCCGACTCGCCATGACGACGTCTGCACCGATCCTCTTTTCTCTCTTCGAATTATGCAAGAGCCCATTCCGCTGAATTTTAAGCTTCCCCAATTTGAAAGCTACGATGGAACCTCTGATCCGATCGATCACCTGGAGGTCTTTCGGAATATGATGCTGCTTCATGGTGCACCAAATGCCATCTTATGCCGAGCTTTTTTGTCTACCTTAAAGAGAGCAGCAAAAAATTGATACTCGATGTTGAAGCCGGATATGATCTTCTCCTCTGATTAGATGAGCCATCAGTTTGCGACTCACTTTATCAGCAGCTGATGTCTACGCCGAGGTTCGAATTCCCTAATGAATATCAAGGAGGAAGAATCTATCAGAGCTTATGTCACCTGATTTAATGCTGCTGCATTGGAGGTCCAGAACCTGAACCAGTCTGTTATAATGGCCGTACTTTAGGGTGGCCTTCAGAAAAATGATTTGCTGTTTTTCCTAAAAAAAAAGTTTTCCAGGATCTTTGCCGATCTGCTAGCTCGGGTTGAGAGATATGCCCAAGCGAAAGAAGCCTTCAAATTGAAAGATGAGGAAGTCGCAGGAGAGTGGCAGGCGGATGAGTCAAATAAATCCATAGCTGATAGAGGGCCGAATAAAGTTCGACCATGCTCACGGACTCCCTCCGAGCGTAAGTGAGCCCAAACTCCTTCTCGAGCTTGTCGTCAAAGAAGCCCCAATAGAAGGGCGCAAAGAAGTTCTTCCCCTAAAAGAAGAATTACGATCTCCCCCAAACAAGTACAATCGAAGCAAATACTGTTCGTATCATCATGATCATGGCCATGATACTGAAGAATGCATTCAGCTCCAAGATAAGATCGAGGAGCCCATCAGGAGAGGCCGGCTGAGTCGATTCCTCAGATGCCGATCTGAAGCAAGTGAAGATCGGCCGAGGGCACTATCACAGCCAGAACCACCAAGGAGAGAAGAACAATAAGGAGATTGGCCACCTTTCGACATCATCAATACTATCTCTGAGGGACTTAGTGCTTCAACAAGCCACCATCTCTCAACCTCGGAGCCAGGGAAAGTTTGCCCCAAATTGGAAAGATCCATATGAAATAGAGGAGGTCATTCGGTTTGGAGCTTATCATCTGAAAGAGCTCGGAGGAACAACACTCCCATGATCTTGAAATTCAAAAAATTTAAGAATGTGGTACCAATAATTTTCTTCCAATAAAATTTCTCCATTTCAACATTATTATTTCTTGGTGCAAAAACTATATGATGACAGGAAAGAAGCAATCAAAAGTAGCTATGTTAGGAATATGAGGAAAACCTCATCCTAACATGAGCAAGTCGAAGACCTCCGATTATTTAAGACAAGAAGAGGGGAGAGGCCCATTCAACGGTCCATCTATGCTCTATTGCCATGTTAGGAATAGGAGGAGAACCTCATCCTAACATGAGCAAGTCGAAGACCTCCAGTTATTTAAGATAGGAGGAGGAGAAATGCCCATTTAAGATAGGAGGAGGAGAGAGGCCCCGACAATGGCCCTTATATGCCCCTACAGTCTGTCAGGAACAGGAGGAGAACCTCATCCTAACGTGAGCAAAGTCGAAGGCCTCGTTCATTTTAGACGAGGTGAGAAGAGAGGCCCCAACTTAGCTGGAGATAAGATCTCCCTCGAGCTTCAACTTCAACAGGAGATAAGATCTCTTTCAACCTTGGCTAGAGATAAGATCTTCTCCTAAGCATCAACTTCAACTTCAAAGAGAGAGAGGATCTCCTTCAACCTTGGTGGAGGTAAAGATCTCCCTCGAGCTTCAACTTCTTCAATAGAAGATAAGATCTCCTTCAACCTCAATTAGAGATAAGATCTCTCCCGAGCCTCAACCTCAATAGGAGATGAATCTTCTTCAACCTCGATCGAAGATAAGATCTCCTTCGAGCTTCAACTTCAACATGAGATAAGATTTCCTTCAATCTCGGCTGGAGATAAGATCTTTTTCGAGCCTCAACCTCAACAGAAGATAAGATTTTTTTCAACCTAGGCCGAAGATAAGATCTCCTTCGAGCTTCAACTTCAACAGAAGATAAGATCTCCTTCAACCTTGGGTAGAGATAAGATCTCCCCAAGCCTCAACTTCAATAGGAGATAAGATCTCCTTCAACCTCGATCGAAGATAAGATCTCCCCCGAGCTTCAAGTTCAATAGGAGATAAGATCTCCTTCAACCTCGATCGAAGATAAGATCTCCTCCGAGCTTTAACTTCAATGAGAGATAGGATCTCCTTCAACCTTGGCTAGAGATAAAATCTCCTCTAAGCCTTAACCTCAATAGGAGATAAAATCTTCTTCAACCTCAGTTGGAGATAAGATCTCCTCCGAGCTTCAACTTCAATAGAAGATAAGATCTCCTACAACCTCCGTTGGAGATAAGATCTCTTCCGAGCTTCAACAAAAGATAGAATCTCCTTCAACTTCAATAGGAGATAAGATCTCTTACAACCTCGGCTGGAGATAAGATCTCTTTCGAGCTTGGATTTCAACATGAGATAAAATCTCCTACAACCTTGACTGGAGATAAGATCTCCCTCGAGCTTCAACAGGAGATAGAATCTTCTTCAACCTCGATCGGAGATAAGATCTCTCCTGAGCTTCAACTTCAATAGAAGATAGGATCTACTTCAACCTCGCTGAAGATAAAATCTCTCAACCTCAACAGAAGATACGATCTCCTTCAATCTCAGCTAGAGATAAGATCTTCCTCGAGCTTCAACTTCAAAAGAAGATGAGATCTCTCTACTTCAATCGAAGATAAGATCTTCCCTGAGTTTCAACCTCAATGGATGCAGAGCACAGAAAAGAACTTCGACAGTCATCTTTTTTATACTTTCTTCCTTCGAATTTCGAACTCGAGAGTGGGGGGACTATTATTTAGGATAAATTTCGCTCCCATCAAAGTCCAGTCTGATGCTTAGCCTAACGTAATTGGTAATCATAGAAGAACTTCAATTAAGAACTCCTCCAGCGATCGAACCCCTCTCGGACTCCTACAGCGGTCGAACTCCTTCAGTGGTCAAACTCCTTCCGGACTTCTCCTTCAGTCAAATTTCTTCAGGAGCTGAACTCCTATCGGGCTTCACCTTTAGTTGGATTTCTTCAGGAGTCGAACTTCTTTCGAACTTCTCCTTCAGTCAAATTCCTCTAGGAGTCAAACTCATATCGAACTTCTTCTTCAATCGAATTCCTCCAAAAGCTGAACTCATTTCGGACTTCTTCTTCAGCCGAACTTCTCCACTAGTCGAACTTCTTCGGTCAAACTTTTTCACCAGTCGAACTCCTTTTGGACTTCTCCATCAGTCGATCTTCTCCATCAATCGGACTCCTTCTGGACTTTTCCATCAGTCGAACTTCATTCGAATTTCTCTAGTGGATTACTTCTAGATTTCAAATAATATTCCTCCCAGATGATCTTCTCTAGCCATATTTTCTTTAGGAGTCCGAATTTTTCTAGAATTAACGTACATCGAAGCTCTTCACCCCTCCACGTGGCTCCAAGCGGCTCAATACCGAACGGTTATGACTGTCACTATCAGTCTGCTATATGCGGCGCCCTTCTCCATAACAAATCACATGCAATCCCGAGCAGCTAGCTACCGGACGGCTTCGACTGTCACTATCAATCTGCTACAGGCAGCATCCTTTTCCATAACAAACTACAGGCAGCGCCCTTTTCCTCTAGGAGCCGAACTCCTTTCGAACTTCTCCTTCAGTCGAACTTCTTCAGCCAAACTTCTTCACAAGTCGGACTCCTTTTGGACTTCTCCATCAGTCGAGCTTCTCGATCAGTCAAACTTCTTCTGAACTTCTCCATCAGTCGAACTCCATCCAAATTCCTCCAGTGGATTACTTTCAGATTTCAAGTAGTATTCCTTCCAGATGATCTCCTCTAGCCGTATTCTCTTTAGGAGTCCAAACTCCTTTAGAATTGACATACATCAAAGCTCTTCACCCCTCTACGTGGCTCTGAGTGACTCAGTATCGGACGGCTATGGCTGTCATTATCGATTTGCTACAGACGACACCCCTCTCCGTAACAAACCCCACATAGCTCCGAGTGGCCAGCTACCGAACGGCTACGACTATCACTATCAGTCTGCTACAGGCGACATCTCTCTCCATAACAAACCTCATGCGACTTCGAGCGATCAGCTATCGGATGGCTACGACTGTCACTATCAATCTGCTCCAGGCTCCATCTATAAAAGAAATCCTTCAGTATGTTTTCTCTAAGCTCTCTTCTCCTTCCCAAAACTCTACTGAATTCTTTTCTGAGCACTCTATTCCTATTGGTCAGAAGAGCTGAATTGATCGTCGGAGGGTCCTATCGGAGCCACCACCACCGACTCCAGGTGGAACTTTATTTTGCAAGTCATCGATGGCGACCTCTTCTTTCTCAACTCCAACTCGATCCAGCGTCGATCAGATTCTATACTAATAGGATTGGCGCTAGAGGAAGGGCCCTCTATTTCTGAGGTATTCTTATTCTTAAAGGAGTGCTCTACCAACCCCATGGATCTTCTTCTCTAAGATCCATCTCCATCCTCTCCCTCAATCTCAAGAAATACCTCCAAAGAAGGCGACTATCCGGAGATCTAGCGCTTCTGCCACCAGATCCAAGTCAGACCCACCCATTCCTACTCCAGCACCGATGCTTCAACCTCTTCCTCCATCGACGGTCATGGTAGATCCAGAGCAGTTTAACCTGCTGATGCAGTGGGTTCAGATCCTCATCAAGATGGTGCAGGCCATGTGGCAGCCTTCGATGGCGGTTCCGTCAGAAAACTCACCATTGAAATGTCAGGAATCACTTGGGCTAGCATACCCATCGCCCCTGAAAAGAAAAAAATAGAGAGCAGAGGATCCTTATTCGGATCATGATTCTTCTTCGAAAGAGATATTTCCCATCTACAGCCGAAAGTCTTTTAAGATCTGCGATGGAAATGACATCCTCGATCAA
Organism: Cocos nucifera; assembly: GCA_006176705.1. Taxonomy (NCBI): domain Eukaryota; kingdom Viridiplantae; phylum Streptophyta; class Magnoliopsida; order Arecales; family Arecaceae; genus Cocos; species Cocos nucifera. The sequence goes on from QRFJ01000458.1 coordinate 425,922, forward strand.
AAACTATGGAAGATGGACCGATAGATTGAGGAACTCAGCCACGTCGCCCCGACTCGCCATGATGACGTCTGCACCGATCCTCTTTTCTCTCTCTGAATTATGCAAGAGCCCATTCCACTGAATTTCAAGCTTCCCCAATTTGAAAGCTACGATGGAACCTCTGATTTGGTCGATCATCTGGAGGTCTTTCGGACTATGATGCTGCTCCATGGTGTACCAAATGCCATCTTATACCGAGCTTTTTTGTCTACCTTAAAGAGAGCAGCAAGAAACTGGTACTCGATGTTGAAGCCAGGTACGATCTTCTTCTCTGATCAGTTGAGCCATCAGTTTGCGACTCACTTTATCAGCAGTCGATGTCTGCGCTGAGGTTCGGATTCCCTAATGAATATCAAGAAGGAGGAAGAATCTATCAGGACTTACGTCACCCAATTTAATACTGCTGTATTGAAGGTCCAGAACCTGGACCAGTTTGTTACAATGGCCGTACTTCAAGATGGCCTTCAGAAGAATGATTTACTGTTCTCCCTAAAAAAGAAGTATCCTAGGAACTTTGCCATTCTGCTAGCTCGGGCTGAGAGATGTGCCCGAGCGAAAGAAGCCTTCAAATTAAAAGATGAGAAAGTTGCAGAAGAGTGACAGGCGGACGAGTCAAATAAATCCGCAGCTGATAGAGGGCCGAATAAAGTTCGACCATGCTCACGGACTCCCTCCGAGCGTAAGCGAGCCCAAACTCCTTCTCGAGCTCGTCATCAAAGAAGCCCCGACAAAAGAGCATGAAGAAGTTCTTCCCCTAAAAGAAGAATTACGATCTTTCCCAAACAAGTGCAATCGAAACAAATACTATTCATATGATCATGATCATGGCCATGATACTGAAGAATGTATTCAACTCCAAGATGAGATCGAGGAGCCCATCAGGAGAGGCCGGCTGTGTCGATTCCTCAGACGCCAACCTGAAGCAAGTGAATATCGGCCGAGGGCACTATCGCAGTCAGAACCACCAAAAAGAGAGGAACAATAAGGAGATCGGCTGCCTCTCGACATCATCAATACTATCTCTGAGGGACTTAGTGCTTCAACAAGCCACCATCTCTCGACCTCGGAGCTAGGAGAAGCTTACCCCAAATTGGAAAGATCCGTATGAAATAGAGAAGGTCGTCTGGTCCGGAGCTTATCGCCTGAAAGAGCTCGGAGGAACAACGCTCCCATGATCTTAGAATTCAAAAAATCTGAGAATGTGCTACCAATAATTTTCTTTCAATAAATTTTTTTCATTTCAACATTATTATTTCTTAGTGCAAAAACTATATGATGAAAGAAAAGAAGCAATCAAAAGTGGCTATATTAGGAACATGAGGAGAACCTCATCCTAACATGAGCAAGTCGAAGACCTCCGATTATTTAAGATAAGAAGAGGGGAGAGGCCCATTCAACGGTCCATCTATGCCCCTATTGCCATGTTAGGAATAGGAGGAGAAGCTCATCCTAACATGAGCAAGTCGAAGACCTCCAGTTATTTAAGATAGGAGGAGGAGAGATGCCCATTCAATGGTCCATCTGTGCTTCTAGTGTCATGTTAGAAATAGGAGGAGAACCTCGTCCTAACATGAGCAAGTCAAAAACCTCCGATTATTTAAGACAAGAGAAGGAGAGAGGCCTATTCAACAGTCCATATATGCTCCTAGTGCCATGTTAGGAATAGGAGAAGAACCTCATCCTAACATGAGTAAGTCGAAGACCTCCAGTTATTTAAGACAGAAGGAGGGGAGAGGCTCCAACAACGGCCCTTATGTGCCCCTACAGTCCGTTAGGAACAGGAGGAGAATCTCGTCCTAATGTGAGCAAAGTCGAAGATCTCATTTATTTTAGACGAGATGAGAAGAGAGGCTTCGACAATGGCCCTTATGTGCCCCTATAGCCTGTCAGAAATAGGAAGAGAATCTCATCCTAACATGAGCAAAGTCGAAGGCCTCGTTCATTTTAGATGAGGTAAGAGAAGAGACCCGACAACGGCCCTTATGTGCCCCTACAGTCCATCAGGAATAGAAAGAGAACCTCATCCTAACGTCAACAAAATCGAAGGCCTCGTTCATTTTAGATGAGATGAGAAGAGAGGCCCCGATAATGGCCCTTATATGCCCCTATAGTCCATTAGGAATAGGAAGAGAACATCATTCTAAATAACATGAGCAAAGTCGCAGACCTCGCGTTCATTTTAGATGAGGTAAGAAGAGAGGCCCCGACAACGGTTCTTATATGCTTTTACAGTCCATTAGGAATAGGAGGAGAATCTCATCCTAATATGAGCAAAGTCGAAGGCCTCATTCATTTTAAATGAGGTGAGAGAGGCCCAACAACAGCCCTTCTGCCCCTACAGCCCATTAGGAATAGGAGGAGAACCTCATCCTAACGTGAGCAAAGTCGAAGGCTCCGTTCATTTTAGATGAGGTGAGAAGAGAGGCCCCGACAATGGCCCTTATATGCCCCTACAGTCCGTCAGGAACAGGAGGAGAACCTCATCCTAACGTGAGTAAAGTCGAAGGCCTCATTAATTTTAGACGAAGTGAGAAGAGAGGCCCCGACTTGGTCGGTCACCGACGGCGATCTCTTCTTCCTCAACTCCAATTCGATCCGGCATCGACCAAATTCTGCACCAACAGATAGTATTTTTAAAAATAAATATTTAAAAAATAATATTTTATAAATATTCTCTCATTTTTCTCCTTATGAATTAAATAAATTCCCAGCCCTCAATTTCTTGATCAGTATAAATTAGTGTGTCCAGGATATCAATGGATCCAATATCGATATGTCGGTCAAGATATCCTTGTTATCATTTTACTACCATAATAAATTATTTAGTTAATTCAAAAATCAATGCTAAAATGATTGCTATTATACTATTATCTTGCACGTAAATAAAAAAAATAAAATTATAAAAATATCTTTTTAAATTTAAATTATTAATATTTAAATTTAAAAATTTTAAAAATATTAATTAGTTATCAAAACTTTAAATTCATTACAACGTAGAAATAAATACAGATCTTAGTTTACTGTAGCATGGATTGATCATCAAGAATATGCAGCGATATCAATATCTCAGCTTACCAAAAAAGTGTCACCACTCTATCTCCGGTTTCCCCGTGTAGAATTAATAAAAGCATAGTTTTATCAAGCATTAGCATATCGCTCCAGAGCGAGCATGAAATATCACCATTATATAATTTATATAGATCTACGCTAGAGTCTAGTATGGTTTTGCCAATAGATTATTCAACTTGTGTTTTCTCACATCACCATTCATCATCTTTCACTTAGGAGGGATAAGCATGACACAAGATGATGGTTTCACTCCAAAAGTGTGCACAAAAATTGGACATGATAGTTGATGATGGGCAATATTTTTCAAGATTAGTTGCTAAACGTCGTTCAAAGCTTTTCCTTTCCACCTGGGCCTCCTATTTGCAAACTTTCACCAATCCAAGCTGCGTCGGCGGCCAACTCCGTCTCTTTCAAAGAGCTAGCAATTTCAAGATCGTCGGCCACCGGATTTTAATGAGTTGGGATTTGTTTTTAGAGATGTCCCAAATTCTTGCAGATTCCATTTGGTGCACATAACCTAACCCTATTAGTAATAAAGACATTAATCCATTGTTATCTTCTTATTTGATGGAAATCGTTGTCGCGTTGCAAAGAATCTGGATAGGATTTAGACCAGTCAGTCAAAAGACATGCCAACTCAGTGAAAGGTTGTTCGTTGCCTTGCCTAACAGGATTCGATGGTAGGAGATGTCAGGGATTTTGGCAAGACAGTCAAGGCTGGTGTTGACCGACGGTCTGTCCCCATTTTTAAACTGACCTATTATTACACGAGGCTGAGGTGTGATTGAAGAATTCCTCCACTCCTAGAGCGCTGGAGATGTCGACAAATAACAGCTGGATCTAGCTTTGGCAGCCATCGGCTCTTCTTCTTCTTCCTAGATCGCAACGTCAATCTGGGTGATGACGAGTTCATCCGAGAGTCTTGTTTGGCAGAGTAACCACTGTGGTGCTAAAAAATTAAAGGTGCATTTGGTTCACGGCGGAAATTAGATGGATTAGAGTTGGGATTGGAATGGATTATTTCCAGCATTTTTTATTCATGGTTGAACTCAGAATCGGGATCGAAGAATTAATTACAGAAAGAGATATTTTTAGAAAACCATTCTTTAAGTGAACTTGATGATATGGCATTTGAATACCGGAAGAACAGCTGGAATTGAGTTTTAGAGGATTAGTATTCCATTCTTCCCTAAAATGGGAATAACACTCTCCTAACTAAATGGCTGGAGTTGGAGTTCGTTATTTCCAGCCTAACTCCTCCTATCTAAATATATCCTAAACCACTTTTGACTCCAACGGTGATGGAGTAGAAGATGACTGTTCTCATGTGATCTAATCTAATATGTTTCCATGCTTAACCAGTAGAAATCGAGGAAGGCGAACTCCTTATTCCCGTCTTAAATGTTTTTTTCTCGATACTAATATGAACATTTTGCTTATGATGGGACAAAGCATAATGTCTTTTTCTAAATAGATAATTAAAGACGGGACAAAGCATAATGTCTTTTTTTAAATAGATAATTAAAGCATAACTTTGCAGTCATGAACTTCGAAATTCATGAACCATTGTTCCCGTCTTTGGTCAAAATAATTGGGAAAAGAAGAATGAATTCAGCAATTCTTAGTATTTAAAGCATAAGAGATTAGGCATGTGTGCTATTGCAGCGTAAGGTTGAAAGCCGATGAGCTAGGCTAGAACTACATCAATAATTGCCAAAATCCTAAACTTATATAAAGCCAAGTAACATGTAAATCACCATTCAACTTCAAAAATATCTATGTAACTAATATGTGTTCCCTTCGTTGGCTTATTCATGAGTGCACTACTAATTACTACATAAAAGTTGCATGGCAAATTCTGGGTCAGCAATTCTAAAATGGGGAACATGCAAGCATATGTTGGTACTTCTATATAGTCCTTGATTAGCACAAAAGCAGATGTTATGATATAAAAAAAGAAATACTTTGTGCATCATGGGCGGTGCAACTTTGCACGCATCATCCACGGTGATTGACTCATGAATGAAATCGGAGCACGGCACTCGAAAAAAAAAAATTTTTCTTCTGGCTCTACATTGAGCCAATTATCATGGACGGTGTGCATGGACTGCACCGCTTGCGGTGTACAAAAAAATTTTTCTATCAAAAATTTTAATATGAATGTGTAGATTTAATCATTTTCTCCTGGCATTCGTGCTCTATTGCTAGCAAAGCAAGTTTATAGCCGATGTAACTTTTATCTTTTGCGAAAAAAGAGTGTTCTAAGAATAAAATGGTTCATCGGTAAAGTTGTAGATCAATAGAATAGAATAGAATGCTCTAAACAGAAATTAAATGATTCTCTCGGCTCCGGTACTTGAGTCATATCATTGGAATACAATCAGTAAGCGTGGAGCTTAAAATGTCAGTCCTAAGAAGGAAGAAAAAGTTACATTCTCATGCTTTTGTCGGCCATGACCTCTCTTTAATGAGCAACCTTTTCATTCACATGAAACCATCTAAGTCAATTTTTTTCCTTCTAAAGACTTGGCTGGATCTTAGCGTACAATCTAAGCTTTTTTCAAAACCTTAGTGATGAAGCTTCCTTTTGGCACATGGATGACAATGGTGAATCCAATCCATGCTTATCTACTAGTACTACAACATGGCATGAGATTGGTGAACAAAATCCATGCTAATATACTGATGCTACCACATAACATAGTCAAGTACCATGCATGTCCAACATGCAGTAGTCAAACATTGTTATGATTATCTGATGTTTTAATAGTATGTAGCAAAACATCTTCATTCCATGCCGATGTTTAAATAGCATGCATCCTTGTTCTTCCATAAAACCAACGCATGCAAACAACTGGTAAATGCATAAATCAAGCAAATTCCAAGGCTACCTACTTCCATTGGACTCTCCCAAAGCTGTGCAAGTAGTTCCGACAATGGAATCAAGCATTAAGCAGTAAAATTACTTGTCTGAGGTTCCAAATAATGGTATTGACGGCATACTCGGCGTCGAATAACGAACTTTGTGAGGTGAATAATTCTAATAAATATCTTGTTTACATAATTAATTAACTTCCTTAATTACAGTAATTTCTTTACATTAGATACCAAAATTGGCGTCCGCTGTCTCAACTTCACGCGTTTGTCATCATCATTTCATCTTCACCGAGCAAATCCAGTCCGTCCAAATCCAGATCTCTCGATCGACGTTTATTTCCTAATCCCCATTTAGAACTTGGATTGTAGCCCATTTAGAACTTGGATTGTAGATTTCGACGGTCTGGATCGTCCAGCCCAAGCTCAGTGCTTTTCGCGGAGCGAGCGGGTTAAAAAAAAGGGCCAAAGAACTCCATGATTTTTTTCTACTCCGAAATTGCACTCAGATCTGGCATAAATTTACGCCCAATGCCACGTCCTCTTTTATTAGGTTGCCTCCTCTCCGCCTCCGCCGCTGGAACCCCGCCACCGATCGCCGCGCCCTCCCCAGGCCCGATGTCGAACACGAGCGGCGTCACCACCGCTCCCCGCCGGATCCGATCCCCGGCGGTGCCTGCCTTCATGAGCGCGGCACTTGCCCGGACGGCGAGCGCGGCCAGGTCCCCCGCGTGGAGCGGGTGCTTCAGCATTGTCTTCGGGAGGAGGAAGTAAATGTTCCCCGGCCGGAGCTCCTCATCGAAGCCGACGGCAGAGACGAACCCGTCGAACTCCATCACGTCTGCATCGCAGACGAAGCACGAGGGGTCCTTCTGGAGCACGTGCGCCACACTCACCGGCCGGTCATACTCCCGAAGCTCGCCGTCCGGGAAGACCACCTTCGCCGTCGCTGTCGGCGCCACCGCCACCGCCACCGCCTCGCACGAGGTGCAGATCCCCATCGGCGCTCAAAAGAACTCGTTTCGTTTGTGTGCCCTTGGTTTGTTGGTCCGACGAGAGAGGGCCGATTTATATAAGGGAGGCAATTTGTCGACGAGCGAGGGGGTGCCAGCCTGTAGTTAGTTGAGTCCAGGGTGTCCTTCGGAGCAAAGGGGTTTGATTTGGGGAAAATTACGGGGCTGGGACTCTGGTCGTGGACTAAAATAAAAGGGTGCACAGACCGCTGGTTGGCCGTGGAAGGTCGAATTTGCCCTCCAAAACGGGGCTCACGCAGAACCGCCTCGTCCGTGGGTCCATAAGCCGGAGATATTGCAAGATTTTGGAGGCCGGACGCGTGTCGTCGCAGTATGACGTCCAAAGGCTCCAAGGTTATCGTGTCTTTCTCAGGATTGGTTGCTTTCCTAGCCATCGGAGGGAAATCACATGAACCTGCGCGCTTTGATGAAAACCATGCACACGTACTCCATTTTAGGCCCATACGTTTTATGACTTTACCACGCTGCTCGTCTTGGGTTTTTTTTTTTAATATTATTATTTAAATAATAGTTTTTTAAATTACTGTGTTTTTGTTTCATGCGGGTTTGGGTTACTTGCCGCCAACGTCACTAATCAATTCAAATTTCGAAGTCACCAAATGAACTCGCATATTTAGGTTTAGTTTAATTCATTTGTTTCTTTGAACATGCATTTTGAACATACCGATTTAGCATGTCCAAACATCATTAAATCGATTCCTCTCCATTCCTAATCAATGATGGCGTAGGGTGTAGGCCTCAGGCCAGTGAGGGGAGGAAAGGACAATGACGGCGCCGAACCATGAAGGATGGAGGAGGCGTCGAGCCATGGAGGATGAAGAAAGAATGGTGATCAAGCAAAGTCGTATGGTATGCAGGGTACAAATTTTTAGAGGCCGAAGGGTGCGGGTTTTGCCGCCGCCAAAGGATGAAGGAGAGGGCCAAAGAGTGTGGGCTTTGCCGCTATCAAGAGGGTGGGGGGGGGGAGGGAAGGGCAGCGACGAGGATAGGGGGCGGAGAGTGCTGTGAGAGAAAGGAAAGAAAAAGAGAAAAAATAAAAAAAAAAAAAATTCCTCCATTCGACCATCACCACCACCTCCATCATCCGTGGTCCGACGCCCTCTCTATCCGCGCCCTCCATCCTCAACGACTCAACACCGCCGTCGTTCTCCTTCCCCTCACTGGCCCCGGGCGCCTTCCGCACCCCATGCCTCCACCATCCTCTCCTCTTCCCTCCCTTAGCCCTCTTGACCCTGTGGCTTCGTGCGAACATCGACGCCGCGCGCGCCCTCCTCCATCCATGAATAGATTGAAAAGATAAACTCAACTATGCGATGTGGGGGAGAAGAAAAAGTCTAGCATCGCCACCATCCCCCCTCCCTCCCTAGCCTCGGACACCTCCCATATCCTGCGCCACCATTGTTCCTTCTTCTTTCCTCCTCCAGCCTCCTCGTCCCTGCAGCTTCGTGCGAACACCAACGATCGCCCACGCCTCCTCCGTCTGCGAGCATATCAAAAAAAAAAATCCAACCAAATTTTAGAGAAAATAAATCGCATCTTCAACATGCAAGTTGGCCACGTCATCGCATCTCATCCCAACCATGTTAGTTTCGAAAATAAAAAAATCAATATTTAAATAATAATATTTTAAAAATAAACCTGCTTGTCTTATTAGGTTCAGTTTTTCAGAGCCGACCGTGGGATAATTAAGTTCCACTCAACAAGAAAATAAAAACGATCCGGGTTTACGGGACCGTATTGATTTGAGATTTATTTATTTATTTTAGTATGATAATAATTAATTTAATTTAAATTTTTTTAAAAAAATCCTCTTATAACTCAATTCTGCCTTTTATAAATAATATCATGAGATTGATCTATATCTAGCATTATTACTTAAAATTGATTGGCTTTAGAAGTAAAATGGTCGATCTCACGTAGGAATGTTCGAGTAATCTATAAAATAAAGTTCAAATTAGAGGATTTGATTCCAACGAGAATCCTTAGATATTCAAGTTAGCAGAAAATGATGGAGTAACAACAAGTTCTTTGAAAAAAATTTCTTTCTTATCTGGATCTTCGAAACTTATGATATTTATTAAAAAAATAATTCATGGACATTGTGCTGCTCCGTTAGTTTCGGACCATTAATCGCATCATTGCGATATTAATTAAGGACATTTTCCTAGAATGAGGATGCTATTATCGGTATGATCAGGATGATCAGGATGATTAGGATGCCTTATCTGCTCCCATAAAGTTAGGATGCCTTATCTACTCCCATAAAGTTAGACAGAGTGGGCAACAGTTATTGAACATGGTTGAATTACAGTTGAGTTGCAGTTTATCCATAAAAGGGATTGCCAAACATGCTGGAGAGCTATTTGTCCGAGGTGATTTAGGAGGCTTGAATGCCGAACGAGCTGTCGTTGGAGGAAACAGTTTAGAAGCATGCCTCAGTTCATTCTTCAGATTGGAGGATACGAGGATGATCTCTTGACTTTGGTATGCTGGCATTTCTATGTTGATCCGATCTGATCTGATCATTAATCTAATCGTTCTGAGGTATTCATGTTACTACCGTAACACTTAGCGATATTTGCCATACAATATATCTTATCATCTTGTACGATATTTTATAACGATACTATAGTAGGATAATATTGATATAAGTTCAAATATCAAAATAGCAAGTTTTAATATTTAAACTATATATAAACCCATATTAAAATTTCTTTATTATATAATTATAGATGAATTTGATTCTTTGCATTATAGCATAAATAATGATGATATTAATGATAAAATATTTTGAATTTTTGTAAGTCAGCAAATTATTTAGTAATTCATGTTATTTTTATTTTTTAAAAAATATTTAATTTATTTTTTTGGTAATATATAATAAAATATTTTATTAAAATTCAAATATTTAGTATTTGTTAAATTGAAGAACCAACTTGAAGTAAAACCCAAACAGTTCTTAAGTTAGGCTGGCTCGCTGGTCATTCGCTTCAAATTCAACGAATCGGGAACCAATTTGGTTCTAGTTGCTTTGGGTCGGCCGTTTGCGATGAACGAGCCCAACTTGTGTACCCTCTCATGTGGAAAGCTAGAAACCGTGAGTGAGTTAAGCTCACCGGAATGAAACGAACACCGTCTCCCCACGGAAGGATCAGGGTTAGAATGGTAATTTAGTAGGTCTACAGGAAACGTGTCGAGATTCTTGTGTCCGGCAAGCTTCGTTGCACCGCCTGGGGGCGCCACGTGGGAACGGACCCTCGGAAAGCCGACCGCAGACAAAGAGGCCTAGGGGCTAGGGGAGTGTAGGGTGGTGGAGCTCACCACCACGTGGTTTCTGGTTCTCCTCCGGATTATTTAATCCCTAACCTGTCCAGCCCGCAGGACGCTGGCCAGCGAATCATTCGTGGTGATTCCAACACCCTGCCCCCAATTAAATCCCAGCACCCCTCCCACCCTACGAACCTTCCTCCCTCCCGTGCAATATATATTAGTATTCGTGGCATGGTTTCAAACAATGGGCGTCCTTAACAGGCTGGAGGAGGGCCATTACGTTATTAGATGTTAATATTAAATATTAATTAACAATTACCTCCTAATGCTGTGCATCCCCGAGCGCATGCTTAGAGTAAGCAACAAACTTTGTTTTATTGCTGCTTGCATGGGTTGCATGATTTATTATGGAGTAAAATGTTCCAATGATCCAGCAAAAACCCAGTCCTAGTACATAATAGGGCACATGTCAAGCGCAACACATTTTCCTAATAAGAAAATAGGTATGATTTATTACACTATTGATTGAATATAATAATATTTGAAATCTAATTTTTATCAAGTAGAGAATAAATTTTATTTGTTCTAGAATTAGAAGTGTTATTAATTCAGTAATTCTGCTAGACAAAGGAATTGTTTTTCACTTATTCATTATAACAACAAAACAGCCTCCATAGCAGTGACTATTTTAAACGACTTGCTACAGTGTGTGTGTATATATATATATAATTTTATTTTTTATAAAATGATTTATCTTAGCCATCCCTTGATAATGATTATATTTTGGAAAATTAAATTTTACATGTTTCTATCCGGTTACAATCTTGGCTCTTCCCACCCTTCACTTCCCCAGCATGTGTGACATGCTGCAATGCCTCCCACCAAGGCCTTTACGTTGTAGAGGAACGACGGCCTACAAGCGATGTTTGTAGAGGCAGTAGTCTTTTATGTTGTATCAGGTAGTGGAAATAGCATGGACGTCATAGTGAGGTGGTGGACAGGGGAGAGGTCATTGGTCGGCGGAGGCGGTGGTGAGAAGGGTGTGGTTAAGAGAGCCGAGGAAGACAAGATTAGGAAGAAGGATGGATGGCAGTTATAACTCCTGAATATTGTCAAGATTATAGGACCTCAAAGCACTATTTATACCTGGACTTTCCATTGCCAATAATCAATTACCAAGAAAAAAATTATGACCGTTTATTTTATAATAAGCATTAATAATAAATTATAAAAATTATATTATATAAATTTTAAAATAAATTTTAGAAATATCTTCTCAACTTTAGTCTAATTTTATTTATATTCTCTTGATTTCAAAAAATATCAAACTAGTCTTTCAAATTTTTAAGATATTCTAAGATAATTTTACTATTTATCTCTAATAATAGAATGATATCATATGACAATCATGTGATACCATTATTTTATTAAATTATAAAAATATCTTTATCTTTTTCTTCCTCTTTCTTCCCCTTCCTTTCCTTCCTCATCCATTTTTTCTTCTTCACGATAGCTCGTTCCACTTTCACCCATTTTTCACTGACGATTTCTCTTTCTCCTCTTCTTCTTTCTTTTCATCCACTTCTTCGCGCCTCCTCCTTCCTCTAACCATATCTAGGAGCTCTTTCCCTCTATAGTGGCTCCCTCCATCTCCAACCATTCTTTACTGACGATCACTCTGTCCCCCTTCTTTCCTTCCTCATCTATTTTTTTTCCTTATTTTTTTCTTCTTCAAGCCACTCATGAGCCTCTCCCTTCATGGTGGCCCTCCACCTCCATCCTTTCTCGCCGATAACCCATTCTTTCCTCTTCCTTTCCTCCCTATCCTCTTCTCCTCCTTATCATCCACTTTCTCCAAAGTTGCTTATGAGATTTTCGCCTCCACGGTGGTTCTTTTTACCTCTATCCATTTTTTGCCAGTGGGCTCCCTCTTCCCTTCCTCCTCATCCACTTCTCCTCCTCATCCTTTTTCTTCTCTAAGTCTACATATGAGCTCTACTCCTCGACGGTGGCCCCCTTCATTTCCTCCTCTTCTCTAGTCATCCCCCTTCCTTTTCTTCTCATCTTCTTCTCTTTTTTGTCATCCACATCCTTCAAGATTATCCATGAGCCCTCTTCTTTCACGACAGTTCTCTCCATTACCACTCATTTCTTGCTGATAGCTCCTTTTTCGTCCTCCCTTTTCTTTTCACACTCTTCTCCTCCTCCTTCAATACCATCTATGGGACCTTCGATGCCATTCTCTTCTTTCATGCCGATCTTCAAGATCCCACCCTCCCTCTCATGATAGCTTTCTCCATCTCTATATCTTCTTTATTAGCTATCCCTTCTATATGAGTGAGGGATATTTTCATCTATCAAGAAAAAAAACTAACATTATTTTGTTGGTAGATGAATAACAAGATTATTTTTGAACAACTCAAAATTTTAAAAATTAAATTGATATTTTTTAAAATTGAAGAAATGTAAGTAAAATTAGATTAAAATTAAAAAGATATTTCAATAATTTATCTAAATTTTATGAATCATGCTGCTAAATTTTATATTTTAATTTAATAAATTTTAAATTTGGGTACTTTGAAAATAAGCTATATTATAGTTATTACAACAGACAGTGGATAACGGTTGTGGTGAAGGACTGTTACAACAGCGCTAATGAAAAACTTCCATGATCTGCTTTGGTAAAATTTTTTTAAAATATTATTTATTTTAATATTTATTTTTAAAAATGTTATTTTTTTAAAAATTTATTTTCAAAACTATCCTAGTTGTGGTAAGGTGGAGGTGATGTGGTGAAATCGCATGTTGGACATGCAATTTCGGACTTAAAGTCATATGTTGAACATGTGATTTTGGACTTGAAGTCGCATATTCCACATGCAATTTCAAGATGACATGGCATTTTATAGAAAAATAAAATAAAAAATAAACTCCCATGTGGAAGGTGCGATTTCTCTCTTTTTTTTTCGTTCTCCTACATGTTTTTTTTTTTTTTCCATCGAACGATTTGCTAGCGTCGGGGGAGGGAAGGGAGGGGACGGTGGCGGGGTGGGGCCATGGAGAGTGTGGGTGCGGAGCGGACAGTGGTGGTCGCACGGGTGCGGAAAGGATAGTGATGGGGTGGGTGTGACGCGAACAGTGGTGGAAAGAGTTCGACGGAGGAGAGGGGGGATGTCGGTGGCATCGGGCCATAGAGGGTGCGAGGGCGGTCGCGTGAGGTGCGACGTGGATGGTGGTAAGGTGGGATCGTGTGGACAGCAGTGGGGTAGTGCCAAGAGAGGGGAGGGGAGAGCGGCGGCGGGTGCACCGAGCGGAGCGGGGGGTGTTGTGGGAGGAAGGGAAGGAAAAGGGTAAAAACAAAAAGAAAGAAAAAAAAATTGGGGAGGGGAAGAAAAAAAAGAAAAAAATTAATATTTTTATTATTAATTTAAAAAAATATTTATATAATAGTATATTATTTTTTAAAAAAATATTTTTCAACAAAATAATAATAACATATTATTTTTAAAAATATTACTTTAAAAATATATTTTATTAAAAAATAAAATATTATTTTAGAAAATATGTTATTATTAAAAATAATAAAATATTATTATAGTAAACATTACTAAAAATATCTTATTATTTTAATAAAAATAATAAAATACTATTTTAGTAATAAAAAAATCTTATCATTTTTTAATAATAATAAAATTTAGTAACTTTACTTATCGAATCAATCTAGAATTTTTTAAGTATTTTTATAAAATAATATTTTTTATTATTAATTTTAAAATACTATTTATATACTAACATATTATTTTTCAAAAAATATAATAATAAAAATATTATTTTAATAATATGTTATTATCAATAATATATTTTTATTATTAAAAAATAATATGTTAGTATATAAATAATATTTTAAAATTAATAATAAAAATAATTTTTTTTAATAATAACATATTTTAAAAATAATATTTTAAAAAAATAATATGTTATTATTATTTTTTGAAAAATATTTTTTAAAAAATAATATACCATTATACAGATATTAATTAAAATTAATAATAAAAAATATTAATTTTTTTCTTTTCTTTCTTTTTTTCCTATCCCTCAACAAATTTTTTTGTCCTTTTTTCTTTCTTTTCATTTTTACCCTTCCCTTCCCTTTCCTTCCTCCCATAGCACCCTTCGCCTCGCCCGATGCACCCATCATCGCCCCACTGCCATCCGTGCTGCACCCCCTACAATCGCCGTCCGCACCCTCCATGGCTTGGTGCCACCATTGTCCCCCTACCCTCCACGAGCCCCACCCTACCGTCGTTTTTATTGCACCCACCCCATCATCATCTGCGCCGCACCTGCGCAACCACCACCCCCTCCCTCTCCCCTCCCCCGACCCCACTGTTAGATATATGTGTCCTAGAAGCCAGAATTGGCTGACACTTGTAATACACTTCTAGGGGCAAAATTATAATTTTGACTAAAATCAATAAATGGATTATTTTCTATCACATATGTGTATTTAGTGTCTGTGATACATCCTTTGAGTTAATGGTAATGATAATTCATATTTTCAAAAGTTGAAAATTTAAGACATGAATAATCATTATTAACTCATAAATTGCTCCTGACCATAGGATCATCACGAGGATGGTGATTGATCCGGAAGGTTGGTGTACAATCACTTCTCTTTAGTAGATGAGTCTTGAGTCTACGGTGTGGAGACACCAGAGCGAGAGTATAGGTACTCGTTAAAGAACGAGGGCACTGAGCGTGACCACCTCGAGTAGTCATTAGGAAGTCCATCTTCTCGTCAATGACTGACTCGATGCTGTAGTAGTGTGTCTGGTTCTTTGACCTGAGGTACATCGGCAGTTCACCTTGAGGGTGTTATAGTTTGACTACACCATTACTCGGTCTCCTAGCCATATGGAATCCTGAGGTGTATGTTGGCTATAGCATGTTCATTGTAGGAACTGGATGGCATCAAGATGGAATCTATCTACCTCGGTGGTAGAGGAGCAGCCCTATGATAATCATGAGAATCAAGTCCAGAAGCCCATGGCCATGGCAGAGTGAAATAATAGAAAGAGTTTCTATTTAGATTTTCACATTGGACTCGAATCGAATGATTACATCATATGACAGAAACTAGGGTTTGACGAGTTCACCTAAACCCTAATCTGATCGGGGCTCAAGATAGAAGAACTTAATCACACAAGGTAGCTGCACCAAGAGGTTCGCATTTAGCTCTGATGGGATTGCCACCATATACTGCTAGGTGTCACTGGTGGATTTTGGAAGCAATTAGAATGATTTAGATGATCGATCATTCTAGCTGTTCGAATCAGAAGAGTTCTGATCCATCGAAAGAAGTTTCGATGATGTCGATGATAGAGATCATGACATATCCCATTACCATACAGAACTGAACCTAACTGGGTCACACAAATAAGGGTTTGAATCTGGTGATCATCAATTGAACTGATCTAGTTCAATTGATCTGAATGAGATTCAATTAGGTTCAAGAAAATCATGCTAGCACTCGATTGAACCTAACGTTCTTCTTTTGCTATCATAAATAAGTTGTCCTATCTGAGCCAAAGGAGTTTGTGCTCAATCAGAGGCCTTCATATAGTCTGACTGGAGGTTGTCCAAGTCAGAATAGGTTGTCTTATTTTATAAGACATTACCTACCATTTTTGATCACCTGCCATTTCTTGTTCTTTGACTTTGGTCAAAAGTCTACCTTTGACTGGTCAAACGTTGACCATTGACACTTTGACTTTTGACCACATGTCACGCACCTATTGGAGAGCTGGTGGGGGCCTGTCCTCCTGCCAGAACCTGGCAAGAAGGAGGGCGCATGCCACCCTAGGCGTGTACCCAAGTTGGAGGCAATTAGGAGTCCTTGTTGGACAAGGACTCCACCTTCCTTTTGGATTCTAATTAGAGTTCTTCTAAGAACCAACTTTGACTGATCTTAGGCGCCCTCTAAGGAGGAATCCAGGAGACTCTATTCCCACTAATCAGATTTAGATCTGATTTCACAAGGGATTGTGATTGGTTGGGAAGAAGAGGAGTTGGATCACAGCTAGTCTATAAATAAGACCCTGTACCCAACTCAGATCGTGACATGGATTGAGATAAGAGTTTCTATACGCCCCAAGGCTGCCTCTCCCCTCCTTCTCCATGCCAAATCACCTTCTCCCCTTGCTCTCCACGTCCAAAAAGAGTTTTAAATTTTGGTTGGTGCGATCCAGATCAAAGAAAGGAGATCTAAAGCAAGAAGGCTGCACTGCTGCAAAGGACGACTGCTGATCTTCAAATTCAAAAGAAGTTTTGAAGATCCTCCAGATCAGATCCAGATCTAATTTTTGGAGGTGTGATAGAGAAGAAGAGGATCTCCAGATCTAGCCCAAGTGGATACCGGTAGAGGCCAGGCGCTTGCGTGGCTAGATCCAGAACCTTCTGCTGCATACAGGATCATCAACAGGATAATAGGATTACCCAAATCAGGTAAATTAAATTAAATTTAATTTATTCTTATTTATTTTATTTATTAAAATAATATTAATTAGATTTAAAACATCCCAGATCTGATATAGATCAAAGAAAAAATTTTTGAAATATATCTCTTGATCTGATCAGATCTGAACGAATTTGGACCGAAAAATCAGGATTTCCCTTCACCCACCCCATCACCTTCCACAATCTCTGCGGCCCCATCCTATCGCCGTCCCCTACCTTCCCTCCTCCAACCCCAGCAAACTGCTCGACGGAAAAAAAAACAAAACGTGCAGGAGAACGAAAAAAAAGAGAAATCACATGTTGAAGATGCGATTTCGAAATCGCATCGCCTGTAGTGCAAGTTTATTTTTTTATTTTATTTTTCTATAAAATGCCATATCATCTTAAAATTGCATATTGATCATGCCATTGCAAGTCCGAAATCGTATGTTCAATATACTATTTCACCACATCACCTCCATCTCACCATAACTAGAATAGTTTCAAAAATAAATTAAAAAAATAATATTTTTTGTTGGGGATAAATCTTGCTTCCATCGAAGTTCAGTCTGATGCTTAGCCTAATGCAATTAGTAATCACGGAAGAACTTTGATCAAAAATTCTTTCTCAAGCAACCGAACCCCAGTCAAACTCCTCCAACGGCTGAACCTTAGCCGAACTCCTTCAGCCAGTCGAACTCTTCAGCGGCCAAACCTTAGCCGAACTCCTTCAGTGGCTGAACTCCTCCAGCGATCGAACTCCTTCCAAATTCTTCTTCAGTCAAATTTCTCTAAGAGCCCAACTCCTTTCAGACTTCTCCTTCAGTTGGATTTCTCCAAGAGTCGAACTCCCTCCGGACTTCTCCTTCAAGTCAAATTCCTCCAGGAGCCCAACTCCTTCCGGACTTCTTCTTCAATCGAATTCCTTTAGGAGCCGAACTCCTTCTGAACTTCTCCTTCAATTGGATTCCTTCGGGAGTCGAACTCTCTTCGGACTTCTCCTTCAGTCGGATTCTTCCAAGAGCCCAACTCCTTCCGGACCTCTTCCTCAGTCGGATTCCTTCAAGAGCCGAACTTCTTTCGATCTTCTCCTTCAATCGAATTCCTCCAGAAGTCGAACTCCCTCCGGACTTCTTCTTTAGTTGAATTTCTTCAGGAGTCGAACTCCTTTTGAATCTCTTCTTCAGTCAAATTCGTCTAGGAGCCCAACTTCTTCCGGACCTCTTCCTCAATCGGATTTCTCCAGGAGCCTAACTCTTTTCGTTCCTCTCCTTTAGTCGGATTTCTCTAGAAGCCGAACTCCTTTCGGACTTCTCCTTCAAGCGGATTCCTCCAAGAGCCGAACTCCCTCCGAACTTCTCCTTCAATCGGATTTCTCTAGAAGTCCAACTCCTTTCGAACTTCTCTCTCAGTCAGATTCCTCTAGGAGCCTAACTCCTTCCGGACTTCTTCCTCAATTGAATTCCTCTAGGAGCCCAACTCCCTCCGGACTTCTCCTTCAGTCAAATTTTTTGAGGAGCCGAACTCCCTCCGAATTTTTTCTTTAGTTGGATTTCTTCAAGAGCCAAACTTCTTTCGGACATCTCCTTCAGTCAGATTTCTCTAGGAGCCAAACTTCCTACGAACTTCTCCTTCAGTCAGATTCCTCCAGGAGCTCAACTGCCTCTAGACTTCTCCTTCAGTGGGATTTCTCCAAGAGTCGAACTTCCTTCGAACTTCTCCTTCAGTCGGATTCCTCTAGGAGCCGAACTTCCTTTGAACTTCTCCTTCAGTCGAATTTCTTCAGGAGCCGAACTTCTTTCGGACTTCTCCTTCAGCTGAATTTTTTCACCAGTCAAACTTCTCTAGTTGAACTTCTCCATCAGTCGAGCTTCTCCATCAGTCAAACTCCTTCTGGACTTCTCCATCAGTCGAACTCCATTCGAATTCTTATAGCGGATTACTTTCAAATTTCAAGTAGAATTCCTTCCGGATGACCCCCTCTAGCCGTATTTTTCTTAGGAGTCCGAACTTCTTTGAAATTGACATACGTCAAAGCTCTTCGCTCTTCCACATGGCCCCGAGTGGCTCAGTACCGGATGGCTATGACTGTCACTATCAGTCTGCTGTAAGCGGTGCCCCTCTTTGTAACAAATCTCACGTGGCCCCAAGCGATCAACTACCAGACGATTATGGCTGTCACTATCAGTCTGCTACAGACGGTGCCCCTCTACGTAATAAATCCTATGCAGCTCCAAGCGGCCAGCTATCGGATGGCTATGACTATCACTATCAGTCTTCTCCGAGCTCCATCTATAAAAAGAATCCTTCAGATACATTTTCTCTAAGCTCTCTTCTCCTTCCCAAAACTCTGTTGAATTCTTTTCTAAGCACTCCATTCCTATTGATCAGAAGAGCTGACTTGATCATCGGAGGATCCTGCTAGAGCCACCACTACTGACTCCGAATGGGACTTTATTTTGTAGGTCCCCGATGGCGACCTCTTCTTCCTCAACTTCAGCTCGATCCGGTGTCGATCAAATTTAGCACCAATAGAATTGGCGTTAGAGGAAGGGCCTATGTTCCCAAGATTTTCTTGTTCTTAAAGGAGTGCTTAGCAGCGATCTCTTTTCTTCCTCTCTAGAATTATTTTCGAAAAAAAAATGCCTCTTAGAAAAGCTTCGATCCGACGATCAACGGTCTCTACAGTCAGATCCCGTCCAGACCTATCCGCTTCTGCTTTAGCTCCGGCAACTCAAGCTCCACCTATAGCCATGGTGGATGCAGAATAGTTCAACTTGCTGATCCAGCAGGTCCGTGATCTCATAGAGATGGTGTAGGCTATACATCGACAGGCTCCGATGCTGATTCGATCGAAGCAAGCTTCTTCGGAGCCCCATGATTCGGTTTGGAGACGATCGACTTGGGCTAGTCGACCGACGATCTTCGAAAAGGAGAAGCTTGCCCCAAATTGGGAAGGCCCGTATGAAGTAGAGAAGGTCGTCTGATCTGAAACTTATCGTCTGAAAGAGCTCTAAGGAATAACGCTCCCACGATCTTGAAATTCAGAAAATCTGAGGATATACTATCAGTAATTTTCCTTCAATAAAACTCCTCCATTTTAATATTATAATTTCTTGATACAAAAACTATATGATGATAGGAAAGAAGCAATCAATAGTGGCTATGTCAGAAACTGAAGGAGAATCTCATCCTAACATGAGCAAAGTCGAAGGGCTCGTTTATTTTAGACGAGATGAGGGAAGAGGCCTTGATAATGAACCTTATGTGCTCCTACAGTCCGTTAGAAACAGAAGGAGAACCTCATTCTAACGTGAGCAAAGTCGAAAACCTCGTTCATTTTAGACGAGATGAGAGGAGAGGCCCTGATAATGGCTCTTATGTGCCCTTACAGCCCATTAGGAATAGAAGGAGAATCTCGTCCTAACATGAGCAAAGTTGAAGGCCTCGTTCATTTTAGACGAGACGAGGGAAGAGGCCCTGACAACGATCCTTATGTGCCCCTACAGCCAGTTAGAAATAGAAGGAGAACCTCATCCTAACATGAGCAAAGTCAAAGGCCTCATTCATTTTAGACGAGATGAGGGGAGAGACCCTAATAACGGTCCTTATGTACTCCTACAGCCTATTAGAAATTGGAGAAGAATCTTATCCTAACATGAGCAAAGTCGAAAGCCTCATTCATTTTAGATGAGATAAGGGGAGAGGTCCTGACAACGACCCCTATGTGCCCCTACAGTCGGTTAGAAATAGGAGGAGAACCTCATCCTAACATGAGCAAAGTTGAAGGCCTCGTTCATTTTAGACTAGATGAGGGAAGAGGCCCTGACAACGACCCCTATGTGCTCCTACAGTCCATTAAGAATAGGAGAAAAATCTCATTCTAACGTGAGCAAAGTTGAAGACCTTGTTCATTTTAGATGAGATGAGAGGAGAGGCACCAACAATGATCCTAATGTGCCCCTACAGTCTATTAGGAACAGGAAGAGAATCTTATCCTAACATGAGCAAAAGTTAGAAAATCGTAGACCAAAGACGTGGAGAAGGAAAAAACTCGGTGAAGAATTCTTACACGTATTTTTCTATGATAATCTGACTACGTTAAATATGAAAGGCAGAATCTTATCCTGATTTGCAAGAGAGATCCTAGTCCGACATCCACAACAAGTCCGACGTTTGCAACGAGCTCGACGTCCGCAACAAGCAACAAGCACGGAAACCCAGGATGGGAGATAAGATCTCCTTCAATCCCGGCAGGAGATAAGAACTCCTTCGAGTTTCAACCTGAATGGGTGTAGAGCCTGAAAAAGGACTTCGGCAGTCATCTTTTTTGACTCTCTTTCTTCGAATTTTGAACTCAGGAGTGGGGGGACTATTATTGGAGATAAATTCCGCTTCCATCAAAGTCCAGTCTGATGCTTAGCCTAATGCAATTGATAATCATGAAAGAGCTTCAATCGAAAATTCTTCCTTCAACGGTCGGACCCCGACCAAACTCTTTCAGCGATCGAACCTTAGTCGAACTCCTTCAGCCAGCCGAACTCCTCAGTGGCCGAACCTTAGCCAAACTCCTTCAGCGGCCGAACCCCAGCCGAACTCCTTCAGCGGTTGAACTCCTCCAGCGGCCAAACTCCTTCTAGATTTCTCCTTCAGTCAAATTTCTCTAGAAGCCGAATTTCTTCCAGACTTCTCCTTCAGTCAGATTTCTCCAAGAGCTCAACTCCTTCTAGACTTCTCCTTCATTCGGATTCCTCCAAAAACCCAACTCCTTCAGGACTTCTCCCTTAGTCGGATTTCTTTAGGAGCCGAACTCCTTCCGAACTTCTCCTTCAATCAAATTTCTTTAGGAGCCCAACTCCTTCCAGACCTCTCCTTCAGTTGGATTCCTCTAGGAGCCAAACTCCTTCTGAACCTTTCCTTCAGTCGGATTCCTCCAGGAGTTCAACTTCTTCCAAACTTCTTCTTCAGTTAGATTCCTCCAGGAGCCCAACTCCTTCCGAACCTCCTTCAGTCGGATTCCTTCAAGAGCCGAACTCCTTCCGGATTTCTTCCTCAGTCGAATTTCTTCAGGAGCCGAACTCCTTTCGGACTTCTCCTTTAAGTCGGATTCCTCCAGAAGTCCAATTTCTTTCAGATCTCTTCTTCAGTCGGATTCCTCCAGGAGCCAAACTCTTTCTGAACTTCTCCTTCAATCGGATTCCTTCAGGAGCCAAACTTCCTCCGGACTTCTCCTTCAATCGAATTCCTCCAGAAGCCCAACTCCTTCCGGACTTCTCCTTTAGTCGGATTTCTTCAGGAGTCTAACTCCTTTCGGACCTCTTCTTCAGTCGGATTTCTTCGGGAGTCTAACTCTTTTCGGACCTCTCCTTCAATCGGATTTCTTCAGGAGATGAGCTCCTTCCGGACTTCTCCTTCAGCCGAACTTTTCCACCAGTCAAACTTCTTTAGCCAAATTTCTCTACCAGTCGGACTCCTTCTGAACTTCTCCATCAATCGAGCTTCTCCATCAGTTGAACTCCTTCTGAATTTCTCTATCAGTCGAACTCCATCCGAATTTCTCCAGCGGATTACTTTCAGATTTCAAGTAGCATTCCTTCCGGATGATCCCCTCTAGCTGTATTTTTCTTAGAAGTCTGAACTACTCTAGAATTGACATACATCAAAACTCTTCATCCCTCCACATGGCCCCGAGCGACTCAGTATCGAACGGCTACGGCTGTCACTATCAGTCTACTGCAAGCGACGCCCCTCTTCATAACAAATCTTATGTGATTCCGAGCGGCCAGCTATCGGATGGCTACGGCTATCACTATCTGTCTGCTATAGGCAGCGCCTCTTTCCATAACAAATTCTATGCGGCTCCGAGCGACTAGCTACCGGACGGCTATAGTTGTTACTATCAGTCTGTTTTAGACTTCATCTATAAAAGGGACCCTCCAGATACGTTTTCTCTAAGCTCTCTTCTCCTTTCCAAAATTTTATGAAATTCTTTCCTAAATACTCCATTCCTGTTAGTCAGAAGAGCTGACTTGAACGTCGGAGGATCCTGCCGGAGCCACCACCATACAGATTATCGATGGCGACCTCTTCTTTCTCAACTCCAATTCAATCCGATATCGATCAAATTTAATATCAATATTTTTAAAAATAAATATAAAAAATAATATTTTTTTTAAAAATTCTGTTTTGATTCGTAGTTAACCTTTGTACCAAGGACCCACGGTTTATGCGGTCTGTTTTTGTTGGTCTTCAACTGGGCCCCACGGATGTACGGTTGAAATTATTGTCTCGGTTGTTTACATGTCAGGAGTGTAAGACAGCTGCAAAGCAGAGGGCGGGCCATGGTTCAGAAAAAAAAACCACGTGATTTTTGTGGTTCGCATGAGATGCGAAAGGAGAAGAGGGCAATCATTACGGTGTTATTTCTGATCTTTATCTTTAAATTCTTTTAAAAAAAATGCAAAGACTGATCTCCGGACGCCGTTTGCGAGGTTACGAGGATGATTGTGTCCGTCCTTTTTTTTTCTAAAAAAATTTTTGGTACTTCTGATGTTAAACTATACAGGACAACAGGTGCTTCCAACAATCGATGGACCTCATAAACACTTAGGATGAATAGAGACCAACTTTGTGGGAATCAATGCCTTATCAATCATACATTGCTATAAAAAGTAGGATAGGTATTATCTCCAATATAATTATGTAAAAATTTTACCATCACTATAAATCATATCTTATCATTTCATTAGACGCTTTTATCTTAGATGAAAAATCCAAATTATAATATATGAATAAAATAAATTCTTGTGTTATGTTAGTGTAGACTGTATTTGGATAGAATTAAGTCAAATCAAGTTTGATAGAGTAAGTTTCAATCATCGACATCTATAAATAATAGAAAATTAAGCTTAATAGAAAAAATGAAGCCTTCCAAATACTACAAATCTCTTGGAGTTCTTTTGTTTGCTAATCAATCCATATTGGGCTACCTTTCAAAATATATGAGATGTTTCTTTTAAATTGCCAAATATCAATGAGCAGAGGTAAATCTTGAGGCCAAATGTAGAAGCACAATTAACCCAACAAATAACACTATTATAATAATCTTTTATGCAAATTTGTGTAGCTCTAAACCTAAACACAACTATTTAGAAGCCTCCTCATGCTGCTCTTAATTCAACTTCATAGTTGTGCATTACAATAGGCAAATTTATCTTGCATGGACCAACTTTTTGTTATAGTCTCTAATCAAAAAGCCAGAACAAGCAGAAAATTCTTTCATGGACCCATTAAAATTTACCTTCAATACTTCAAGGAAGAGGGTAGCCGTGGATCTCTAATAAGGGAGGAATGAGGGGATCTAGATACCAGAGCTACACAAGTGCTCTGTTATCATATTGGTGGAAGCTACTTCAGAGCCTGAAGAAATTCCCTAAGTGAACATCTTAAGTACAGAGATCATAAATAACAATCTATTTGACTTGAAGCTCGTTCATTCTTTGTACACCATATCAACCGTCGGGCCTTATCCTTGCTAGCAACCTCTCTACTTGATACAATATCTAGAAGATCCACAATGGAATTCAGTGGCAGGTGAACAGAGAGTAACAGAGAGAAGAGGGAGTTTAGTAAGTCCACATCTTCACACCCTGGGGCATATTTGGTTAGAGTAAGTTGGACTTTAAAATGGTAATGAAAATGGATGACGTCTATTTTAACTGTTTGATTTGGAAGAATCCTATTCTCATTCTAATTTTATTGGGAATAGAAATATCCTAATTTTTTAAAATTCAATTTCTACTCTTCTTTAGTATTGAAATTTTGGTTCTGATTTCATTTTCAGATTTTTATTTCAATCTATTCCAATTCTGATATCGATCCTCCTCATGAACCAAGTGCTCCCCTAAAGTATTTGCAGTAATAAGCCCCCCATCGACATCATTGGAAGCCATGCATACCAAGCCGACAGAATCCAAGATCGTAGCACGACACTCAAGGTCCACTTGCGGCACAACAAAGCCTCCATCCATGGATGCCTTCACCAAATAATCAACTTCCCGTGAGAAGTCCACTAATACAATCTGAACCATTCAATAGGATTACAAAGCCTGTACATCAAAAGCGTTACATAACACCTAGCTAGATTAAGATTTTTAACATCCATTCACTATGCAAAGTCCAGCTGTACAGCCATCAAGCCATCTTCACCTGGATATAAAGGACCCCACTACCCCAGCAATGATAGCCGTCGGATCTCCAAGCACGGCGGAGATGATGAACTGCACCGCCATCGCTGCCAGCTCGCAACAGCGCTTGACCCTCCCCTTCCCGGCCCGGTGGTGGCTCTTCCCCACCCCCTTGATGCTCGGAATCCTATTCATCCCATTTATCCCCACCAATCCCCGCTTTCCGCCGCCGCCGTAGTAGATCTCGTGCCAGCTATCCACCAAAATCTCCATCACGCACGCCACGTGGAGGTTGTACCGCCTACACGCACTCCTATAACTCCAGCTGCGCCCCTTGCGACCGCACCGGTGGCACGGCGCGGCCACCTTCCGGTGGAGGAAGAGCCGGAGCTCCCCTCCGCCGCCGTCGTCGCCGGCGTCGAGGACGTGGGGAAGGGCGGCGCAGCAGGGGTGGAGGTCGAAGCCGCAGGAGTGGCAGTGGTAGAGGATGCCGGCGACGTTGCGCTCGCATGCGTTGCAGAAGCGGGGGGCGGTGCCGGGAGGGCGGGGGAGGAGGTAGAAGGCGCATTTGGGGTAGAAGGGGTGGCGGAGGACGGAGGAGGGGGCCGCAAGGGCGCAGTGCTTGTGGAGGTCGAAGTCGCATAGGCCGCATTTGAAGCGGGAACCAATGCCGGCCTCCTTGCAGCCGTCGCACTTGAAGGGGACCTCGGCGTACTCGAACCGGAGCTTGTGGTGGGGGTGGCTGAAGTGTGTGATTTCACCGTATTTCATGGCAACTTCTTTGGTTAGATAAAGATATTGAGTTTATGGATATAGCGTAACGAGCCTACAAGTTGCTCATAGTTTCAAATGAGAGAGAGAGACGCTTGATACTTTGAGCTTGTTGTTTGGATGAAACTACTAGTAGTTCATGTTATGTGCTTTATAGACAGAGAAGAGACTGTGTTCGAACTCTGGACTTTAGCTAGGGGCAGGAGAGAGAGAGAGAGAGAGAGAGAGAGAGTTGGTGGATAGGCTTAGCTTAAGGGAGAAGGGTGTTGGGAATATATGCTTGGTGTTGGAGCTTGTCCTTGTGTGCAATGTGCACTACGCAGTGGGATTGTGAGCGGAGGGAGGAGACATATGGCATCTTTATTGGCCATGGTTTGATGTCCCATTTCAAATTATTTGGGTATATCTGGGTGGGTTCCACCTCCCATTTTAACCAAAAAAAAAAATTATTCGGGTATATTTTTGTTTGGGAGATCAGTAGGGTTTGGAAGTTAATAATGTTGGTACCTTGGGAAGTAGAATGGAACAAAGAGACTTCGCACAAGAAGAGAATAACCAATCAAAAACAAAAAGTAAAAGGAGAAGAAAAATGGGAAAGGAAAAGAAGAATGGAACAAAGAGAATAGAGAAGGATTTTGAAGATACCATGTATAGGGCCGGAATAGTCACAGAGTTAAAAGTATGATCTTGGAATAATACGCCAGGTTTGCAGGGTAGGAAAAATAATACGCACGAAGCTAGGTGGATGAGGTATAGAATCATTATTTATATGATATAAAAACACATTACTAGAATTCTCTGGAAGATCTACATGTCTTTTGAGATGGTTTTTTTCGAACCAGAAGATGAGTTCATGGTTGCATGATTCTTTAGTTCGCTTAGTTCAAATCATTAACATGTAGTTCACATTGTTGTTGTGAATCAGGCTATTAGTATAAGAGTGTGGTCATGTTGTGACTCGTGACAGTAGTGGAAAGGTTTAACTAAACAAGAATTCTAAATCTAATACTCTACTACTGAAAGAAGTGACAATTTTGCTTTCTACAATTTGGTAAAAGAGAATAATTACAAAATTAGATGTATAAAAAGTTTAGTTGAGAGGAGAGGGTTGGGTTCTCAAAATGGAATTAGAACAAAGTAATAGCAGTCAAAGTTATAATCCTGTAGTGTTTTGGACAGAGGTTGGAGAGAGGATATACCCACAGCTAGCCAGATAATAAAACCCTTATATTGACAATTGTTTGGCCCTCTTAAATTAGCATTAAAAAAAGAAGCAATTTAAATCTTTGATACAAATCACTAGGATCTCAAAAGCCTCTGCACATTCCATGCTCACATTCTCTATAATATTAGGATGTGCTCACATTCTCTATAATCAGCTGTTGGAATACCTTTGCATGTCATAAAGTCGCTTCTAATTTTATTTTTTCTTCCTGTTCTCTTTTCAAAGAAACTGACTTGTAGTTTTCATAGAACTCGAACTAAAACAGAAGTTTTTGCAAGAACCTGACAAAATTTGTACGCAACCGGATAAAAACCACACCCGACCGCCCAACCCACCACCCAAAAAAGAAATCCATTTTCTGTGAAATATGCTTCTAAAATACTTAGCTTGCAACTTGGTTTAGTTAATTGGGGTTCTACTTCCAAAGGTTAATATTCCAGTTCTTCTCCTTTCTTTAAAGTCATATATATTCTCAACTTTATGTTGGAAAGTTCATCTGATGCATTATCACATATCAAATGATTTAGTATGATCCAGCAGTATTTTAAATATTTATTTTAGTCCAAAGAAGGGGAAGTTTCTGAAAGCATAAATACCTGCCTTGCGTATGATTGTTCATCCAGTATAATTTCAGTGTGCATGGTTTCTAAACACACTTGACATGACAACGAAGAGTAACAGCTCATCGGTTGATTTAGCCTCCAAACGTTTGTACTATTATTCTATGCTTCACATATTCTGCTGCAGCTCCTTAGTGAATAATGTTTTTTTGAGGTAAAAAATGAGGTTAGTGTGTCACTTACTCGATCATTAAAGCTCTTTAG
This sequence comes from Cocos nucifera, assembly GCA_006176705.1. Lineage (NCBI taxonomy): Eukaryota > Viridiplantae > Streptophyta > Magnoliopsida > Arecales > Arecaceae > Cocos > Cocos nucifera. The sequence continues at coordinate 453,709 of QRFJ01000458.1, forward strand.
TGAATGATATTTTTTTGAGGTAAAAAATGAGGTTAGCGAGTAACTTACCTCATAATTAAATATTGTTACTCGGCACATGAGGTATTGTCCATGGCATCAATGCATATAGATGGGATTCGATGGCTTGAAATATGAGATATTATCCATTTTTACCTGCAGCCTGGGAGCTGTATGGATCGTTTTGGCTCTTCTTTGTTCTTTAAAAGATGCCTCGTATTGAAAGATTGTTCGTTTTTTATAAGTCAAAATTTTTGATTTATAACCTATGTGGAATTAATAGAGTTAGAACCATAATAAAGATTAAGCAAAAAAATGATGATTACAGGGAGAGAGAAAGTGGGAGTGGCCGGAAAGGTTCTGGACTAAGTAGGTGATGACAGTTAGAGAACGTATTACATAGATATTGGGTGATCGGTCAGAGCGTGACGGACTAGCGAGAGAAGTTGACGGAGAGCTCCTTCAAGTCATGTCAAATGTGCGTAGACCTAATGACTGAAAATGCTAAGATTCAAAAAGACCAGACCAGTCAAATGGCAGGATATCAGTGAACAGTGGACGATTGCTTTAAGAATTAAGCGCGACTTGGTTTTATATTGCATGCAACGTCTGGAACCGGGTGATAGGAACGTTTGCCTTAAATTTAAGAGAAAAGTTGGATGAATGGAAGCTGGGTAAGAAGCCTTCACAGGTCTCCCAGTAGGTCATCTTTTTTTGCTGTTTTCGTCCAATCTCCCATCAAGAAGACGACCGTCTTTGCAGTTTCGCTGCGAAATAGCCTGTTGTTTCGTTCCTTCCACAATATCCAACAGATGACCGCATAATGTACATCAGCTACAACTGGGGATGTCGTAAACCTCTGTTCTTCCCTCCGTTCGTGCCATAACACCATTATGTCGTTTAGAAGTTTGGTTATGCTGCATCTTTGAAGTAGGGTACTCCTTAGTGAATAATGTTGTGCCATTATGTTTGCCTTATATATCTTCCTCCCACTATCAGGGCAATGACAGGTCTGTGCAGGACGTGTTCCGCCTTGGAACAATTCAAGTTGAATATAAGATGATTTAGCCTACAGACACTTTAGTATTATTCTATGCTTCACGTATTCTACTATAGCTCCTTGGTGAATGATGTTATGCCATTATGTTTGCATGCCTTATCTTCTTCCCCCTGTCAGGGAAATGAAAGGTCTTGGCAGAACATGTTCCGCTTTGCACCAATTCAAGTTAAATCTGAGTAGATCTGGAATCTGGCATTGGCAATTGGATTGAAAAATTAAATCCCCTTCTGACCTTATCCAGCCTACACACTTGCACATGCATGCATACGTGCGCACGCAAGTAGTAGTCAAGGATGCAAATGAGCTGGGCTATCCCTCTTTCTCTCTAGTTAAAAAATGGCCCGAGAAAATAAAAATGGACAAATTATAGTGACACCCCTCTACTTTGGATGTATCCAAGAGGCACCTCTTCAACTTCAAAAAGTTTCAAACTAACTCTTCAAGTTTCGAAATCGTTCCAAAGTTTTCAAACCATTCATTTCCATTAACAAGATGATGGCACGTGACCATCATATTATAGCAAAAAACAGTTGTAAGATAAATGAGCATTGGCAACTCACTGATCCTATTGGAAAACTTAAAGCAATGGAGACCCAACGTTCAGGTTCTTATGTGGGTCAAGTTCCATCACCTCTGGCTAAATGATCAAATGCAAAGAATCTCCTAGCAATAGTCTGCCTCTCCATCCAAGACTCTGCTTCCTTTTGGCCAACAGTTATGGTCTTTTGTATATTTTCAGCACTCTATATCTGTCAATGTTTTGCTATCATGAGTGCTCTTTGCTTGGAGTCTCCTGTAGTAGCCTTTTGATCTTTTTACAGATCCATCTCTCCCATGTAGCACTTCCCACGGTGAACCACCCGCTCGTTTACATCTGCTCTAGTACTGCTGCCAATATATCGACTATGCTAAGATCTTATTTACATATGATCTTTTATCCCCAGTGCACTCCACATAATAAGTTTTCCTCTAATCTTGAATGATTCTAAGTTGGAATACACGAGGAACAGGCCATCCGAAGAAGAAAAGAGCCATTAGAAAAACTGTCAAAAAATCAAAATGCCGGATAGTATGCCTACAGGAAACCAAACAAGAACAAATGTGTCCTCGTTTGCTTACTGCCTTATGTGGTAAAAATCTTAAAGGTTGGGTGGCAAAAGATGCCAGTGGATCAGCAGGTGGTCTACTCATATGTTGGGATACTGAGCTTTTTGAGGGGGATCTTCTTCAATCAGGTACTTACTGTATCACCACCAAAATAACCTGTAAATCAACTGGCTTCACATGGATGTTATCAAACATCTATGGTCCACATGCTGAGCGAGATCGATCAATCTTATTCTCTGAACTCAACACCTTAAGAGCAACCTATCCCTATCCTTGGATATTAATTGGCGATTTTAATGCTACACGATCCTTTTTTGATAGAAATAATGCTACAAAAACTCCGAAAACCTCTTTACAGCTTAATAATTTTGTGAACTTGCACTCTTTGATTGAACTAAGGCTATCAGGCATAAGATACACATGGTCCAACTTCAGAGACAACCCAGCAATGGCAATCCTGGATCGTTGTTTTACATCTATTGACTAGGCCCAAAAATTTCCTCTAGCTAATCTTTCTGTCATGGTCCGATCAACATCTGACCACATGCCTCTTCTTCTACAAATGGATTCCCCATCCAATGATAAACTCAAGCTCAACAAACTCTTTCGATTAAAAAATTTTTGGTTCACCATTGCAGGATTCGAAGATCTGATCATGGATTGGTGGAATAAGGAACCAACAACTTCCGATCCTGCCTCTAACCTCGTACTGAAGCTTCGTTCGCTCAGATCACATCTCAAAGCTTGGAACCAATCACACGTAGGTAATATTTTACTTCAGAAGGATGAATTGCTTCACAGGATTGACCATCTCGATGTGGAGGAAGAGACAGGAAATCTATCTTCAGCAGAAAAGGAAGAACGTATAAAAATGAAAGAGAAATTGGATACTCTTCTATACCAAGAGGAAACACTTTGGAAGCAGAGAGCTCATATAAAACGGCTTCACGATGGAGATCAAAATATAAAATTATTTTATTTATGGGCCAGCAATAGAAAATGGAAAAATCTCATACTCAATATCTATCATCAACAAGTTCCTATTTTAGATAACAGACAAATTCATGATTGTTTCCGTGAACATTTCAAGCAGCTACTAGGTAATTCTGAACAATCTTGCATCACTGCAAATTGGAATACTCTCTATCCAGAAGGTCCTCTTCAGTTAAAAGATCTTGAGGTGCAATTTATGGAAAAGAAAGTCTAATGTGAAGTATTTCAATTAGCTTCCTCGAAATCGCCAGGACCTAATGGATTCTCCTTCGAATTTTTCAAGAAATTCTGGTATGTCATCAAGCAAGACATATTAAACCTCATTCATTGCTTTTATCATCACCAGACTAGTTTAGATAAACTCAACTATTCCTTCATTACACTATTGCCAAAAAAGGATATCAACCGCACTGTAAAGGACTACAGGCCAATCAGCTTAATGCACGAAATAGTCAAAATAATCTCTAAAGTTCTATCAAAATGGTTAGCAGAAAAACTAAATGCACTCGTTTCTTCATCACAATCAGCATTCATACAAGGCAGATCGATTTCAGATAATTTTGCAACTGCGAATGAGATCATTTGTCAGGCTATTCATTCTAATAAAAAGGATTTCATCTACAAACTGGATTTCGAAAAAGCATTTGATAATGTAGCCTGGATCTTCCTTATTGATCTCTTGAAAGCCCGCGGTTTCGGTGACAGATAGTGCCGATGGACTTTTGATATTATCTCCACTGCTAAATCATCAATCATTATCAATGGATCACTGGGTAAAGTATTCTGTCATCGAAGAGGATTACGTCAAGGGGACCCCCTCTCACCACAGCTTTTCATCCTGGTGGTAGATTCATTAAGCAAAATACTAAGAGCTGCATCAGAAAATCATTTGATCAAAGGTATTGGTGAGAGCAAAGCTATCAATCAAATTCACAACCTACAATATGCCGATGATACGCTTATCTTCAGTGGGGTACACAGAGATAACGTCAAGTCTTTGAAATTAATACTTTATTCTTTTGAGCTTCTTACCGGATTGAGAATCAACTTCGAAAAATCTACGGTAATTGGTATCAGCATCTCAAGTAAACATCATGATCAAATTGCAGGCATTTTAGATAGTAAAATGGGAAAACTTCCCATACCTTACCTTGGATTGCCACTGAAATTAGTTCAACTAACTAAGAATGATTGGAATCCACTTATTGAAAAAATCTCGAAGAGGTTAGCTTCTTGGAAAGGTAAGCTACTTTCCATTGCAGGGAGAATAACGCTTCTTAATTCAGTAATCACACCAATCATAGCATTTTGGATGTCAGTTTTTATACTACCATGTTATGTTGTTTGGAAGATTGACAGGCTACAGAAAGCTTTTTTATGGTCTGGAGATGATAAAATAACACGGATCAGATGTCTCCTGAACTGGGAGACAGTGTGCAGACCAAAAGACCTTGGAGGAATGAGAATTGCTAACATTTTCATATTAAATAAGACATTGCTCTGTAAAAGATGGTGGAACCTATTTAACAATCAACACAATTCTTGGAGCTCCCTTGTCCTAGACACTTATTATCAGCATCAGCATCTATCACTGAAAACACTTAACCCACGCCAGTCATCGCCACTTTGGAAGCACATGCAGCAGGTCCAAACGTTATTTCAAAACCTTTTGAAATTCCGATTGGGTAATGGGCTAAGTATTCTATTTTGGCAAGATTCATGGCTATTCCAACAGCCATTAAAAGATAAGTTCTCATCTCTATTCCAGCTTTCCTCTACTCCTAACATCACTATTTCAGAAGCTTATAACCAAAACTGGAACATTAATTTTTGGAGTGCAGTCTCCTCTACATGCTATGATTTGAAATTTCAGGAACTATGTCAAGCAATGCTTTCAACAGTTATAACAGATGATGAAGATTCGATGGTTTGGAAATGGTTCTAAAATACTAAGGCAGCCACCAAGCAATGTTATCACTTTCTTATGGATGGAGGAATGAGGCCTTTATTCAGCAAACTCGTATGGAAAATCAAAGTTCCAGAAAAGGTCAAATATTTCTCATACCTTTGCTTCTATGACAGAATTCAAACAAAAATCAAACCTCATCAAGCGTGGATGGAAAGGTAACGAAAACTGCTCCCTCCGTGACTCAGCTCCTGAAACGACAGATCACCTTCTACTACAATGCAATTTCTCCAGACAAGTTTGGTCAGAACTTCTTCAAAGCTTCCACTTTAACGATCTCCCACAATCTCAATTCATACTATAGGTATTATGGCGATCTGATGTCAAATTAAAGCCGTTTCAAAGAGGACTCGATATGCTAATCCTAACAGCACAATGGATGTTATGGAAAGAACGCAACAAATGATGCTTCCAGTTCCATGCCTACATGCCTAAAATGGTCTCTAAGTAAATCGCAAAACTATTCCTTCTCTGGACACAACATTTGGAAGAAAATACAGACTCTTTAATATTGGCCGTTAAAAATGTAATGCAACAAATTCTGCTGACGAGGTAACCCTCCTTGCACAGACTGTTTTATTAAAGGTTCCCTCATTTCCAAGAAAAAAACATAGACAGAAGAATGATTAGCAAGACATAAAGGATATAACTGAGAAGATGGAAGTAAGAGACGATGGGAATATAAATCTGGATGAGTCACCAAGTTGTTCATCCTGGGCCAGCAGAGATTAGATGCCGATGTTCAAAGGTTAACGGAACCTACTGATAGTGACTAAAACGTGAAGTAACCTAGATTTCGGAAGTTAAAATTCTGAAGTGGATTTCTGGACTTTGGAGATCAGGATGCTATAACTGTTCACACAAAGAAATCCCATGAGTCTGTTGCCCAAAACCTGAAACGTCTGAAATTAAGAAAATCTGAGAAGATAAAGAATCTGACTTGCCAAAACCTACGACTTTAGAGCCTGAAACCTGAAGTAAATACATTCTGTAATTACAGAGTTTCAAAACTCGATGCTGAAAAAAAAAATTCAGCATACAACTCATGGACTATAATCCTATGTAATAGTTTTAATATGTACTGCTAATTATGCTAATATAATATTCCCTTAGTTAGGCTTCTCTAACTCAATTACATAAAAAAAAACAGTTGTAAGATAAATATGCTCTTGATATATATTGAATGGGCTGGAGTCTCAAAAGATCTTTCATGCAAAAAAAATCTCAAAGCATCTTTTAAATATGCCTCATATTTGAGGATCATCCATTGCATGGATCTCAATGTACTCTAAACCCTTTCATCTGTATGCATAAATCTCAAAGCATTCTTAGTATATGGTCTATGTTAATGATCATCCATCGTGAAGATTACAAAGCATTACAAATCCTTTCATTCATTCACTGCACTTGCATAAATCTCAAAGCATCTTTAGTTATGGCCTATAGTTAAGGATGGCCTATTGTATAGATCTCAAAGTATTCTAAACTTCTTGATCCACTCTTCTACATAGATGTCAAGGCACTCTTAATATATAGCTCATCATTAAGAATCACCCACTGCACTGATCTCAAAACATGTGGAACTCCATTCATCCATGAATATAGATTCAAAGCATTCTTAATAGATGGTCCATGGTAAAGAATTATCCATCACATAGATCTCAAAGCATCTTGAACTCCATTCATTCGGGATGTCAAAAGGCATTCATAAATATTTGAAGAGATTGAGGGTATTTTAGTCATTTGAAATGGTAGGCTGCCGGCATCAATTGTTTGGTGAGCTAGAGAGCCACTTTGAAATAATTGAAAATTTGAAGTGCTAGTTTGAGGTTTTTTAAAGTTGTGGGGAGGTCTCTAGGATACGTCCACAGTCGGGACAGGGCGACTTTACTTTTTCCTATTAAAATCTTAGAATCCCTGGAGGTTGGATCAATGCCAAACAACTTCATAAGCCTCCACACTGTTTGAACTTTGTCCTGCGAGCGATCAATTTTTCTGGTTCTTGCATTTTGAAAATCTTAACAAGATTCAAACCCATAATCTGTTCTCAGCAAAGTACCAACACAACCATGTTCTCCTTAGTTTTGACCCATTCCAAGTAAAGAACTGAATTCAGGTCTAGCAAAGTCAGAAGTGACGCTCTATTTCCTCATGATAAATAGTTCAATCATTCTTGCTAAAGTCGCAAGAATTAGATTTCACCGAAAACTGACCAAAATTCAACCTCATCAATATAAACTATTTTCTTGAGGGGAAAAAAAAAAAAGAGAGAAGAGAAAACCCTACCTAGATCATTAATTAAAATAATGAACAACCTCAATAATATAAACTCATTATTCCAATGGGTGCAACTACAACCTCTTTCATCACCTAATCTGATTTGTGGCAGTCCCGAGCCATCCTATGGTACCAGAACTTGACCCACGACCAACTAAAACCTCTTTCATCACTTGGCTTTACTTTACGATTCTATATTTCTAGTCGCCCTCATGGCTGATAGGTGCTGATCTTGAGCATGATCACTGGAAATGCAGTCGCTAGATAGTTTTAGAAAGAGCACAGCTCTCCTACGGTATGTGCATGGCACCCCAGGATGCGGTGCATCTATGGGTGCCGTCCATGGACGGCTTCATACGAGCACGCATAGACCGCGCGCATGAGCAACAAGACCGATTAGGATAACATTAAGTTCTATCAAAATAAGCATAAAGTATCAAAAAATAAATATAAATTTAAAATAATAAATATAAATGGATTCAGGATAAATACAAATGGTCGAGAATAAACATAAACTATCCATTATTAAAATCATGGCGGGATAACACATATAAACTCTCTATAATAAACTTCAAATAATAAACACAAATCTTGTTCATCCGGACTTGGTTCAAAAATAATGCTTAGTACTATTTTCTGAAGTATTAGAAGATAAATATAAACTCAAAATTATAAATAAGAATAAATATAAACTCGATATAAATAATCCTCTGCCCTCTTGGAGGAGTGTCCCCTGAAGGCGTGAAGCTTGCCTTCAGGGGTGGTTCAGGCGCCTGGGCCTTCAGGGGTGGTTCAGGCGCGATATATGGTGTAAACATCTTGCATGATGCCGTGATTTAGGCATGATACATGGTGTAAATATCTTGCATGACGCCATGCTACAATGAACCCATCGACACACATGACCCTGTGGTAAACCCGTGACCCGCCCCATGACCCCATGACCCGTCGAAGAGGTCGCCCTCACAATGTGTGAAGGCGCCTTCATTCCTAATGAAGGCACCTTCAACCTTCAATTTCATGGGTTCGATGATCGTGACACCATGACGGACCCGCTATAGTGAAAGGAACGGGGTTCGACGACCACATTAAGCCAAGCCATGACGAACGTGCTACAGTGAAGAAGTCACGATCAGACTGGAAGTCGCCTTTTGAAAGAATGAAGGTGCCTTCAGGCCGGTTCAGATATCAAATGATATGCTATGGTACCCGCCATGCTATAGGAACTAGGGTTGGCTTCACCATTCCTTTAGAGATCGGCTTATTACGCCCCTCCCCTTCTTGAAGTACACCACCGCCTTTGAAGGTGCCTTCATCCTTAATGAAGGCGCCTTCGGGGGCAGTTCAGCACGATCCAGGCATGCCATGCTACAAATCCTGATCCGATCCCGCAATAGTGACCCACTACCTGCACGGTGACCCGCTCGGACCAGCTGTCAGACCCGCTACTTGCTACAGTGGCCGATGAAGTTGCCTTCAAAGTCTTCATGAAGGATGAAGGATGAAGGCTGAAGGAGCCTTCAGGTTAGGTACGGACATAGTGCATATGATTCTACAGACGTCACTACACGTGATTCACAGAACCAACCCGCTAAGGTGAATCGTAAAAATGTTGAACCATAATCCATTGTAGAAGTCGGCCCGGACTGGCATGAAGGTGCCTTCTTTTTGCATGAAAGGCGCCCACATCAAGGATGAAGGCGCCTCCAGCTTCATAAAGGCACCTTTCTGGTCTAGGTTCGGTTCATGGATGGTTGAAAGTGGGTTCAAGAGGATCGATGGTCCATCAATGCATCACCAACTGAACGCACTGACACTCTTAAAATGCTAAACCTTCACCTTCTTTTTCATTTTCCATTTCATATCTCTCAAAATCCCTAGCTCATCTCTCCTTTCATCATCGTCACTCTACTTAAATCTTAATTCTCAAACCCAAAACTTTCTCTCCACCTACTCTCCACCTTCTCTCATCACTTTTGTCCTTTGCAATGGCTCCGAAGATGCATCTTCCCTAATGTCAAAGAGCAAGCAGAGAAACTAGAAGAGAAATAGAAGAAAGAGCAAGCCCAGCTACATCACCTCTTCCAAGAAGTCCAGCTACATTACCTCCTCCAAGAACTCTGGTAAGAACTCCAGTAAGTGCAAAAAATATTCTCTGCTCGCATCGTAGATATGGACTTTCTGGATTCTGAAGGATTTTAAATTACAAATTTGATTAGAGGTATGGGATGGAAATTCATTTGCACAGCTGAAGCTCCTATTTTTAAGCAATTAGTAAGTGAATTTTATCAAAATATTTCATTTGGAGAAGATGATACTATATCGTCTATAGTAAAACAAAGAAAAATTAATTTTGATGCTGATATGCTTAGACAAATTTTGAAACTTTCATGTGAAGGTGATCTGTTGGACAGTGTAGAGGATAAAAGCTTAAGAATAGAAAGTGTTCTTTAGGTTAAAGATCATGATCAATTTCATAAAATATATGCATGAAGCTTAAATGTTGAAATGAGACTTCTTCATATTATTATTCGCTGGATTATATAACCTAGAGCGGGCAGATTTGATTTTCTAATGGATAAGGATTTAACTATCATGTATCATGTAGTCAATTGCATTCCATTTAATCTTCCAAAAATGATTATCAAAGCTATGCAAGAGGCTGTTGCTAAAGCAGAAATATCTTTACCTTATGCTATGATTTTGACTCATATTTTTAAATATTTTAAGGTGAAATTTCAAAAAAAAATAATCAACAAAATTAGAAAGAGGTAGTAAAATCAATAAAATAGCTTTGAGTAAAATGCAATGGTTTAAATTAATGGTCAATGGGTTAGAAAAAATAGAAGAGATGAAAATATTTCATCAGAAGAGAGGTCTCATGGTAAAGGTGCAGGACCTTCCAGATAGAGAATTTTTTATATGACTCCAGATCTAGTTAGTGTCATCACTAAAGAAGTTGCATCTATTCTTCAATCCTCACACTCCTCAGGTGAAAGTTCCATACGAATGGATCAGAGTGGCGCACATAATTCTTCGTTTGATGAAAAATTGGATAATCTAATTTTTTTAGTTCTTGATATAAAATAGGATATTCGTAATTTAACTTTTCGTATCAAGGAATTAGAAAAAAATCCATCTTACACAGATATAAAACATCAACTATCTAAGATTATCTATACTCTTAGAGTTCTTCAAACTTCGGTACAGAGAGAGATAGGTAGGACAGAAAGGCAAAGTATTCTCTCAATTGGATTGGCAACAGTCTTACAAAATGTTGCTCGAATCAGTCAATAAATGAATGTACTTGTTCCAAATCTTCCAAATTAGACTCAATTCAATCAGCCTTCTACTTAGCCATCCTCATCTAACCCTACTTCCACAGGTGGTCATCGAGGTGCAGGCACAGCTCGTCGCTTTCGCCCCTTTAGACAAGCTGATCCTACGGATTAAAATATATCTGTCATATCATATTTTTTTATGTATTATGTATTATCATGATGTAATATTTTATATTTTAGATTTTAAGTTATGCTATGTATTATAATGCTTTATACTTTGTATATTTTTATATTTTGTATTTTTGGATATGCTATTATGTGTTAGTATCTGTATGAAACTGTGAACTGATCAACTCAGTCATGAATGAAAAAAATGATGGTGTTGCATGGTTTGTGATTATTATTTAGAGTGTTTATCGGATTCGGATCATTCAATTTATGGGCCTGAGTTTATGTTTAATAGAATTTATGTTTAATTCAAGTATTTATTCTATGAGATTTTTATATTTATTTTAGGATGGTAGAAATTTATTAATATTTATTATTTTTATCTAGGATTACCAACTCGTGGACCCTTCTTTATATTTATTGTATAGTGTTTATATTTATTTTAGTAGTTTTCTGTTTATACATTCTACAGTGCTGAGTATGTGTTTATCTGACAGAGTATTTATTATTTAATTTTTTTATTTAAGGAATAGTTTGTATTTTTTTAGTATTTATTACTTTTAGTAGTGTTTACCTGCAATCTTTCAATAGAGTTTGATTTGAGTTATCTATTCGGTGATGTTTATGTTTTTTCAATAGAGTTTGTGTTTACTATATATTGTTTATGTTTATTATATAGAGTTTGCATTTATTATAAAGAGTTTGTGTTTATTTTTGAGTATTTTATATTATTTGATGTTATTATCTAATTTTTATTTTAGATTGATTTATATTTTTTTTAGTCATTTATCTTTTTATATCCACCTAGATTATGGATTCGAGTTATATTTATTCGACATTATTATTTAGTTTTTATATTTTTTTAGATTGATTTATGTTTATTTAAGCAGAGTTAGCATTTATATTTTTTTATTCATTTAAAATCATGGATCTAAATTTTAAATTTATTTCATAATATTTATATTTATTTTAAATATTTATTATACTCTATTTGTATTTATCCAGCATAGTTTGTGTTTATTCTTGATATTTTATATTTATTTGATGTTATTATTTAGTTTTTATATTTATTTAGATTAGTTTGTGTTTATTTGAGTATAATTAATATTTATCTTTTTTTATCCATCTGGAATCATGGATCTAATTTTAAATTTATACCATAATATCTGTATTTATTTCAATAGAGTTTATGTTTATTACATCGTGTTTGTGTTTATCCCATACAATTTATGTTTATTCTTAATATTTTATATTTATTTGATGTTATTATTTAATTTTTATATTTATTTTAGATTGGTTTATATTTATTTGAGCATAGTTAGCATTTATCTTTTTTTATCCATTTGAGATCCAATTTAAAATTTATACCATGATATTTGTATTTATTTCAATAGAATTTATATTTATTATATTCTGTTTGTATTTATCCTGCATAATTTATGCTTATTATTGATATTTTATGCTTATTCAATGTTATTATTTAGTTTTTATATTTATTTTAGATTGATTTGTGTTTATTTGAGCATAGTTAATATTTATCTTTTTTTATCCATCTAGGATCCAATTTTAAATTTATACCATAATATTTATATTTATTTCAATAGAGTTTGTGTTTATTATATCATGTTTGTATTTATCTTACACAGTTTATGCTTATTATAAGTATTTTATAATTATTCGATGTTATTATTTAATTTTTATATTTATTTTAGGTTGGTTTGTGTTTATTTGAGCATAGTTAGCATTTATCTTTTTTTATTTATCTGGGATCTAATTTTAAATTTATACCATAATATTTATATTTATTTCAATAGAGTTTATGTTTATCCTACACAGTTGGTGCTTATTATTGATATTTTATACTTATTCAATGTTATTATTTAGTTTTTATATTTATTTTAAATTAATTTATATTTATTTGAGCATAGTTAACATTTATCTTTTTTTATTCATCTAGGATCCAATTTTAAATTTATACCATAATGTTTGTATTTATTTCAGTAGAGTTTATATTTATTATATCCTATTTGTATTTATCCTGCATAGTTTGTGCTTATTCCTGATATTTTATGCTTATTTGATATTATTATTTAATTTTTATATTTATTTTAGATTGGTTTATGTTTATTTAAGCATAGTTAGCATTTATCTTTTTTTATCCATCTGGGATTCAATTTTAAATTTATACCATAATATTTATATTTATTTCAATAGAGTTTGTGTTTGTTATATTTTGTTTGTATTTATCCTGCACAATTTATGCTTATTGTTGGTATTTTATGCTTATTTGATATTATTATTTAGTTTTTATATTTATTTTTTTTAATTTATATTTATTTAAGCATAGTTAGCATTTATTTTTTTATCCATCTGAGATTTAATTTTAAATTTATACCATAATATTTATATTTATTTCAATAAAATTTATATTTATTATATTCTGTTTGTATTTATCTTACATAGTTTGTACTTATTATTGGTTTTTTATGTTTATTCGATATTATTATTTAGTTTTTTTATTTATTTTAGATTGATTTCTATTTATTTAAGCATGGTTAGTATTTATCTTTTTTTATCCATCTAAAATTTAATCTTAAATTTATACCATAATTTTAAATTTTAATAGAGTTTGTGTTAATTTCAATAAAGTTTGTATTTATTATTTATCGTTTGTGTTTATTCTATACAATTTATCCTTATTGTTGGTATTTTGTGTTTATTTAAATTTATTATTTGATTTTTATATTTATTTTAGGTTAGTTTATGTTTATTTTGATAGAGTTAGTATTTATCTTTTTTTTATCCATCTGGGATAACTTTATATTTATTACATAATGTTTGTATTTATTTCAATAAAGTTTATGTTTATTATTTACCATTTATATTTATTCTATATAGTTTATGCTTATTATTGATATTTTATATTTATTTGATATTATTATTTAGTTTTTATATTTATTTTAAGATAGTTTATATTTATTTTAGTAGAGTTAGTATTTATCTTTTTTTATCCATCTGAGATAATTTTATATTTATTTCATAATATTTATATTTATTTTAAAAAAATTATATTTATTATTTACTGTTTGTATTTATTCTACATAGTTTATGCTTATTATTGGTATTTTATGCTTATTTGACATTATTATTTAGTTTTTATTTATTTTAGGTTGATTTATTTTATTTTAGTAGAGCTAGCATTGATCTTTTTTTATCCATCCAAAATCATGGATCCAAGTTTTTATTTATTCCATAATATTTATATTTATTTTAATAAATTTTATATTTATTATTTTCTATTTATATTTATTCTACATAGTTTATATTTGTTATTGGTATTTTATGTTTATTTAATGTTATTATTTAGTTTTAATATTTATTTTAGATTAATTTATATTTATTTGAATAGACTTTATGCTTATCTTTTTTTTATTTATTTATTTGGGATCATGATCCAAATTTATATTTAGTCCATAAAGTTTATGTTTATTTTAATAGAGTTTGTATTTATTATTTTCTATTTATATTTATTATGCATAATTTTTATTTATTATTGATATTTTATATTTATTTGATATTATTATTTTATTTTTATATTTATTTTAAATTTATTTATATTTATTTTAGAAGAGTCAGCATTTATCTTTTTTATCAGATGGATCTGAATTTATATTTATTTCATAAAGTTTATATTTATTTCAATAGAGTTTGTGTTTATATTTTTCTATTTGTGTTTATTCTTCATAGTTTCTATTTATTGTTAGTATTTTATATTTATTATCTAATTTTTATATTTATTTTAGTTTTATTTATATTTATTTTAGGAGAGTTAGCATTTATCTTTTTTATCAGATGGATCCATATTTTTATTTATTCTATAATATTTATATTTATTTTAATAAAGTTTATATTTATTATTTTATATTTATATTTATTCTTCATAGTTTCTATTTATTATTGGTATTTTATGTTTATTCAATGTTATTATTTAATTTTTATATTTACTTTATATTTATTTATATTTTTTATATGAGAGTTAGCATTTATCTATTTTATCAGATGGATCTGAATTTATATTTATTCCATAAAATTTATATTTATTTTAATAGAGTTTGTATTTATGTTTTTCTATTTATGTTTATTCTTCATTTATTATTGGTACTTTATGTTTATTCGATGTTATTATTTAATTTTTTTTATTTATTTTAAATTTATTTATATTTATTTAGGATAGTTAGCATTTATTTTTTATCAGATAGATCCATATTTTTATTTATTATATAATATTTATATTTATTTTAATAGAATTTATATTTATTATTTATTATTTATGTTTATTCTTCATAGTTTCTATTTATTATTAGTATTTTATGTTTATTAAATGTTATTACTTAATTTTTATATTTATTTTAGATTTATTTATATTTATTTGGAAAGAGTTAGTATTTATTTTTTTATTTTTATTAGATGGATCTAAATTTATTTCAATATTTTTTTGATTATTTCAACAGAGTTTGTAATTATTATTTTTTATTTATATTTATTCTACATAATTTTTATTTATTATTGGTATTTTATGTTTATTCGGTGTCCTCATTTATTTCGTACAGTTTGTGTTTATTTAATCAGAGTTTTTATTATTTATTGTTTGTATTTATTTTGCATGATTTCTATTTATTCGACTTATTTATCATCAGTTTATACTTATTACTTAATATTTATTTATTTCTATTGTATTTATTATTTATAGTTTATATTTTTTTATAAATTTAGTATTTATCCTCTTCTTTTTTTATTTTTTGGATGAACCTATTTATCAATTCATATTTATCCTTTCTAAATGTACAAACAAAGATAACCGAGAAAAAATTAACCTAAAATAACTTTAATACAAAATTATCTATAATAGAATAATTCTCGTACTGATCAAATATTCATATCAGACATGTCAATAAACAACCTATTAAAGGAAACATGAACATACACACATGCCAAAAATTCATCTATTATTGAATATTTATATACACAATAATATTCATCTGTTCACCTGAATATCCACCAATTTGAATATTTGTATACATATATACACAACAATAATAGTTTTACTATAGTAAACAAATTTTTTTTATAAAGAATAAATTTAAATATAAATTTTTTATTCTCCTCTTACACATATAAATTTATAATATAAAAATTAATATAAATTTTTTATAAATATGATCCCATCCAATCCTTCATGATTATTTGTGCTGCATATCTGGTATGTAACTTTGACACATGAGCATCTATAATTATGATCTATCATTCCATTATCAGGCTCTCCATAAAATGCATGATGTAGATGGCACAATCAGGCCTACAGTCAATGATAAAATAAATAGTCAATGATATAGGATTAATTGGCATTGATGTACCTTAACATAAATGATTATAATAATTATTTGGCATTTTACTATGGATAATCAATGAAATGAAGTGGCCAACTATCCATATCAATAGAATAGTTTACTCGTGCCAGCTCAATGAATCAAGTCACCTATAATCATAATATTGAAAATCAAATATATTATTACCAATATATAGGTACAGACATATTAGGTATACATATATAATCATTACTCACAAATCATCTAGCAACAGTTCTATACTATGCACCACTCATAGATGTATAATGTTTAAAACATGTGCCCTATATATGGACGATAAGTAAGTGCCAGTGCGCCAACGAGCATATGGACACGAATATTTGCTTGACTTCAGCTAATGAACGAGGTATGAAGTCTCACACAGCTCTATCAGAAACCTTCCATATGCCCAACAACATACTCTAAAAAAAGTAAAATATTAAAACATATATTAGACTATATATTGCTACAAATATATGATATTGCATGATGAATATAAAATAATTACCGTAAAAAATGGTCGTAACATAAAGATAGACTGTAAATTAATTGAAGAATCAGTCAATGATTGTTGCTGTAAGAGGGACCAAAATACATCTATAACCTGCATAGTTCATTACAAAAAATATAAATTATAAAAAAATATAATATTTGATTTATTTAATTTAGTATAGAATAATACTTACATCATCATCAATTAAATTTTCAGATAGGATATCATGAACCTACAGTCGATTGATAATGCTGATGCCCTCAGTCCAAACCAATGATCTATATGATAAAATTAATATCAAAATCAAAAATAAATTAAAAATATTAAAATTTTTATAAATAATGAAATGATATACTAATCAATTTTTTATTTTAAAAAATCAAAAACTTGTTTATACTCTCCGTCATCCAAGAGCACAATCCAGGAAAGTCATGACTAGTTTCAAAAAATCCCTGCATATTGAATGAGTCCTTCACATGTAAACGAAGTATAAATATTCTACTAAATCATAATTCTACTTACCACTTCATTGTCCTTACCACGACGATGGTAAGGATCATGGACTAATTTTTTCTTGGATTTTCTTCTAGGATCCAGAGTACTTTAAGATAGGAAGATGAAATGACTGCATAGGAGATGGGAGCCCCGAACTGGCTGCTGCATAGCCCGTCTTTTGGTATGTTGTGGATCGGCATGCTATACCATCGGGCTATCCATATTCACAAACTCAAACTCAATAGGCAATACATCTGCTATCGCCTCATGACTACTCCCCTCCATCTCATAATTGCTCCCTTCTATATCCTTTCTTTTTCTCTTGCTCTCTAATGCAACCTGCAGCTCACAAATTAACTTATCCTTTTCCGTGATGATCCCCCGGAGCTCCATTTCCTCAGCATCATCTTGAGCCCTCTTGACCTCCATATAGACATGCCGATATTTACGGACGAGTTGCATTTAAAAATAAATTATTATTATTAAATACATCAATAATAAATTTTAAAGAAATTATTATAATGTAGCCAATACTGTGATAGTGTTATGTGCCCTACTAGATATAGTTATCTTCATATCCATCTTATTTACTCCACCTTCAGCTCTATCTACATGCAAGGTGGAAGGTCCTGCTTTAAGAAGCAACTCCTCATCTGGTGATGGTGATGCTTGTATGATTTAAAAATAAAAATAAAGATAAAATAATTAGATCCTTAATCTTAATCTTATGAAACAAAAAAAATTAATATCAAGCATCAAAATAATAATGCATCTCCTTCTTTTAGGCTCTTTAAGACCTCTCCTAGGTGCACCCATTTCTTGAATTGGGATTTCTTTCAATTTAGAATTTGAGGATGCCAACCAAAAATAGATGGTTTGACTATCCCTGTTCTTTCAAAAAGCCGAATCTAAAAGAAATATAATCACAAATAATCATGAATGATTAATCATATATACAAATATAAAAAAAATATCTATAAATAAATAAATAAAAGAATAAATTAATATTTTTTCTTACCATCAAAATAATAACACAACCATTAAGATACCCAGTGCTCTACTTCACACCTCTCTTTCTTTTTTTTATATTTTCTGCAGCTGCCAAAATGAAATACATCAAGTGCTCATGGACTGCTCTGGCCCATGCAAAGCAGCCAATCTCCTCTAAGAGATCGATAGTGGAGAAGATCCATGGTGCAATGCTAAAATTTGATAAAGAAAATAAAAATATACCTAGAATATATGCAATAAGCAACTACACCATGGATCGGATGACACTGAAAGATGAATCATATAATAATATCTTAATTCTATCTTCCAATGCATCTCCTTAACTATTCTTTCTGCAAAATATGTGGTCCTAACCACACTTTATGGGACCTTCTTCATATCAATGGCTACCCCATTCAAAGGTAGCCCTAAAATAAGGGCGACATTTTCAGTATGAAAGATCAATGTCCACCCTCCCAAATAAAATTCTCTGCTATCCCAGCAACAGAGGAGTTGATCTACAGCCGTCCGCTCCTTTGTGATAACTGGGATATCCAGCATATAATAGAAAGACGTTTGCTATATTAATATAATATGGGCATCCATCAACCGATCTCGAATATCCTTGATAAAGTCCACATATCTTCTAAGATAGCATCTACAATTAATTAATCAAGGAAGAGCTCTTTTTTGCTTCCTTGAAACTCCAAAGCTCTCCTGTCTCTTAGAAGATTTTGGAGATTTTAGAGGAGCCATCTGTAAGAGATGAATTATAAATTATTTGCATCTTAATAAAAAAATAAAATATAAATATTATATTAATAAATTAATTCATTATTAACATGCACACTTAGTAAATCAAGCTTTAACTCCATTAAGGAAGATATTTAGACTAGCATGAGTGAAAAAAATCTATTTTTAAAGCCTTTGCTATTACCATGCAAAACAATCCATGAGCTACTTTATTAAATCATTCTACTACTACCACCAAAATTAATATATTAGGTGGTGGAAACAAAAAAAAAAAAAATTTAACAAAAACAAGGTGCAAACACATGTATAAGGAAGAAAGAAACTTTGTACGAAAAACAACACTCACATTCATTGTATAAATACATAGACATATATTATGTTGTATTATTTCTAGCTGAACAATAACAATAACTACGGTCTTAAAGTTTTTTTAAGATTGTATCAAGACTCATTTTTATTTTCTTGTAGGATTTTTGTTCGATGAGAGTGCAGGAATAATATATGATAGCAAGACAGAGAAAAAAAAAGTTTGAACATATACGGATACACATCAAAAGATGAACTTAAGTTCTACCTTCCATTAAAAAATATTTGATATGAAGCCTAGGATTTCAGTTTGTAAGTTGTAGGTTGTGGACGTCTTCCAGGATACCTTTAGGATAAGATAGAAAAGATTTATTATAAACACCTTGGAGTGTTAAAGGTGCCTTCATGAAGGCACCTTCATTCATGAATAAGGAAGGCACCTTCATTCATGATCTTTATGGAGGCACCTTCATGAGGGTTAAAGGCACCTTTAAAGAAGAGGGTAGAGGGTAACCAAGTATTTCAAAATCTTAGACCAAGCATTCAAAATAGCAACATTCAAAATAGCAAAATTTTTTTCATATTTAAAGCAACATTCATACACAAAAATGGAAAGAAAATGAAAAGTGGAATAAATACGAAGAAGATGAACCTCTGGCTGTACGTGGATAGCGGCGGGTGATGGCGACACCGATTGGGTGTGGCAACAAGTTGGCGATACCGGTTAGTAGCGATGGTAGTGGCGGGTGACAATGCTAGTTAGTAGTGATGGTGGTGGCGGCGATGATTGACAGTATGGCCTGGTGATTGCGTCGGTAGGGGGCGGCCTAATGCCAAGTGGAAACGGAATGTGGGTGTTAGAATTTGGAGGAATAGCCGGCCACGGATGAAATTTTGGTTAGTAAGAGTTGGGAGAGAGGGGAAAGAGAGAGGAGAAGAAAATTTTTGGTTAGGATTTTGAACGGAGAAAGGAGAAGAGGGTTTGGAGAGAGACAGGAGCAAAAGGGGGGAGAGAAGAAGGTTTGGGATGGGAGCGGGGGAAAGAGATTCGAAGAGATGGGATGCGCGTGTGGATAGGATCGCATCATAATAAGTGCTTTCCTTCATCGCATATCTATTTTTTTTAATACGCCAGCTCAGCTAATGGAAGAAAAATGTTTCATTTACTATTAAAAGTTCCTAGAGATACGCACGTCGATCCAACGATAGAGTATTCGATCGGATATCGACTCGAGCGGAGTCCAGTCTATCTATCTATCTATATATGTATGTATGTATGTATATGTATATAATAAGATAATGTTTTTTTGTATCATTTTGTATATGATAGCTTATTGATACAGCTAATTTTTATCAAATACTTAGACTAACATAGCTACAACTCATAGCTCAGGCCACAGCTATAGCTCAACACAACTACAGCTACAACTGCATACCAAATACAATCAAAAAAAGCTAGAAGTATTGATTCCGAAAGGCTAAATATCCTCCGTGATGTGCTATTATACTCCCAAGGGTCCAACATCCAACAAAGTTCAGCTCCTAGCAACCGGAAAAAGCTAATTAAGCATGCTGATTTTTGCTTCAACATATTAATGTACTTACCGATAAATAATAGACCTTTACTTATTTTTCCTTTGCATGTGCTAGCATTCCCCTTCACATATTGCTAAACATAGAACCATCAAATAATTAGAATATAAAAAAAATACCATTATACTCATAGTATCATTGCATAAGTTCCTAGCCAACATACACAATTACAATTTATTTGGTCTTGTAAAAGCAGTATTTAGGTGAAACAACCATTAAGTACATGCCAAACAGAAAAGATAATTCCTGCTGATACATGAAGACCTATCATCAAGTTAGAGCATTAATATCTTCCACCAGAATCCTCCAACTTGTTGCATAAAATCCACCTGTAAAAGAAAAGTAACAACACTAAGTCAAAAAAAAAATATACTATTATGAGCACATGTGAAGTACTTCACAAAAGCAAGAGAAAAATATGCATGATATCATGAGCATATACATAGTTTTTCAAAAATTCACCTACTCCATGTAGCAGATTTGCTGCATGTCCTTGATCTAGTTTACAGTAAGCAATAAGATACAGATTTAGGATACAAGGGATGGAAGAGAAGCATGATCATAAATCTCTGTAACAGTTGTCTTTGACCAGATCTTCAAATCCTTCAAACACAATATGGAATTCTGAAATAAGGGGTGCAAACAAGCTAAGCCAGGCCAAGTACAAGGCTGCTTGGGCTCGGTTCTGTATGTCAAATAGCTGCTTGAACTTTGCTCCAGCTTTAGGCAAGCTTCATGTGATCTTCTTAAGCTTGCTTTCCTATGCTCAGCTCGCTTAAGCTTTGAGCTAAGCATTTGAGCCAAGCTTTCCACTTTTTTGCGTGGAAAGGTGTTCTGGTTGGGCTCATTTATGAGCCAAGCTCTATAGAATATGAGAGCTCGGCACGTTTCCTCACCGAACCGATCACAAATGAGCTATTAGTGAGTTGCTTATGAACATCTCAGTCTATCTATAGCATCAACTAGCTTGATGTAAGGAAAGACCACAAGCTATTAGCAAGCCGAGCATTCCAGCCTTATCAAGTTGGGTTGATTTTTTGTTAGGCTTGAAATTAATTTTGAGCCTATTTGCTAGTTCAAATTTGGTTTGTTTAGCTTCAAACTAAGCTTGATTCAAGCTCTTCTTAAGCCAAGCCCAAGCCGAGCTCAAGTTGCTCGGTATGTTTAACACTCAGAACTAATAGTATCAGCTAGCTTTGATTAATGGAAAAAACCCGCTTCACTTGATAAACCCTCTCCTAAAGAGGGAATATGTGGAAAGCAATAAACCTCAAAAGGGAGAGATCAAATAAACCATTGATTGGGTTGGCAAGATTCTACATCTGGTCATACCCATTAACTAAGATAATATTTGGACAAACTACAATATGTACTCGAAAATACTAATTAGCAATCTTTTTTTTTTTGGTAGAAGAGACCTATAGGCAATGAGCTATACAATGAGAGGTAGCCCTAGCTTCCTCAAATGCCCCTTTCTCCCAAACCTTAGTGAAGGCCGGATTGAAACCCAAGTCACTTAATATAACTACCAAATTTTTTAACTTAGCAAGCTAGCACCTTCTGATTTAATTCAAATAGGTAGTAGCTCTACTGGTGAAAATAAAACATTTTCTTGATATCTAGACTCCTTCCAACTTAGAGGAATACTAGTTACATAAAGGCACTGGAATTTCGTTCGGCATAAATATGAAGGAATAGAATGCAGCTTATTCATTCTCAAGCTGTGATGGTGTGTTATTACTTTGCGTGCACCACTCAACCAAGAGGATTGATTTAGAACAATGTGCACCTATTAGAGGATCAAAACATCAGAGTAATGATGATGCCATTCCTGAAATGATATATAACACAGATTTATGTTTCAAAAAGTTTTCAGTTTCCCTTTCCATAGTTTTGAAGGAATCACCCAAAGCAAAGTTATCCAATGTACTCTGCCAATAGTTTGGAGGTCACATCATCTATGGTACCAAAGGTATATTCCATGTTCCATAAATTCATTAAAATCATGCGAAACAATTGACAAGGCATGCACTACTGTAACCACCAGAAGAAATTAGAACTTACAAACCTTAAGAATCTGAATTCTTGGATTTACAAACCTATGCAGAGATGTAAAAATGCCACATCACCACAGGATACCTCTTTCTAAGGAAATCACATTGTAATCCCAAAATTATTGATCAGAATGTAGGAACACAAACATAAAATGCACGAGTTGGAAATGGTTTGCCACATCAACATGAGCATATCACTAGGAAATATACTTCTAGAGTGCAAGTTTCTACCAAATGTTGTCGAATTGCAACAAGAATAAGATTCCATCAAGGAACCAACAGCCTAAAGTAGGTATCAACCATGTGATGTCTAAAGAACCTCGACAGGATTTCCTGTATTTCATGTGGACTACCGTTACTAAAACAACAAAGATTTCACTACGTATGACATAAAAGCAGAACACCATCTCACAAATCTAACAGCAACAAATATGTGCAAGGATCACCCACGAAGTCACCAAAAAATTTATACAGATGGCTATAACATATCTTAGGCTTTTAAAATTCAGTTAGTTTTACTGAGATTAAAAAAAAAAATATTCTCCTTTTATGTCCTTTTCTCTGCACAATGGAGATTAAGGATTGGAAAGTCACTCAAAATTATTGACCTTAGCTCTACGTCTCCTTTTAACCATTTGGCTAAGTGAGAAATAACGTTAACAACTAACATTTTGAGTACAAAACATAATTATTTCTGAAAGTCCTTTCCATTCGTAATCTCTATTTTGAACTCTAAATAGCTTCAAAGCAGGTCAGTACTTGAAATTCTATAGTCATGGTTGTAATTTGAGTACACTTTTGTTCCAAGGAGGTGGTCCGTGTATCCTTTCATTTCCGCCCACATTCAACCTTTCTTAAGACATACATTACTCTTTAAATTAACATAATTTCTTCCATACTTAAACTGGGAAAAAGAGGACATAAATCCTAGCATCTCTGAAGTGCTCTGTTTACTTCTGTACTTGCAGTCAAATTTCTTTTCTAGGCCGATACTCACATCACATGTTTCAGTTAACAACATTTTAGGCATCTTCTCCATTTCCATTATCTCAATGTACTTCATAAGCACTTTACCGTTCTTGTAATGTACGCTCCAATGTGTCTTCCAGAACCGTTCCACTTTTATTTTTTGACAGCTTGCATGTCTCCATATATATCAGCGTGTTGTTGGCCAAACACATCAAATGCCAAAATTTTGATATTACGGGTAAAGTCCCCAACCAATTCGCTATAGCTATAATCAAATAGAACTAACAAATCCGAATATGGTAAATACCTCTTGTATCATGCTCACAAGAAAGCAACATACCAAATATCATGTCCGCCACATGATATCTTCCCCAAAATGCAGTCAAGTGAAGTGGGTTACTTGCATGGAATGAGAAAATCCCCCGACAGCTACTCCATCGTAGTGACATTAATAGATATGCGGAACATTTTGCTAATTAACATCTTCAAAAAACATGCATTTTGCTTATTAACCTTTGGATAGCTAGATCTAGGAGCATATTTGAATGTCTGAATCATCTAGTACAGGTTCAAATATCTCAATTCTTCCAGCGTACACCAGCCACTATTGCTATTGTCGTTCCTGGCCACAAAATTTGTCAGTTTGCTTAGTCGATCCAAGTTTGCAATTTCAATTGGTAAACCCTCCAGTTCTGTTCCATCAAGCTCAAGACACCGCAGGCTATGCGATTTCCCGATGCCTTTGGGAAGGCTGCGTAGATTTTCACAGTATTTGAGGATCAAGAACTGGTAGCTCACTTATACGAGACGATGACAAATCCAAATAGCGTACATGTATGAGATTTCCCAAGGAGTCTGGCAATTTTATGAGGGTTGAAAGTCTACTACTCTCAGACGCGGTGTCCTCTTAGTCAGATTGTCGACATCATTCTCTTCCACCTGCGATCCTTCCTCCACTGATTCTTCCAAGTATGGCACTAGAGTTCTCAAGGAGTCGTGCCCTACCAATGCATCAATAAATTCTTGGCGCTTTTCTTCTTTAACACGACCCCATAAGCGACGTCGCTTCATCGAAGATGAACAATTTAGGACGAGTTCGACCCCATCTTTCACAAAAAAGTTCTCATCTCCTGCTAAAAATCGAGCAAGAGACCATAGTAGATCATGCACAGTGCATATAGAATTAAACCCAGGAGCTGGTTGCAAAAAGCTCCTCTGAACAAGATCCCCATAATAATCTTCACCTAACTCTTCCGATGTTACATCTCCTCCTTCTTCATGGATGAACCCTTCAGAGATCCAGTAACGAATTAGACCGCGACTATAGAATGTATGGTCCTCAGGGAACGGCGAGCAATATAAAAAGCACTGCTTAAGATGAGATGGCAGGTCTTCATAACTCAAGCATGGTGCTGGTTGGACCTGTTCGGGAAGGCATTGTTTGAAAGGACTTGGAGCACTTTCTCCCAGTGTTTCTTGTTCCTGCTCTTCGTTGATAACACTCCTCCAATAGTCTTAATAGCAAGAGGGAGACCATCGCATTTGTCAACAGTCTCCTTTCCGACATCCTTCAAATCTTCGATCTCTCTTTCCTGCCCACTCGAAACCACTTTCTTGCCTAGCGGCGCCCAACCATCTTCAGCAGACAAGAGCTGCACTTTATGACGTTCAACAGCTTTCATTTGCAGCGCAACATTTTCCTTTCTTGTGGTCACAGGGAGCCTATTTCCAGTAGTTGCCCCACTCTGCAAGGGGATTCGGAGCAAGTCATTCCATACTTGTGACTCCCACGAGTCATCCAAGACAAGCAAGAATTTCTTATTCGTCGTAACCTTTCGAACTTTGGGCACGAGCTGTGCCTTGCTAGAAGCGCCTCCCGAATCTTCCGATGCCTGAGAGATGATCTCTTTCAATAAACTAGTCTCTTCAAAATCTTTGGAGACGCAGACCCAGAGCTTCATCGGGAAGTTGGCTGTCATCTTTACATCGTTAAAAATCCTCTGAGCAAGATTGGTCTTGCCAATTCCACCAATTCCGACGATGGCATATGCAAGAATACTTTCCCGAGGGTCCTCCTTAATCAACAACTCCACCAGTTTCTCGGGTAGGGGAGATGTCTTCCTGCTTACTCGAGAAGTGGATGGGTGGTCATCGCGGCCGGTGGAAAAGATCTGGAGATCAAATTTAGATTTCTCTGCCAAGATGTCCTCCAGATTACTGTTAAGGTCTTGGATTCGCCTACCAATCTGGTGAGCAAATACTGTCTTGTCAAAGCAAGAGAAACAGAAGAGGCGGCAGTGATCGCATACCGACGTCCATAAAGAACAACAAGAGGAGCAGGGTTGACGTCCAGAGGAGACTGCGGCTTTAGATTTCTCGGCCTCGATCCGCCAGTCCTCAAGGATGTCGTCGGCATCGTACATGACGTCCTTGAGCTTCTTCAGCCGGTCGTCTATGGGTTTGCTCTGAATCTTTTTACTCTCAGCATCGGCGAGGACGTCTTTTATTGTTCGAAACTTTTTTTGGAGCCGTTTGATCTCGTCCTTCACCAAAGCGACCAGGCCATCAACGAGCTTACAGACGAAGGCATCAGCTATAATCGACATCTCCTTCTTGCACGATGATTTCTAGCAGCCAAAATCTAGAAGAGAGGAAAGCAGAACAAAGAACGCCTGGGATGTCGGTAACCAATTAACAAAGATGAAAAAGGAAAATAAGCAAAAGAGAAAGATTACAAATTAAAGCATCGGTTCAGAGAGGTGCCCCACTGGCAGTTGGATTTCGTTATCTTGCATTAACTTGGGCGTCCTCTCCCTAGCTTAATTTATTCTGAATTCTTGCAGTATGGTTCTTTGTTTGTTAGATATGCAAAGGGCTATATAATTATATCATTATATAAAAATTAATTATAAATAATATTAATATTAAAAAATTATTTTATATTGATGGATATTTTTTTAAATTTTATTATATTTTTATATAAAATTACTTTCAATCAAAATTTTTTGGAGTAATTCTTCTATCAACTAAAAAAAATAAAAATTATTTTTATCTATAATTATTTTTTTAAATAAATGATTTCCATAAAATATTAAGTTCTTCCATAATTTGGTATATCCCAACTAAATTGATCCTAAGTGAAATATGAATGCTCAGTAAAAAAAATCTGAAACCATCTTCTAATCTTCCCAAAAATTGAAAAACTTTGACCGGACAAAACCTCTAATTCGGAACTTTTCTCTAAACATGCTTTCTAAAGCCCATAGAAAGTTATTTGTACGATCAAAATATCTATAAACTTTATAGTTATTATATTATTTTTTATAACATTTAGATTAACACTAAAATATATAAATTATAGATTAAAAAACTTTATATTATATTATATTAATATAAAAATAGTGTTATATTATACGCTAAAATAATAATATCATATTCATATATCATAATAATATTATATTTTTTAATAATATATTTTATATTTATTGGAAATAAATTTCGCTTCCACCGAAGTCTAGTTCGATGCTCAGCCTAATGCAACCAGTAGCCGTAGAAGAGCTTCAGCAGACGGACTTCAGCCGAACCCTCAGCCGCCGAGCTTCTTCTAACCCGTTCAGCCGGCCGAACTACTTAGCTGCCAAGCTCCTTCGAACTCCTCAGCCGTCGAGCTTCTTCGAACCCTTTCGACCGACCGAACCACTTAGCGGTCGAACTCCTTCTGACTCTCCAATCGCCAAGCTCCAGTCAGACTCCCGCAAGAGCCAAACTCTCTCCACGCCGTTACAACCAGATGCCTGCGGGAGCCAAACTCCCTCCAAGCTTCCTCCAGCGACTGGGCTTCTACGGAAGCCGGACTCCTTCAGCGGACGAGCTTCTACGAAAGTCGAACTCCCTGCGGACTCCTTCAGCGGATAGGCTTCTACTGAAGTCGGACTCCTTGCAGACTCCTCCAGCAGTCGAACTTCTCAATGGCCGAACTCCCATGAAAGCCGAACTTCTTATGACGGATTCCTACGGACGATTCCACTACTAAATGATTACACGACAATAACGATCGGTATTTATCAAGTTAATAACGATCGACATTTATCAAGTCAATAACGATCGGCATTGATCAGAATAGTTATGACAATCATTAATCAAGATAGTTATAACAAGCTCCCTCTATAAAAAGGACCCTCCAGATACGCTTACGCCAGGTTCTAAAAATCCTTCTCTCCTTCTCTAAACTCTACCGAACTCCATACTGAGCACTCCATTCCTGTTGACTGAAGCTGACTTGATCGTCGGAGGGTCCTGCCGGAGCCACCCCCCACCGACTTCGGATGGAATTTTATTTTGCAGGTCCCCGACGGCGACCTCATCGGCCTCCACTCCAATGGATTTCGGCAACGACCAGATTCTGCGTCAATAGATTGGCGCTAGAAGGAGGGCCTCGAACCTCCAAGGTTTTCTTGTTCTTAAAGGAGTACTCGGTAACGATTTCTCTCTCTTCGGAGATCCCTCTTCTTCCTCACTAGAGTTCTCTCCCAAAGAGAAAATGCCTCAAGAGCTTCGACTCAACGATCGACAGCCTGCACGTCAGATCCGTCTGTTCCTGTCTCAGCCTCGGCAGCCCAGTTTTCACACGAAGCCATCGAAGACGTGGAGCAGTTCAACCTGCTGGTCGGGTCCATGGCCCCATCGAGATGATGCTGGCCGTGCGACAACCTCCGACGAGAACTTTGCCAGCAAACCCGCCATGAGGACGCGAGGAATCGACCTTAAGAAAAAGCATTTGGGCATACCAATCGCCCTTAGGAAGAAAAAATAGAGAGCAGAAGTTCTCCCGCAGAAGGTTTCACAAGGAGTTCGGAATAAAGTTCGACGGAAGCGAAGCCAAACTCCCCCTCGAAGCTCATCATCGGAATGAAGTTCGACGGAAGCGAAGCCGAACTCTCCCTCGAAGCTCATCGTTCAAGTTAGGCCGAACTCCCCCCATCTCGAGTATGTCATCAACGAACCCCCCTACAAAGAATTCAGAAGAGGCAGAGTGAAGTTCGGCAGCTAAAGCAAAGTCGAGCTCTACCTCGATCTTGTCGTCAAGGAAGTTCGGGCAAAGAAGGAAGAAGTTCCCCCATAGAAGGTTTTGCAAAGAGGCGGAATGAAGTTCGGCCGCGTCCAAGGAGGCGGAATGAAATTCGGCCATGTCCACGACCTCGAAGGTCATCATCGAGGAAGCTCCGACAAAGGGGCATAAAGTCCTCCCACGGAAGCTTTCGCAGGAAAGTAGAATGAAGTTCGGCAGCTTAAGGAAAGCCGAGCTCCCCCTTGAGCTCGTTGTCAAGAAAGTCTGGACAAAAGAAGTAGGAAGTTTGGCGCAAGTGAGGGCGGAACGAAGTTCTCCCACCGAATGAAGTTCGGCGCAAGTGAGGCCGAACTCCCCCTCAAACCTCATCGTCGGAATGAAGTTCGGTGCAAGCAACTCCGGCTCAAGTGTGTCACTAAGGAAGACCCCTACAAAGATTTCACAGGAGGTGAGATGAAGTTCAGCCGCGCTCACGACCGCCCCAGGACAAGCGAGGACTCCCTGACTCTAAGGAAGCTCCGACAAAGGGCATGAAGTTCTTCCGTAGGTTTCACAAAGGGACGGAATGAAGTTCGGCCGCGCTTACGACCTCCACAGCATAAGGCCCAAACTTTTCGAGCTCGCCACCAAGGAATTCCCGCGGAGGATTTCACAAGTTCGGCCGCATCCACGACCTCCCTAGCGCAAGTGAGGCTGAACTTCATCTCGAGCTTGCCACCAAGGAAGCTCCGACAGAGGGGTGCGAAGAAGCCCTCCTCCCGGAAGATTTCGCGACTATGCCTCCCTCAACGCTCCTTAAACTTAGATTCTCACCGAAGTGAAGAACCAGCTGCCAAGACCAGAAGGGTTACAGTCTCCTTCAAATAAGCGCGATCGAAATAAGTACTGCCTCTACCATCGCAATCACGGCCACGACACTAAGAAATACATTCAACTCGGAGACAAAATTGAGGAGCTCGTCAGAAAAGAGCGGCTGAGTAAATTCCTCCGACGCCAGTCTGAAGCAGAAGATCGGCCAAGGGCGCTGCCATAGCCGATGCAAGGAGCTTCACTGAAACGATCGCAAGGTCGGCCGCCTCATGGCGTCATCAACGTTACCCTAGGGAGGAGCTTGGTACATCGGCGATTCGTCGTCTCCCAGCGACAAAGCCAAGAAAAGCTTTCTCCAAATTGAGAAGGCCAGCATGAGACAGAGGAGGTCACCTGGCCCGGGCCTCGCTGCCCAAGGAAACCCGGAGGAACAACGCCCCCACGACCCTGAAATGAGAATTTGTGCTGCTAGTAACTCCCCCTCGGTAAAATTCTTTCCACAATAAATAATTATTTTTAGGTGCAAAAACTATGTGATGATAGGAAAGAAGCAGTCGATAGTTGCCATGTTCAAGAATAGGAGGAGAACTCATCCTAAACGAGCAAGCAAAGACCTTCAACCTCGGCTAGAGATAAGATCTCTCCGAGCGAAGGCCTCATCACAAAGGACGAGATAGGGGTAAGAGAGCCAACTGACAAGGGTCGAATGTGCCCCACAGACCCGTTAGAATAGAGAGTTATGTGACCTGTTCCTAAACCGAAGCAAGTCGAAGGCACATCAATTCACAAAAAGGACAGACTGGGGGAGAGACGGAGAAATGCGGACGACGGATTCCATATGTGCCCCCATAGCCGTAGGAAAAGGAGAGATCATCATCCCTAGTGGACAAACTTGAACGCCCGTCATATAAGGACGAGAGAGAGGGAGAAGACATGGAAAAATGGATCCGTTTATTGTAGCCCCCACAGGCCCGTTTAGTGAACAGGAGGAGGACCTTCGTCCCTAAACACGCCCAAGAGCAAAAGTCAAAAGCCTCAATTTCAAACAAAGGAGATGAGATGGGGGAGAGGCAATCGGATGACAGGTACCGTATGTCGCCACCCACAGCTAAGTTAAGGAAATAGGAGGATCTCATATCCTAATGTCGAGCAAAAGTCGAAAGCCTCGTTCACAAAAAAACAAGAACCGACGATGCCGGGACGAGCCCTAAACATAGCGTGTTCGCAATGCTGCCCCTCACAGGTCCGTTTAGAACAAAGAGTGAGGAACTCTCATAAACCCGAACACAGCGAAGCAACAGTCGGAAGCCATCAAATTCACAGGATGAGCGGAGGAGAGCACGGACGAAAATGTCTGATATGTGCCCCACAACAGACCCATATAGAAAAAGGAGGAGGCACACCTTCGTCCTAAAGCAAAGCCACCAGAAGTCGAAGCCTCATTCCACAAAGGAACGAGACAGAGAGGAGAGCAACGCGACGCTCCAATATAGTGCCCCCACAGCCATTGAAAAAAGAGAGAGAGGAACCTCATTCTACAACTACGAGCAAATGATCGAAAGCCTACATTCACACAAGGAAACGAAAGACGGAAGGGAGAAGGCCATGAAAATGATGTCCAATATTGTTCACCACACAGTCCAATTAGGAAACAATGAAGCGTATGACCTCATCTTAACTCGCAGAGCAAACGTAACAGAAGGACCTCGTTCATCTTAGACGGATGGAGAGTAGACGAAACGACATCCAAATGTAATCCCCATATAGGCCCATAAGTCTAGAAAGTAGGAGGAGAATCTCTCCTAATGCAAGCACCCGAACATCAACCTCGACAAAGAAGAATCAAGATCTCCTCCGAATGAATCGGGCCAACATCGGTTGGAGATGCTTCAACTTTCACTAATCGGCCAAAAAGATAAAGATCGAGAGACAACTTCATCCTGAGATGAGATCATCTGCTACCGAAGCTTCGACCATGAAGGACACAAGCACGGGGCTCAAAAAGAAGACTTCAGACAGTCGCCTTAATTCCTGCACTCCCTTCCATTCGAATTTATCGAACTCAGGACAAAGAATGAGCGGGCTAGATGTCTGGGATAAAACCCCGCTAAACCCACCGAAGTCATATTCGATGACTCAGCCTCAATGCAACCAGTTAGCACAGAAAAGAGCTTCAGTAGATGGGTTCAGCTCGCACTACATCAGCCAGGCGATGCTTTTCTAACCCAATTCAGCTGGTCGAAACTAGTAGCTAGCACGAGCATCCTTCGGACTCTCAGCCGATCGAAGCTTCTATCAGAATCCTTCAAATCGACCGATCGAACCATCTGAAGCGGACCCAAACTCCTATCTAACTTCCAATCCTAGCATACCACGTCAGAACTCATCGCTAAGCAGACCGAACTTCTTCCACACCGTACATCCACATGGTGCCATGCAGGAGAAACTATCTCTAAGCTTCTATTACAGTGGTCGGACTTACATATAGGAAAGTCGATTCCTCAACGAGTACGGGCATTCTACAGAAAAGCCGAAACTTCCTGCGACTTCTTTAAAGCGGCACCAATGAGCTTCTATGGAAAGGCGGACTTCTGCAAAACTTCATTACAGCGGACAGGACTTCTACTGAAGCGAACGTCCTGCAGGACTCTCCAGCAGTACAAACTTCTCAATGACATCGACCAACTTTACATGAAAGTACAACTTTCTTATGATGGCCACTTCCTTGCAGGCGATCCCACCTACTAAACGAGCGTACACACGATAATCAACGAATCGGTAATAATTATCAAGTCAAATAACGAATACAAGCTTTAATTAGTCAATACACTGATCGAACACCCCTATTCGATCAGGACAGTTATACGACAATCATTAATCAAGACAGTTACAACAAGCTCCCTCTATAAAAAGATCCCTCCAGAATACGCCCTTACGCCAGGTTCTAAATCTTTCTCTCCTCTCTAACTCCTATCGGAATTATTAACTGAGCACTTCCATTCCTGCTTGGACTGAAGCTGACATTGATCAGTTGAGCGAGTCCTACCGGAGTCACCGCCATCCTCGAACTTCGGAATGAACTTTATTTTACAGTTTCCAGATCGGCCGACTCATCGACCTCACTCCAACGAACTTCCGACAACGACCAGATTCTACAGCAACAATATTATATTATGGTTATATATATAAACTACTATACTTAATATAATTAATAATATAATCAATACAAATCAATGAATATATATATAATTATATAATATTAATTACAAGTAATATCCATATATCATAATATATTATATAATAATTTCATCAATTATAGTAAACTAAGTATTTATTACATAAATAGAACTAAATCAATAAATAAACCATATAAATATAAAATACATTATATATTATGATCAAACTATATTATTTATTTTTTTTATTAGTAATGTGTTGTCTGATAGGAATTGTGTTGAACGTCGCGGAAATCGAGCCCTGGAATCGAGAAGATGAAGTCACCCGAATACGAATCATCGACAAAAATAAAGTCCATCCGGAGTCAGTGTAGTGACCCCAACAAGAATACCTTCACATGATAAGAGTACTTTAATCTGCCAATACGAAATTAAGGAGTGGCATACATGCAGGAAATTCAACAAAATTTTGAAAGAAGCAAGGAAAGCTTAAGAGAATAATAATATCTGAGAAGGGCTCTTTTCTTATAAGACGGAGCTGGAGCCACCCTAGTAGCAGGAAAACAAACCAGCTCGAAAGCACTGATGGAGATCTATTAGGGAGAGGCAACCATCTGTAGCTCACCTTGCATGCGTATTGATAGTCAAACATCGCGCACTGATAAGCGGTTTGGTCGCCTGCAGACGAAGACTGATTAGTGACGAAATTGAATAGCTCGTCCAGATACTTATGAACCGCTCGAGCACCCATGAGGAATGAAGAGCTATTGACGAATATATTAAATTTAAGAAGTATCGAACTTTCAAAGAAAATATGGCTAGAGGAGATCATCCGGGGAGAACACTAGCTGAAGAGGAGTCGAAAAGAGTCCGACTCCATAAGAGATTCGACTGAGGGAGATATGAAGAGTTTGGCTCCAGTAGAAGTTCGATTGAAGGAAGAAAGCTCGGAAAGGAGTTTGGCTCCTGTAGAAATCTGACCTGAAGAGAGAATCGACAAGAAGTATCAGAACTACCACAAGTAGAAAGTCCACATGAAGTGGAAGTCGGAAGGGTTCAGG
This sequence comes from Cocos nucifera, assembly GCA_006176705.1. Lineage (NCBI taxonomy): Eukaryota > Viridiplantae > Streptophyta > Magnoliopsida > Arecales > Arecaceae > Cocos > Cocos nucifera. The sequence continues at coordinate 487,731 of QRFJ01000458.1, forward strand.
CCCTATAGACAAATTCGACTAAGGAAGAGTCCGGAAGGAGTTCGACTAACGGAGGGAATTCAAAAGAAGTTTCGGCTCTCGTAGGCAATCGGACCTGAAGGAGAAGCTCGGCAAAGGACGTTTGAGCCTCCAAAGCAAGGCCGACTGAAGAGAAGAGATCTGGAAAGGACAGTTCAGACCACGAGTAAGGACTAACCCTGTATGAGAAATAATTATTAGAGCAGAAATCTCATGAAACGTTGAAAAAATTAAAGAGAAGAGAATCCCAAAAGAAAAGTTCGACTTCCAAAGAGCGATCACCGACATGAATAGGAAGAAAGCTAAGGAAGGAAGTTTCAGCTTTCCATAAGGAAATTTCAAACCTGCAAAAAATAAATAGAAATGGAGAAGATCATGGAAAGAAGAGAGTTCAAGCTTCCATAGGCAATACTGAACTGAAAAGAGGGAATCAACAAAGAAGAGTTCGGTCCCTTAAGAACGTACCAACTGGAAGTAAGGGAATTCGAAAGAGAGTTACAAGGAATGCAGAATTCGGCCGATTTGAGGAGGAGTATCAAGTTCGCATAATGTGAGAGTTCGGCTGGGGCTCTCCAAGGCTGCTAGTGAGAGAAAGTATCGATTGATTCGAAACCGAAGCTGGAGGAGGTCAACCAATTGAAGGAGTTTGCTGAAGGATATCAACCAGATGAGAGAAGATTTATCAGAATCGAAAGCTCTTTCGTTGAATATGCTAGTTGCGTAATAGGCCAACATCAGAACTAGACTATCGTACATGGGAGCGCTGGTTTATCCCAACAATAGTTCTTCACCACTCTTTGGAAGTTCAAAAAACTTTGGAAGGGCAGTATAAAAAAAGACGACATGCCGATATGAATCCTTTTATCGACCTCGCACCCATTTGGAAGTTGAGACTCGGAGGATATCATTATCATTCCAACCAGGAATCCAGAAAGATCTCGTCTAATCATTGACATTTACAAAGGTTTGTCAACGATACATGAAGCATTCTTAGGATAACTCAGCCAAACGAAAAGAGTTGACGTCAAGTTCAAGCTCATGGAGAATAGCTTATCTCTACGAGGTTGACGTCAAGTCGTAGCTCAGGAAGAGATCTATATCCTCTCAGCCGAGGTCTTAGGAAAAATCTTGTCTCCTTATTGATGTTGTGGTTGAAGCTCGATGAGAGATTCTTATCTCAATCAGAGAATTGAGTCTGAAATTAAAGCGTCATGAAGATCTATAATTTTCTTCTATTAAAATCGAGCAATAATGGAATGTCTGTATGTCAAGGATCATTTCCACTCAATACTTAATCTAAAATAAAATGAAGAACCCTTCGAAAATCAAATTTACTCATCAAAGTAAATAATAAAAAAAAAAAACACACAAAAAAAAAAAATAACACAAAAAAAAACAAAAAAAATAGAAACCGAAAGTTACATTCTAACCATATCACTAATGACGTGCTGGAGGCACATAGAGCGTGTCAGAGCCTCTCTCATCTCGTCTAACATGAATGAGGCTTTCGATTTTGCTCACGTTAGGATGAAATTCTCTCCCTATTTCTAACGACTATGGGGACATAAGGGCCATTGTCGGAACTCTCCCCCCATCTTATCTAAAAATAAGAACCTTCGATTTTTGCTTACATTTGAATGAGTCTCTTCCTATTTAATGGGCTGTGGGGGGCAACATAAGGCTGTTGTCGGAGCCTCTCCTCCATCTCGTCTAAAATGAACGAGGCCTTCGACTTTGCTCACGTTAGGATGAGGTTTCCTCCTATTTCTAACAAACTGTGGGGATATATAAGGATCATTATGGGGCCTCTCCTCCATCTCGTCTAATAAATGAGGCTTTCGACTTTGCTCACGTTAGGATGAGGTTTTCTCCTTTTCTAACAGGCTATGAGGGCACATAAGGGCGTGTCGGGATCTCCCCCTCCCATCTCATAAAATAAATGAGGCCTTCAACTTTGCTCACGTTAGGATAAGATTTTTCTCCTATTTCTAACATGGCTACTTTTAATTGCTTCTTTTCTATCATCACATAATTTTTGCAACAAAAAATAATAATATCGAAATGAAAAAAATTTATTACGGAAAAATTACTGGTAGTACATTCTTAGATTTTTTGAGTTCCAAGATCGTGGGAGCATTATTCCTCTGAGCTCCTGCAGGCAATAAGTTTCGAGCCGAACGACCTCCATCACTTCATACGGGCCTTCCCAATTTAGGACAAGTTTTTCCTGAGTTTGAGGTTGGAAGATGGTGGCTTGTCGAAGCACTAAGTCCCCCACTTTGAATATTTTACTTCTAACTCTGGAGTTATAATATCGAGCCATCCTTCGTCTGTAGGCCACCATCCAAACCTGGGCTTTCTCTCTTTTTTCTTTCAGCAAATTGAGGTTGGCTCTGAGGTCCCATGGATTATGCTGCTCATTGAAGGCGATGACCCATGCTGATGGGAGTTCAAGCTTGATTGGTATGATTGCCTCTGTTTCCAAGGCTAAGGTGAATAGTATTTTCTCAGTCGATGATCTTTGAGTAGTTCGGTACGTCTAGAGGATGTGTTAAAGTTCATCCACCTAGGCCTCCTTTGCTCTGTCGAGCCTCATCTTGATGCCTTACAGCAGAGTCCGATTGGTCACTTTAGCTTCCCCATTTGCCTATGGATAAGCTACCGATGTAAAGCGGTGAAAGATATTTAGATCTTCGTAGAACTCGGCGAACCTCATCTCAGTGAACTATCGCCCATTATCAGTTATGAGAGTTTGGGGCAGACTGAATCGATAGACTATTAACTTTTAGACGAAGTTCTGTACCTTGGCCTCGGTAATTTTTGCTAGTGGTTCAGCTTCTACCCATTTGGTGAAGTAGTCGATCACGACTAGAAGGAACTTTCACTATCCAAACGTCATCGAAAAAGGGCCAAGTATGTCCATTCTCCATTGTGCAAATAGCCAAGGTGCACTTAGCAGAGTAAGCTTGGAGGCCGACTGTCTTTGTACATTTGCATTCTTTTGATAGTGGTCATATTTTTTAACATACTCCACAGAATCATGATACAAGGTCGATAAATAGTACCCTTATCGAAGTAGTTTTTATGACAAGAACCTAACTCCTATGTGACTTCCATAGATTTCTTTGTGCATTTTTCATAATGCGAAGTTGGTCTCTGAATATCGGAGATATCTCAGCAGCAGTAGAGAATATGACCTCTTATACAACTTGCTCTCATACAAAATATATCGGAAGGCTTGAATCCTGAGTTTTCAAGCTTCTTTCGAATCATGAGAAAGAACTCCCTCCTTAAGGTAGGCAACCAACGAATCAATTCAGCTCAGCTCAAGCTCTGTTTGCATAACGACCTATGATTCCTCTAAGCTTGGACATTTCAGAGTCTCAAAAAATACTTCTTTTGATAGTTCGATAAGCCAATTTAGAGAGGAGGTTAGCTCTTATATTTTCTGTCCTCGGGATCTGTTGAATGCCAAAACTACCGAAGATCGAGATCAAATTCTTTACCTTCTCCAGGTACTTCATCATACTTTCCTCCCGCGCTTTGTAGTTGCCACTAACTTGACTGACCACTAATTGAGAATCACTGAAAACATAGAGCCAATCTACTTTTAACGCTCTTGCTATTTTTAACCCGATGATCAGCGCTTCATATTTGGTCTCATTATTAGTCGTGAAAAATTCGAAGCGTAGCGCGTACTCAGCAACGACTCCCTCGAGGCTGACTAAGACTAACCCCGCATCTGCTCCAGTGGAGTTGGATGAACCATTCATGTATAGAGCCCAAAAGCCTTCGAAAAGATTGGCACTCTCTTCGGAGAGGCTCGATTGCGACAGCAGAACATCGGTCTCATTCTGTTCAAGCTCGACTTCAGCTGGGATGGTACATTCTACTATAAAATCTATCAATATCTGAGCTTTGATCGATGGCCGGGGTTGATAGTTGATGTCAAATTTTATGAGCTCGATTGTCTATTTTACGATTCTTTCGAAAGCGTTAGTTCGATGAAGGACTGCTTTTATTGGTTGGTCCGTGAGGACCGTTATGGTGTGCCCCTGAAAATAAGGTCAGAGTCTCCTGGCAGCAATTAAAAGAGAAAAAATCAATTTTTCTAGTCTAGAGTACCTGATCTCTGTATCCCTTAGGATCCAACTTACATAGTAGATCGGTCATTGCATCTTCACTTCTTCCTTGACCAGAACTACTACCAAGGCCGTCGGAGAGACTGCTAGGTATAGAAATAATTCTTCTTCGGATTTGAGCTTTGCCAATAGTGGGGGTGAGCCGAGATAGTTTCTAAACTTCTCAAATATTCGTTGGCACTCCGCCGTCCAGCAGAAGTTCTTTGGTTGCCTGAGAACTCAAAAGAAGGGCATGCATCGCTCAGCCGATCTCGAGATGAAGCGATTTAGGAATGTTACTTTTTCAGTTAGATACTAAACTTCTTTGATCATTTTTGGAGTAGTCATCTTCTGAATGGCTCGAATTTTCTCTGGATTTGCTTCAATCCCGTATCTTGACACCATAAACCCCAGAAACTTTTCAAAGATCACACCAAAGATACACTTGGTCGGGTTCAGTTTCATCTTGTATTTTCTGAGTGCGCTGAAGGTCTCTTCAAGATCGACGAGATGATCTATAGAAGCTCAACTTTTGATGAGCATGTCATCTACGTATACCTCCATATTACGATCGATCTGCTCCTTGAAGATCTTATTGATCAAGCGCTGGTACGTTGCTCTTGCATTTTTGAGTCCAAAGGGCATAACCCTATAACAATATAAAGACCACGATCAGTAACAAAAGTAGTTTTCTCCTCGTCCTCCGATGCCATCTATATCTAGTTATAACCGGAGAAGACGTCCATGAAGGTAAGAAGCTCGTAGCCTAAAGTTGCGTCTACTAGTTGATCAATCTTGGGTAGAGGGTAGCTATCTTTTGGATAGGTCTTGCTCAGCTTTTTGAATTCTATACACATCCTCCACTTATTGTTTGCCTTCTTGATGAGGATCATGTTTGAGACCTAGGTTGGATAGTTAACTTCTCGGATGAATCCACTTTGAGGATCTTGCCTACTTCTTCGGTGATTGCTTTCTGCCTCTCCGGGGCATGGTTGCGCATCTTTTTTTTTATCGACCGATGCTTTGGATCAATGGCTAGCCGATGTTCCATGATCTCGGTGTCAATTTCTGGCATATCCGTTGGAGCCCAGACGAAGACATCCGCATTCTTCTTGAGAAAGATGACGAGTTGCTCCCGAACCTCATCCCTCAAGTTGGAGCCAATCTACACTGCATGCTCCGCATTTCCATCGTTTAAGGGCACAGATACGAGGTCCTCCATAGGCTCGCCCCGCTCCTCGATGAGGTTATCGTGGACATCCAATCCATCAATAAGATAAGGATCGGACTATTCTTCCTTATGCAGAGCGATTGAGTAGTAGTGCCTTGCTAGAGCTTGATCTCCCTAGACCTCTCCGATTTCGTGACTTGTTAGAAACTTCATCTTCAAATAATAAGTTGATACCACGTTTTGAAGTACATTTAGACCAGATCGGCTGAGAAAAGCATTATAGGCAGATGGAGCCCTTATGACTAAAAAATCAATCTATGCCTTAGCCAGCTTCGGGCGTTGCCCTGCAGTCACAGCCAAAGTTATTATGCCCTCAACTGGTACAGCATCGCCAGTGAAGTCTATCAACGAAGAGTTCATAGGCCCCAAGTGGTTATTGAGTAAGAACATTTTTGAGAAAGCATCATAAAATAATACGTCGGTCGAGCTTCCATTATCTACCAAAATGCGGCGTACATCATAATCGATAATGTTTAAAAAAATTACCACCGCATTATTATGCAAAAATTAGACTCTTTGGGCATCTACCTCAGTGAAGATTATGGATTTCTCAATCCTCCGTCTCTTCACTGATTCCTCGGATCCATCGCCTCTTCTTGCCGAAGTCCTCTTGAGATAATGTTGATGATGCCGAAAGGCGGCTGATCTCCTTGTTGATCCTTCCTCCTTGGTGGTTTAGGCTGCGGTAGTATCCTTGGTCGATCTTTCCATCCTTCAGATTGATGCCGTAGGAATCGACCAACTCTATCTCGCCTGATGAGCTCTTCGATCTCATCATGCAGCTGAATACATGCCTCAGTATCGTGACCGTGGTCACGATGATAAAGACAGAACTTATTAGGATTGTACTTATCAAGATGAGTACGCATTCTTTTCGGTCTTAGTAGTTGCTCCCTGATTTCTATCAGCACTTGAATTTTTGGAGCATTGAGAGGGGTGTAGTTATAAAATTTTCAGAGGAGAAAACCCCGCCGCACCCTTCTATCGGGGCTTCCCTGCCTCCGAGCCTGGAGAGAAGTTTGGGCTCGCTTGCGCTCAAAGAAAGTTCGAGAGCGTGGTCGAACTTCACTCAACTTTCCTTCCTCAGCGGGCCTGCCCGACTCATCGATTCGCCACTCACCAAAGGCTTCATCGTCCTTGGCCTTGAAGGCCTCTTCAGCTTGGACATAACCTTTAACCCGAGCTAGCATATCGACAAAGTTTCTAGGGTACTTTTTTTCTAAGGAGAACAGTAAATCATTCTTCTGAAGGCCGTCCTTGAGTGCGGCCATGGCGACTGATTGGTCTAGATTCCAAACCTCCAATGCAATAGCATTAAATCGAGTGATATAAGCCCGGATGAACTCTCCCTCCTTCTACTTGATGTTCATCAGAAAATCCAAACCTCGGTGCGGACGTCGACTACTGACGAAGTGAGCCACGAACTGATGGCTCATCTGATCAAAGAAAAAGATGGTGTTGAGGATAAACCCCGCTCCTGCCGAAGTCTAGTTCGATGCTCAACCTAATGCAACCAGTAGCCATGAAAGAGCTTCGACGGATGGGTCTTAGTCGAACTCTTAGGGTCGATCAAACTGCTCAGCGGTCGGATCTTAGTCGAACTCTCCAGCGGTCGAGCTCCTTCGGACTCCCAGCGATCGAACTCCTCGACAGTCGTTCCTCGGTTGAACTCCTCAAGCGACCGTCCCTTCAGCCAACCGAGCTCCTTCGGACTCCCAGTGGTCGAACTCCTCGGAGCTTTTCCTTGGCCGGACTCTTCTGAAATCGATATATGCCGAAGTCCATCGATCAATGCCTACTTTCTGGGAGCCATGGCTATTAAAGCTGGATGAACGGTCACCATCAGTCTACCACAGATGAGGCTATAGCAGCTCTACCAATCCTCGAGCAGCCCACCACTATCGGACGACATGGCTATCGCTTTCGACCTGATGACATCATCCTCTCTGCATCAAACCTGGTGCAGTCTCGAGCGACCCACCATCAGATAGCTACAGCTATCACCATCAAGCTCCACCTATAAAAAGGACCCTCTAGATACGCTATCCTCTAATCGCTAACCTCTGATCTCTAAGCTCTCCTCTTCTATCTAAGCTCTGTGGAACTCATTCTCGAGCACTCCATTCCTGTTGGCCAGAGCTGACTTGATCGTCGGAGGGTCCTGCCAGAGCAATCCTCCACTGACTCTGGATGAAACTTTATTTTGCAGATCCTCGATGGCGACCTCATCCACCTCCGCTCCAGCTGATTTCAGCGACGATCAGTTTCTGCATCAACAGATTGGTGCTAGAAGGAGGGCCTGAACCTCCAAGGTTCCCTTGTTCTTAAAGGAGTGCTCGACGATGATTTCTCTCTTCCCTCTCCAGAGATCTCTCTTCTTCCTCACTAGAGTTCTTTTCCAAAAAGAAAATGCCTCCCCGGAGAGCTTCGACTCGACGATCGTTGGCTTGCACGTCAGGTCCATCTGCTCCCGTTTCAGCCCTGATAGCTCAGGTTCCACACAAAGCCACCGTAGACATGGAGCAGTTCAACCTACTGATCGGGTTCGTGGCCCCGTCAAGATGATGCTGGTCGTGTGACAACCCTTGATGGAGACTTTGCCAGCAAACCCGCCATGAGGATGCGAGGAACCGACCTTAAGGAAGAGCATTCGGGCATACCAATCATCCTAAGGAAGGATAAATGGAGAGCAGAAGTTCTTCCGCATCATTGGAATGAAGTTCGACGGAAGCAAGGCCGAAATCCCTCTCGAAGCTCATCATCGAAATGAAGTTCGATAGAAGCAAGGCCGAACTCCCTCTCAAAGCTCATCAACGGAATGAAGTTCGACGCAAGCGAGGCCGAACTCCCTCTCGGGCATGACTCTAAGGAAGCCCCGATAAAGGAACATGAAGTTCTCCCATGGAAGATTTCGTGGAAAAGTGGAATGAACTTTGGCACAAGCGAGGCCGAACTCCCCTCGAAGCTCATCATCGAAATGAAGTTCGGCAGAAGCAAAACCGAACTCCCCCTTAAAGCTCGTCATCGGAATGAAGTTCGGTGCAAGCGAGGCCGAACTCCCTCTCAAGCATGGCTCTAAGGAAGCCCCAGCAAAAGGGCATGAAGTTCTCCCATATAAGGTTCCATAGGAAGTTCGGCCGCACTCACGACCTCCCCAGTGCAAGCAAGGCCCAAACTTTTCAAGCTCGCCACCGAGGAAGCCCCGACAGAAGGGCGCGAAGAAGTCCTCCTCCCGAAAGGTTCCACGACTACGCCCCCCTCGACGCTCCTCGAACTCAAATTCTCATGGAGGTTAAGAAAGAGCTGCCAAGGCCAGAAGGACTACGGTCTCCTCCAAACATGCGTGATCGAAGCAAGCAATGCTCCTACCATCGCGACCACGGTCACGACACTGAGGAATACATTCAGCTCCGAGATGAAATTAAGGAGCTCGTCAGAAAGGGGTAGCTGAATAAATTCCTTCGATGCCAGCCTAAAGTAGAAAATCGACCAAGGCCGCTGCCGTAACCAGAAACGACAAGGTCGGCCATCTCACGGCGCCATCAACGTTACCCCGGGGAGGAGCTTGGTACATCGACGATTCATCATCTCCCAACGATAAAGCCAAGAGAAGCTTTCTCCAAATTGAGAAGGCCAGCATGAACGAGGAGGTCGTCCGGCTGGGCCTCGCTGCCCAAGAAAATGGAGAAACGCCCCACGACCCGAAATGGGGACTGCTGCTAGTACACCCCCGGTAAAATTCTTCCCCAATAAATAATATTGGTTCTGGATGCAAAAACTATGCGATGACAGGGAAGAAGCAGTCGATAGTTGCCGTGTTAGGAACAGGAGGAGAACCTCGTCCTAACACGAGCAGATCAAAGACCTTCAACCTCGACCAGAGATAAGATCTCTCCCGAGTGAAGGCCTCGTTCACAAAGGACGAGATGGAAGGAGAGGTCCTGACGATGGCCCTTATGTTCCCCCATAATCCGTTAGGAATAGGAGGAGAACCTCATCCTAACGCGAGCAAAGTCGAAGGCCTCGTTCACAAAGGACAAGATGGGAGGAGAGGCACGGACGACGGTCCAAATGTGCCCCCATAGCCCATTAGGAATAGGAGAAGAACCCCATCCTAACGCGAGCAAAATCGAATGCCTCGTTCACCTTAGATGAGATGGGAGAAGACGGACGACGGTCCGAATGTGCCCCATAGTCCGTTAGAAATAAGAGGAGAACCTCGTCCTAATGCGAGCAAAGTCGAAGGCCTCATTCACAAAGGATGAGGACAGGAGGAGAGGCACGAACGACGGTCCGTATGTACCCCCACAGCCCGTTAGGAATAAGAGGAGAACCTCATCCTAACGTGAGCAAAGTCAAAGGCCTCGTTCACCTTAGACGAGATGGAAGGAGACGGACGACGGTCCGAATGTACCCCCACAGTCCGTTAGGAATAGGAGGAGAACCTCGTCCTAACGCGAGCAAAGTTGAAGGCCTCGTTCACAAAGAACGAGACGGAGGGAGAGGCACGGATGACGGTCCGTATGTACTCCACAGCCCGTTAGGAATAGGAGGAGAACCTCATCCTAATGCGAGCAAAGTCCGAAGCCCGTTAGGAACAAAAAGAGAACCTCATCCTAACGCGAGCAAAGTCGAAGGCCTCATTCATCTTAGACAAGATGGGGAGAGATGGACAACGGTCCAAATGTGCCCCCACAACCCATTAGGAATAGGAGGAGAACCTCGTCCTAACATGAGCAAAGTCGAAGGCCTCATTCACAAAGAGCGAGATGGAGGAGAGGCATGGACGACGGTCTGTATGTGCCCCCACAGCCCGTTAGGAATAGGAGGAGAACCTCGTCCTAACATGAGCAAAGTCCCCCATAGCCCGTTAGGAACAGGAGGAGAACCCCGTTCTAACATGAGCGCCCGCATCAACCTCGGTTGCAAGAGATAAGATCTCTCCGGAGCGACCGAGCTAACCTCGGCCAGAGATAAGATCTCTCCCGAGCGACCGAGCCAACCTCGGCCAGAGATCGGATCTCTTTCGAGCACCCGTATTGACCTCGGCTGCAGGAAAGATCTCTCCGAGTTAGCCTCGGCTGTAGGAGACAATGTCGCCTCCGATGAGCTCAACTTCCGACCTCGATCGTAGAAGACGAAGCCTACCTCAACCTCAGTTGGAGATGGAATCTCCCCCGGGCCTCAACTTCAACATCAACTTTAGTTGGAGATGAGATCTCCCCCGAGCTTTGACCTGAACTAGCATGGAGCCCAGAAGAAGACTTCAGCAGTCGCCTTTTCTGCACTCCCTTCCTTCGAGTTTTGAACTCGGGAGTGGGGGGCCTACTGTTGGGGATAAACCTCGCTCCTGCCAAAGTCTTGTTCGATGCTCAGCCTAATGCAACCAGTAGCCATGGAAGAGCTTCAGTGGATGGGTCTTAGCCAAACTCTTAGGGCCAGTCGAACTGCTCAGTAGTCGGGTCTTAGCCGAACTCCCCAACGATCGAGCTCCTTCAGACTCCCAGCGGTCGAACTCCTCGACAGTCATCTCTCGGTCGAACTCCTCAAACGGTCGTTCCTTCAATCGATCGAGCTCTTTCGAACTCCCAACGGTCGAACTCCTTGGCAATCATCCCTTGATCGAACTTCTCAAGTAGCCATCCCTTCAACCGACCGAGCTCCTTCGAACTCTCAATGGTCGAACTCCTCAGCGGTCGTCTCTCGATCGAACTCCTCAAGCGGCCGTCCCTTCAACCGATCGAGCTCCTTCGGACTGTCAGCGGTCAAACTTCTTTCGAGCTTTCCCTTGGCCGAACTCTCCTAGAATCGATATATGCTGAAGTCCATCGATGAATGCCTGCTTTCTAGGAGCCATGGCTATTAAAGCTAGACGAACGGTCACCGTCAGTCTACGATAGGCGAGGCTACAGCGGCTCTGCCAGATCTCGAGCAGCCCACCACTGTCAGATGGCATGGTTGTTGCTTTCGACTTGACAACATCATCCTCTCTGCATCAAACCCAATGCAGTCTTGAGCGACCCACCATCAGACAGCTGCAGCTATCACCATCAAGCTCCACCTATAAAAAGGATCCTCCAGATACGCTATCCTCTAATCGCTAACCTCTGATCTCTAAGCTCTCCTCTTCTATCTAAGCTCTGTGGAAATCATTCTCGAGCACTCCATTTCTATTGGCCAAAGCTGACTTGATCGTCGAAGGATCCTACAGGAGCAACCCCCCATCGACTTCGGACGGAACTTTATTTTGCAGATCCTCAGCGGCGACCTCGTCCACCTCCGCTCCAGCTGATTCCGGCGATGACCAATTTCTACGTCAACAGATGGTATCCGACTTAAGTATCGAGTACCAATTTCTGACGGCTCTCTTGAGGGTGGACGGAGAAGTCCGACATAAAATAGCGTCTGACGCACCGTGGAGCAACATCATTATCCGAAAGGCCTCCAGGTGGTCGACTGGATCGGTATTTCCATCGTAACTCTCGAACTGTGGGAGCTTGAAGTTTGACAGGATTGGTTCCTGCATGATCCTCTAAGAAAAAGGAAAGTCAGTGCAAATATCATTATCGTATGAAGAAAAAGTATGATGAAGCTCTTCGATTCATCGGCTCATTTCTAGGAGCCTTTGATCCAGGAGATCTTCACGATCGTTAATCTCTAGAGTTTTTTGGTAGAACGAGTGCGAAGCTTCCTCCTGGATCGAGTCATGATCCGAGCAAGGGCCCTCCATCCTCTACTTCTTCTTTCCGAAGATCAAAGGTCGGGTAGCCCAGGTTGGCCATTCTCAGATCGAACCATGGGGCTCCGAAGAAGCCTGCTCCGATCAAACTGATGCTGGGTCCTACTGATGTACAACCTCCATCGCCTCCATGAGACCACGAACCTGCTGGACCAGCAGATTGAACTGCTCTGCATCCATCATGGCTATAGGTGGAGCTTGAGTTATCGGGGCTGAAGTGGGAGCGGATAGGTCTGGATGGAATCTGGCTGTAGAGGCAGTCGATCGTCGGGTCGAAGTTTTTCTGGGAGGTATTTTTCTCGAGAAAGAACTCTAGAGAAGAAGAAGAGAGATTGTTGGTGAGCACTCCTTTAAGAATAAAAAAATCTCAAAAATAGAGACCCTCCTTCTAACGTCAATTCAATTATTGCAGAATCTGGTTGATGTCAGATCGAGCTGGAGTCGAGAAAGATGAGGTCGCCGTCGGTGACCTGCAAAATAAAGTTCCATCCGGAGTCGGTGGTGGTGGCTTCGGTAGGATCCTCCGATGATCAAGTCAGCTCTTCTGGCCAATAAAAATGGAGTGCTCAGACAGAAATTCAATAGAGTTTCGGAAAGAAAAAGAGAGCTTAAAGAAAATATAACTGGAGGATCCTTTTTATAAACGGAGCTTGTAGCCACTTGATAGTGGGCCACTCAAGGCTTGATGGAGTCTGTCAGGGAGGGGGATGCCGCCTGTAACACCGTTTGCAATAGATTGATGGTGACAGCTATCGCCGTCTGGTAGTGGGTCACTATTGCTTGCAGCAAATTGATAGTGACGGCCGCAGCCATCCGATACTGAACTGCTCGGGGCCGAATGAAGGGGTGAAGAGCTTTGACGTATATCAATTCTAGAGGAGTTCGAACTCTCAAAGAAAATATGATTAGAGGAGATCATCCGGGAGGAATGCTAGCTGAAGGAGGAGTCCGAAAGAAGTTCGGCTCCTGTAGAGATTCGACTGAAGGAGAGATATGGAAGAAGTTCGACTCCTATAGAAGTCCGACTGAAGGAGAAGCTCGGAAGGAGTTCGGCTCCTATAGAAATCTGACTGAAGGAGAGATACGGAAGGAGTTCGGCTCTTATAGAAGTCCGACTGAAGGAGAAGCTCGGAAGGAGTTCGGCTTCTGTAGAAATCTGACTGAATGAGGAGTCCGAAAAGAGTTCGACTGAAGGAGAGATCCAGAAGGAGTTTAGCTTCCATAGATGTCCAACTGAAGAAGAAGCTCGAAAGGAGTTCAGCTTCCGTAGGAGTCTAACTGAAGAAGAGATCCGAAAAGAGTTCGACTCCCATAGGAGTCCGACTAAAGAAGAGATCTGAAAGAAATTCGGCTTCCATAGGCATCCGACTAAAGAAAAAGCTCGAAAGGAGTTTGGCTTCCGTAAGAGTCCGACTGAAAGAAAGATCCAGAAGGAGTTCGACTCCCATAGGCATCCAACTGAAGGAGAGATTCGGAAGGAGTTTGGCTTCCATAAGAGTCTGACTAAAGGAGAGATCCGAAAGAAGTTCGGCTCCCATAGGCATCCGATTGAAGGAGGGATCTGGAAGAAGTTCGGCTGGGATTCGGCCGCTGAAGGAGTTCGGCTGGAGTCCGGTCGCTGGAAGAGTTCAGCCATTGAAAAAGTTCGACTGGAATTCAACCGCTGGAGGAAGAATTTTCGATCGAAGTTCTTCCATGATTGCTAGTTGCATTAGGCCAAGCGTCAGACTGAACTTCGACGGAAGCAGAATTTATCCCCAATAATATGTTATATTATATTATATTATAGTACAATATATTCTACTATACTAATATTATGAAAAATTTATGTTACTTCTATTATTATTTATAATATAATATTTTAGTAGTACAACATTTGATATTCTATTATTATATTATTATCTTGAAATATTATCATATTCTATTCTTATACTATATAAAATAAGTAATTTGTAAATTAAGAATACTTTATAGTAATATTCTTGATAGTATAAAGATTTAAAAAATTGAAAGTATAATGTAATATTCTTTATTATTATTTTCTCAGACTAAAAAATATTTTATCAATTTCGTTATCGAGTAGATATTAAAGTTTTAACATATTTTAAAACTATAGTTACCAAACAACAATTAATAGTTTTTTGTTAAAAACTCTACTTTCAAATATTTTACTAACAAAAGCTTCACAAATAATAGCAATTTCAAACAGAGCCTAAATATCTTCCTCTTTAAGATTGACTTCATTAGAATATCATATCTACCTAGTTAATTAAGGATCTTCTTTATAATAGTTCTCCCATTCATAATGCCATCATTGAGGTAACACTACCTATTCAACTATCGTATTAGTGTACAAGTAATCTAATAAAAAAATCTTTCTACAACATTATTTGAAAGATTAATATTATTAATAATTAGAAAAAAAATCATTAGTTCAAGTTTAACACCAGTGTCCCATGATGTTTGGCAAGGAAAATAATGATATCAATAAAAATTAGCATTAATGGTAATCAAAATTTGGTGAATTCCAGTAAAATAAATAAATGAGATAAAGTTAAAATCCACATAATCTGTAGGTACAATAAACTTTGTTTAAGGATCATAGAATGTACATTATGCGGTTCAATCAGAATACTATAACATATTAAATAATATATAAAACAATTCTATCATATAAAAAAAGATGGACAAATTTTTTTTGTCAGCTCGTATTTCTTATCTTGCTATTATGCCAGACATTTTTTTATTTCCACTCTATGCCATATTCATTGCACATGAACGACACTATTACATGATAAATCTAACCTTCAACGGAAAATAATGGACTGACAAGAAATACCCAATCCCAAGATGGTGAAAAAAAATTTGCATCGTCGATATCTTACCTTTTTAGTTCAAAATGCTCTTAAATAATGAAAAAAGTATACCTCTTTTGAATGTTTATTCAAAAATCAACACATCAAATCAAAATGTTTAACAAGAATTTGAATTGTCTTTCATGCAAAAAAAAAAAAAAAAAAAAAAATATTTATATATATATATATATAATAATATTAATCATTTGATTATATAATAATTGCTTCAAAATTTATACAGATAAATGAAAGAAAGAGATTGAAGTGCTTCAAGATCTTTATAACGTATGATCCATTGGTAGAAAAAAAGATCTATCATTCCTTCAAGAGAAAGATATATGCAACTTGAACCCATTTAACAATGTCCCAGTTAAGATTATCAATAACCATTTAATGCCACTAAGGCACAATTAGTCTCTATGTTTGGGAAAGATCGTGTCTTGGAAACAGCCACAGCAAGGAGAATATATCAATGCCAATCACTATCAACCTCACACTTTATTAATCCGAGGATAGTACGTAGATTCAAACTATTTTTGAGCAATAACGATGATTTGTACCATAGGCCGAGCTAATAGTTGCCGGAATGAGTAGATTATTTTCTGAGAAATGAAAACTAGCTAGTGATTGATATGGTTATTGCTGTGCCAAATTGATCAGATCGATTGATAGAATTAGGTTGATCAGGTCCGATTTTTCTTCATATCTAATTCATTTTATTGCCAAGAAATAAAATAAATAAGAGAGAACCGGCTCAAAAGCATAATTGAATTAACAATTGTACTACACTAATTAGATTGAAAAAAAGAAGTGGTTTGCTTCAAACACTTAGAAGTTACATTTTGGAAGTTCTCTCGAATGCACAAGATTTAGGTCATCTTCTTCAAACAATAAATAGTGTGCCTATAAAGTAGAGCTCGTCTGAAACATTTTTGTCATATCTTATACTTAATTGATATATGCGTAGTAGATAAACTATTTGTAATGCATTCAAATTCAAGCTTATTATGTCCACCAGCACTTTTAGGTCTCATAAAACTAAAATGGAGGAAGATTGAAGGACCTTCTTACCATTCTTATGCAATGTCTGTAACAGAAAAAAACCAAAGCAAGAAATTAAATAGAAATTGTGGTATGAAACCATTAGTTTATATCATGATGGTGGAGAAGAAAGAAATATTTGAAAGACCAGGTTAGTCCTATATCAAAATTCTTGCTACACCAGATTAGCCTAGTTTATCAAAAGGCTGTGAGTTGGGACACAGGTGGGAGGGAAAGTGAGAATACTTAATAAAATGACTTGCTAAAGAAAAAATTGAAATCCAAAATATAGTCAATAAAAAGATGGCTTGTTCAATTGATAAACCCACGTAGATTAAAGGTTGCATGCAGCTAGGGGTGGCAATCCAAGAAGATCAAGTTAGATATGAGCCAAGTTGGATGCAAATTAGGTCAAAAATTTATCAAATTAATCTTTTTATTAAATCGATCAAAAATTTAGATTTGAAGATAACTTGTTTATTAAATAGATAATCCAATACAACCATATAACTCATTTACTGAACAAGTCAAATTAAGTTAATTAGATTAAATAAGTTAAGTGGATTTTTAACAAGATTTTAACATCTTGAATAAGTTAAGCAGGTTGTCTTAAATAAGGCAGACAAATATTTGGCAGGTTTTAAATGGATCAAACATATCTTAAATAGATTACATAGGTCATATCATAATCTGGACCAATTATTAAATATATCAAAGAGAGTTAAATGGGTTTAAGGTTCAAATCTAAACACAACCCATTTAATAGATAAATCTAAATGGGTTGACCGGTCCGTTAACGATCCAAACAAATTTATATCAAACTTGAACCGGTTGTCATCTCTCCCTTTGGTACATGTGCTCGGGGGATGTTCAATATTTGACTCTGGTTTGACAGTTTCATTGTTATTCTCTCAAAACAAGGACAAGGTTGGACGAACAAGCCATTGAAATAGGGAACTTTTACAAACACATAATTATAATTCAAACTATTGGAGACTAGAAACATAGAGCTAAATATAAAGAACAAATCTTAGTCAGAATTCATCTTCTTTTTATTGATCAAAATTAGTTGGGACGCTTAATTTGGCAAATGTTTTGCCTCTGTAGGAGCCAACTTTAATTTTCAACGACTATGGAGCACCTTAGGTCAATGTTAGTCAATTGAATATAAAAGTATAATGATCTCATTGTGTTTCTCGTGCACATATATTTTTTATGGACACAAAAACTTGCAGAACAAAATAAAATCCACAATGGAACAATGTAACAAAGGGGCGTAAGGGGCAGTGGTTTCCACCACCGTGCCCTCTCTCTCCTTCGTCCGTGTGTGACCGGTGTGGCCATCCGGCCGGTGGCCCCATCTAGGGGAGCCGACGGTGACTCCGATGGGCGGTGGTGCTGACCGCCGATCCTATCTTCCCGACTTCAAATACAAAAAAATGGGATGGTAGAAAGGAACAGGCCGCCGGGTCCTCCACGCCGAGCTCTCCTCCTCTCCCATGGATGGTGGAGCGGTGCCAGCGACCCACCGCCATGGCCGAAGAGTGGACGACAGTCAGCCTCCCACCGACTACCGGCCCAAAAACAAAAGAGGGGCGGTGGTTCAAGCCGCCCACCCTTCTTCTCCCTCTTCCACACCGACGAGGACCTTGTCAGTGGCTGGCGGTCTGCCGGGTGAAGCTTCTCCAATGGCCGCCCGACCGGAGTTGAGGCAAAGAGGAGGCGCCGATGAGCCCTCCTCTCCACTGCCCAAAACCCATAAAAAAATAAAATAATAAAAAAAAATTGCAGAACCTGTGAGGGAGATGAAGTGGCCCAACAGGTTTCAGGTTTTGGGTTTTGATCCAAAATCCAAATCCGATTTGATCAATAACTACAGTTTTGCACTATAGTCCCTATAATTATAAAAATTATATTTTAGTCCAAAAAAGTTATAGTTTAGTCCCTGTAATTACGAAATTTTGATTTTGATCCAATAAATTATGTTTTAGTCCACTTATTATAATTTATTGCATAAACCTCTATTTTGCAATTAAGACCCTATTGAAGGTTATTATTTATATTAGTCTTTCAAAATTTCAACTTGCTTTCTGAAAGTTTTATTTCTGATCATGCTCTTTAGAAAATTAATATCTGATATTATTTCTATTGCCCATAACGTTTCAAGTATCACCTAGCTCTGATACCAATTGTAGATCCATGATATCGCTCGAACGTCAATCATCCTTGACATCACAAGTCCTGATGTCATGTTGTGGAAGTCCCTAATCTTTAGCACGGACCTAAAGGAACCTATGACATTCTTTATGGACAGCAAACCATAGATCCAACACCTAGATCTATGCTGGGGCACCTTCCTCCTTGGGCTTGAGAGAGGCGCCCCCTTTTTCTAGGGCTCCTTCAAAAACCTAGGGCAACTACACTAGAGAGAAGAAAAGAAGAGAGAATTGAGGGAGAAAATGTCTGTATTCCATAGCATAATGAAACCCTAATATAATTTATGTATTTATACATAGCCATTAGGCCTGACCAAAAAATTCTCCGACTAACCCAATACATGAAAGCACTCATTGAGCCCATGTACACCCATGTCTCCCATGCTCTCATCCTCTGGATCTAGACTCGATCCATACATGAATTAGCCTCCTTAAGACCTCTCAAACCAGATCTTAAGACCCCTAGGATCAATCCAGATCCTAGCCTAAAATAGATCCTCGCATAATTCTGCCCATGCACTGAGCCGACTAAGTTCCATTGGGTCAGCTCAATCTAAAACTGAGTCGGCCCAATTCTGTGCCATGCCAGCAGTTCCGAATATGTAGCTCTCTGTTTTACCTATGTACTGAGACTTAACTAATTTAGTTTTAGACTGAGCCGGCTAACCTGCAAAAAATCTTCTTTCTGCATTCTTGATTCTCCGACTTTGATTTCTTGCTTCACCTTAAATCTCAGATCTTCGAAGGACCAATCAAGTCCCTAAAATTCCTGGATCCAACATCATAACTCCTTCCTAGCCTTTCAAGGCTTGGGAGCACCACAAATCCTCACAATCTTCATCTTGGTGCTCTCAAGCCTTAGCAAACTCCTCGACAATGACCTCCTTCATGATCCCGCTGTCCCTATGCACTCGACAGCCCCTTGTGCAATCATCACCTCCGTCGATCCTCTTCAGCTGTTGTACATCCTTGAGGCCTTTGGGATGACCGCCTCCACTGCTAAAGACCTTGGCTTGCACCTCTGCACCATCCTAAAATTGTAGGATCCCTTCTACTTAGTAACTGCATCACTTTTTTTGGACTTCCTTGGAGAATCCGCAATGTTCCTATATCGACACTTGCTACAAATCCTGATATGTTCTTCTCAGAACTACGTCTGTCATTCTGCACATGCTGCACCATCTAAAACTGTGCATCACCAATGCTAGTGCTAGGATATTGATCCTTTCGCACCCCTCTGCTCTGAACTCATGTTAAATTCCTCTCCAATTGTGAAGCCATCTCTCTGAAACTCCACCTATATCCAAAGTCCATTTGATGCCGCAAAAGCCGACTCTATCATCGAGTTCCTCGAGGCCAACCACTCAACGCTATGCTACTGAGCCTGTCGCTGCATCTCAAACACCATCACTATCCCTTCAAACCCTCCGCACTCCGCGGATCCCTTCGAAGCCATCTCATATACCTCCGCAACCCATGGGCACCTTCAAAATCCAAGAGCTCATCCAACTCTTCTGAATCTAGTGACTGAATCCTAGGAAATTTTATCCTAGTCCTTCTCTTCTGCACCTACACCAGCCATCACTTCAGTTGCACCCAAAGAATCATCCTCTACCTGAACTGCGACTCTTCCTAATGCTCCTACAGAAGAAATCTGATCCATGATACTTCCAGCTACCTGAGATCTTCTGACACTTTCTAAGACCTACATTCGATCTCTCTGAGATACCACTAACACTCTTTGCTAAGATACACTCTTCGACTGCTGCACCACCGAGCCTCTCTCAGCCTCGTGCCTTTAGGAAAGTACTACTGCAGCACTCCAGCGCTCCCTGACTCATCTCTGTGCCGCTCTGCAGCCACCCAGTCCTAACCTGCTGGACCTTCATAGATCATCCATCTTCATCACTTCTAAGGCTTTACAAATTTGTGCTTTGATCGAACCGCTGAATACATCTCTGACTACTTTCAAGCCTTTCTAACATCGAAGGACGTATAGTCGCTTCTTCAATCTTTTTTCGATCATTATCCCTTGAAAAATCTCTCTTCAATAGCCCTACACTGTCTATCTTCCAAGAGAACCCTAATGCTCTCTGCTGAGATACCTTCCTCAACTACTGCATTGCTGAGCTTCTCTCAGTCCTGCATCTCCTGAAAAATGCTACTACAGTACTCCAACGCTCCCTATCTGTCACATAACCATCATACACTTTAGCATTTTCACCAAAATCGATCAGCAAATCATGCACAAAATCCTTCCATCCCAAAAAAATTTCTTTTCGTTAATCCTCTCAACCTTCACCTTCAACCCGCTGCTCCTGATTGGCCAAACCACAGCAACAACAAGATAAATTTGAGACATACCATGGAATCCTTATGCAGATTTTTGATTTCATCTTGTATAACTTCTTCTTTTCTTTCATGCACCATCAGACTCTGAAATCTGGCTCTGATACCATATTATTGTCCACAACGTCCTAGGCATCACCTAGCTCTGATACCAATTATAGACCCATGATATCGCTCGAACGTCAATCATCCTTGACATCACAAGCTTCGATACCATATTGCGAAAGTTTCTGATCTTTAGCACGGATCTGAAGAAATCTGTGATGTTCTCTATAGACAGCAAACCATAGATCCAACACCTAGATCTATGCTGGGGCACCTCCCTCCTTGGGCTTGAGGGAGGTGCCCCCTCTCTCTAGGGCTTCTTTAAGAATCTAAGGCAACTATACTAGAGAGAAGAAAAGAAGAGAGAATTGAGAAAGAAAAGATCTATATTCCACAGCATAATGAAATCCTAATACAACCTATGTATTTATACATAGCCATTAGATCCGACCAAAAATTTTTTTGGCTAACCCAATACATGAAAGCACTCACCGAGCCCATGTACACTCATGTCTCCCATGCTCTCATCCTCTGGATCTAGCTCCAACCCATACATGAATTAGCCCCGTTAAGATCTCTCAAATCGAGCCTTAAAACTCCTAAGATCAACCCATACCCTAGTTCAAAATAGATTCTCGCATAACTCTGTCCGCACACTGAGCTAGCTCAGTCTCAGCACTGAGTCAGCTAAGTTCCACTAGATTGACTCAGTCTGAAATTAAGCCAGCCCAGTTCTATGCTGTGCCAGCAATCCCGAACATGTAGCTCTCTATTTTGCCTATGCACTGAGACTTAGTCGACTTAATTTTGGATTGAGCCGACTAACCTGCAAAAAATCTTTTTTCTATAGTCTTGATTTTCTGACTTTGGTCCCTTGCTTTATCTTAAATCTCAGATCTTCGAAGCACCAATCAAGCTCCTGAAATCCTTAGAGCCAACATCCTGACTCCTCCCGTGACCTTCCAAGGCTTGGGAGCATCATAAATCCCCATAATTTTAGCATGATATATATCTCTTGAACTGTACAAATATGTTATTGTTGTTTTAGAATGCAATATTGTGTTGTATTATGATCAGTGGAATGCATGTTGTTAAGTATCCCATACTAGACTTGATCATTTTGGGCATTTAATTCTCTATATGGATAATTTTATGGATTAGCATGAATATTTATCATCAAAGTGGTTTATTTATGTTAGTTCATAGAATTTTTCATCATTAAAGAGATATTTTGTAGTTGTAACATACAATCACCTGCCCAAAAGAGATCATTGTGTATTTTAACTAGAAATTATATTGACCATTATATTACGAGGGTACTCTGACTTTTGGGATCTGTCTGTCCAAAAGGGATAGATTTCTGAATGCTAGAATATTTTTTTTGTTGGCTCGTATAAAGAGCTCTTATACATATTTTATGTTTTGCCCAAAGAGAAATATGTGATATAGTATTTAGGCTCTTGTTTATAGTTTATATCATTATATGACTATGTTGTTGGTAAATTCCCATTATGCAATATTTGACATTCCTATTGTTTGTTTGTATAGTATCTTTTGGTGTTAATAACAATAATGTCATCGTTGAAGTCTTGATCGGATCAAATTATAAGAGATAAAAATAAGATATAGAATTTGCTTTAGGGATAGCTGACCTTGATTTGGCATTGCATGAGAATAAATCTGATGATCTTAATGACCAGAGAACACCAGAATAGAAAAATTATTTTGCTAAGTAGAAAAAATCTAACATGCTTAGCTTAATTGCTATTAAGAGGTCAGTTTTCGAGCATCTTTTGAGTGGTCTGCCAGAGACCAATAATACTAAGAAACTATTCGATGCTATAGGACAAAAATATCTTGTATCTGAAAATATCGAGTCTGGATGTCTAATGAAAGAATTGACGACCACGAGATATGATAATGTTGGAGGTGTTAGGGAATACATTCTGAAAATAGTTCATCTCCAAACCAAACTTATGAGTCTGAAAATTGAATTGCCTGATTTCTTTCTAGTGCCTCATGCTTTGAACTCCTTGCCTGCTAAATTCTTTCAGATCAAAACTACCTATAATACTTTAAATAAAATTTGAAATATTAATGAGTTGATCACTAAATGTATTGCTGAGAAAGAAAAACTAAAAAAAGAAAAAAGTGAGATTGTCTTACTTTTCTTTCAACTAAAATCTCATTCTGGCAAAAATTTTATGAAGAAGAAAAAAATAAACCTGCTACTCCTAAATAGTTTCCGAATGTTAAAAAATATGGTAATAACCCTGCTCAGAATCATTTTATAGGAGGTCCTAAAGCTATCATTGAAAAAGGTGTCAAATATTTTCATTGTAAAAAGAAAGGCCACATAAAAAGTTAATGCTACAAATTCAAGTCTTGATTAGAAAAGAAACAAAAGTAAGAAGATAAGCTCCTAGCTTTTATTTGTTATGAGTCAAATATAGTTGATGTCCATATTGATTTCTCATGGATAGATAGCGGTGCCACAACTCATGTTGCCATTTTCTTTAACACGAAATTCATTAACATAAAAACACAGACCATCGACAACAGACCAATCAAAAGCTAGAAAAAACTCACTTATCAATTTGAAGTGGTGCTAGAAGTGCTTGACAATGTAACACTAAGTGAACGACATTGCTCAGAGTACGTGTCCTCTCAAAAAACTTTATGAACTTGTGTGTGCTGTCGGTGGTTAAGATATTTTTTTAGAATAAACTAATACCTCTCGTATGTACCTATCTACGTTAGGACAAGAGAAATTTGATTTTTTATTTTTACTCACTCTTAGATAAGAGGTATTAGAGTGTAATGGTATAGATTAGTATGCAAAAGGCTTTCACTACATAAGAAAACGCACCAAATCATTAGAGTTGACCGAGCTATATCAACTTCACAGTAAAGAATGATGTATTCGGACAAGGAGATTCGTGAAGTGCCCATTTCCCCAGCTCAACAAATAGAAGGTGGAGAGTATAGTAAGACTCTATGAAGACAATGGTGGATCACAAGGCGGGATTAATTATAGTCACCCTCCTCATGACAATTACTTAATTGGAATGTTCAGGCGAAATTAGCGAGTATCCACAACAATCATTGTCTTAGAATCATACGAATAGAATGATCCCTTCCTATGTCTAGATGATGACCCTAATACATCAAATACTTAGGAGCAGCCTATCTTCACAGGAGGAGAAAGAAATTGAATCTGTCAGGACACTCCTAATTAAGGATAGATATCTGTCGCTCAACTCTAGCGGTATTTGTGAAGATTCATGGAGAGTATACTTAAAAACAGGAACATCAACAGTAACTAAAATAAAGAACCATAACAGAAACTCACATCAAAGATTTACTTAGAGAATATAGATATGACGTAAAAGAACTGAAAAAGAAGTGACAAAGCGGCATATCGAATAGGGATTTGCAGTGTCTATTCAGCAAAATACCGCTCATGCAGACTAAGCAACTGAAGAACTCAAAATATCAAAGATTGACCGCACTGGTTATCTTACTGTCCATACCAAATCTAAAATTACAGTCGGTGGTAAATAACAGAATAATGCTTATACCAATATTACTGATTTGAAACTGACAATATTGCGTTTGTAAGTAGCTCACTACCTTTATTTGACATTAAGAACAATTTGTAGTTTCTCTGGTAAGAACAATATTAAAAATCTCAGCTTTAACTACAATACAAGTCGCTAACCTGAAAATGATCGAAATTTGAGGAATAGTATTATATCAAAGTGAATCTCAATGGTAAACCGGCACCACGGCACTGCTAGTCATCGTCAAGACCCGCAGAGAAAGTGCACAGCATGACACTAGAACCAAGAATGATCAAGCAACCCACATAACTGTGATATGCCCAAGAAACGGAAACACTGTATAGTTAGATTATCCAGGATAGGGATAACGCGAAAGTGGTCCAATATGCCCCAAGCGAAACGCGACCGCCCGTCTATAATATTCTGAGCGGGGGATAGTAGTCCAAGGGCCTAATACTATTTAGTCTGATAGAGTCCTAAGCAGGAATGGTTAATAGGCCAAAAAGCGAGCTCCGGCCTCTTCCAATAATCGCACCCTTAATGAACCAGATTCGATGAGGTGCACGCCAGATGGAAACACATGTACGCTGACACGAGGCGGATCCTAAAACATATCCTACGTTACATGAGTCTCTACGTGCGATGCAGGCTAAATATAAACCCTTCTTACAACCTGATTTGCCTTATTATAGCACGACTACATTTCCTGCGCATAAACATACGACTTGATATCAAATAGCAGTCCATTATTGATGAAACTCATTGGCACATTATGGAGTAAAGAAACGAACTTAGCCAGCTCTCTAATAAGTACAATTCCTTGATGATTCATTGAGGGAAGCCCTGTCCTGCAAAAGTGAGAAATATAACCCTATAGAGAAAAAGATTAACCCCAAGGAACTCAGTAAATTCGATCCGTCACTATTCAATTCCGAAACTCAGTCGCGACCGAACCGGAGATTCTTGCTAAAAGATTTAATAATAGATCACTATTAGTCCGGTAGATAAAGATTCATATGGAATTCACATATGCATCAGTTCGAATGAAACTAGCAGGATTGATAATAAGTAAGTCTACACATACTCGTGCTGAACATTAGTCTAGAGAATTCTAGATCTTGTCACACCGAGTTTTCCTCAAGTACTCTATTACTACTTTTCGGGTCCATTGATCATTGTCAGACAGTGATGGCGAACTGTTATTATTGATACCTCATGCAACTTAGATAATACTACTCACGTAATTAGAGAGTCCCGTAGCTCTCGTGATACTTGTATATATGTGGAGCCACGACGCTCAGTAGATCAACGATATAGATTATCGCACCCACACAAACAATGTATCCCGTGAACATGGAGTTGTTACAGGCCTACACATATACGTGCCCCGTACGTCTATATTGAATTAAGTCTCAATACTTAAATCTCGAGTGCGCGCTGAGCTCATCAGACATTCGAGCCCAACATGAGTATCTGGCCTATGCCGGCAATCCATTCCAGACCTACAATGGCATTGAAGCATTTGACATTAAGAAAAGACTCATAAGTGCCATAAGGCAGAGCCATAATAACCTGAGATGGATTACACGATCTATCTTGGGACAATAGTGATTATAATATTGGAGATTAGATGTGGTGGATGGGAGCCGTCCGATCCTCGAAACAACTATTCATAGACATAACGTCCTGAATCCCGCAAATATCCTATTTTGTATGGAGCATAACACATGC
This sequence comes from Cocos nucifera, assembly GCA_006176705.1. Lineage (NCBI taxonomy): Eukaryota > Viridiplantae > Streptophyta > Magnoliopsida > Arecales > Arecaceae > Cocos > Cocos nucifera. Next base: position 513,640 of record QRFJ01000458.1, read on the forward strand.
ACTCGAGAAAGTCGTAGTGTAAAAGTGAGGAGTTCACTAGACTAAGCGCCATGATATATAATGAGTGAGATGAGCGAGCCTCTGATTAAAGGCCTAGCTAGCAAGCGAGTCAGCAACAACTCTATCTGGATGTAAGATGAGGTCCAAAGATCATGATATATAAAGAGCTGAGCTAAAGAATGATTGACTCAAAGAGACAGACAAATGATGCTCGAATAGGTGTCATAGAAACATTAGAAGTGTAAGCTTACATCCACAGGTATCTCTGGATCTCCAAGCATCACACTAAAAAATATTAGAGACTCAACAAACAACTACACCTGAAACTCTCTCTCCGATAACGATATCTAGTTAAAAGATTCTTTTAGAGATCGATCATGTACTTTATGGCTCCGATAGACTTCAGCTCACACTACAGACTGACCCACACCATGCGAGCCTCTTAAAACAATGTATTCCTGAATTGGTAATCTCGAGTTGAGTAGCCAGAATATAATGAAATAGATACAACTTCGAGGTTTCATACAAGAACCAAGAAGTGCGAAAAACACACCAAATAAATCTAGTTTGTAGATTGAAGAGTCGAATCGTCGTCTGTGAACACAGCGATCTAATCATCAGTATGAGTGCGCGTAGCTGAATATATTATATGATGCCTAGTAACCCTCCTATGGAAATTTATCGCACGAACAAATATAAGAGCATAGATCTGATTATCATCTATCTCAAGATTATTGGGAGCCCAAGTATTTTACTTATCCTAAGGTATATGTTTGGATCTACTTCAAACTCTTGTATCCCGTTAAATGAGGTGCCCAACTCACCTCCACCCAAGTACAGTTCCTAATCCGTATTGACATCTATGCACGGTCACATTTCGAGAGGCATAAAATAATATGTTATCTAAGACTTATTATGAAATGGATCATTGCGTGAGAGCCAGCACTGGTATCCTATCTGTAAGGATACTAAACAAGTATCTCCAAAAAGTTGCTCAGGAACCGCTACACTGTTATCACGTCAAGCATTCGTATTTGAGAGCGTTCTTGCTAGGCACAAGAATCCACTATCATGTACGAGAAGTTTCCTATGTGAACAAATTTAATATGCAGAATCAGACTAATACCCACTAACTGCTGTGACTAGATGAGTACCTATATGCCTTATAGGGAATAGAGAGCTTAAGTAAAACTCTCAATGCACCTCCCCATAAAATGTGAGCTTGATAAGGAGTCGAGGGCTATGAAAGGATATGCCCTATCCATGCCATAGCAGCTATCCAACGCTCGATCTAATACTCTCAATGCTACAGCTTTGCACTAGATTCTGATATTGCCTTTTCATAGTAGGAGTTACTTGGTAGATATCTATCGATGATTCAGATTTTTGTCTTATTGGTTCTTACAGCAAAAAGGATTAATGAGATATTTATAGAACACCAAGGACTACGTGCTTTTGTAATAGAAGAAACGCTATGACATGCAATTGTTCGAGTGTATTCGTACAAATTACAGGAATTTTAGTGGCCTCGAAGAAATGCCATTAGACTGGATGTGAAATTCAAGGAAATACCCTCATGAGGTTTAATAACTCTTTTCATATTATTAGCCAGAAGAGAACGGCTGCAAATTACCTGCAAAACAGAGTAGTGGCCCAATACAAGACACCAGTACTGATAGTTTCTTCTACCTATGCAAGCTGAGTTTATGCTTGTTATGGAGGTATGCTACTCAAGCTGTTTGGCTAAAAAATTTATAAGCACCTCAGTGCCCAAACTACCTTAGACACCAAATGTTGAGTCCAGAACCAATTGGTTAAGAACCTTACAATCCAGGACTCTAACTCTTGAGCCCTAATTAGTCCTGCTACGTGACTCGATATTTGAACCCAGACTTAATTCCCTTATAGGCTTCAATAAGCAGACCCAAGCTAACCCAACCCTCACAGTAAATCAATTGCAACCACATGGAGGTAACCCAAACGCGGACTTCCTAGATTATTAGAATTCTATCTCCCAAACAAATCATAATATGATATATGAATATTATGCTGAGAATATCATAATGCATTATACTCTAATTCATTTAAAAAGATCTAAAACAATAAAACATCACGCATTAAAACTAATTCTGAATAACTAGAGCGATGTTGATGCGCTGAAGTAATTAACAAAAAATGGCACAATAAACTCTGACACCATATAGAGAGGATTCTTATGAAGAGAATAAGGTATACCCAATAGAGACTATTGAGTCTAGAGGTGAGAGTACAGAGTCAGCAGAGGTGTTATGCAGACTGAAAAGAAGTGCCGTCTAACTAAGATTGCGATGTGGCCACATTAAGGACGATATCTACAAGGCCAGTCGTTGAAAGCTACCCATGCTAATATATCGAGTTCTTTCATATAAAACACCCCATGTACTAATCTCAGAAGAGGGACATAGAGACTGTATGGAGTGCTTCTCATTCGTATAAACCTTCCTGTCATTGCCTATCTACTTGCTAATGAACTCTTTACAACTCGTAACACTTCCTCGATATACATCGTATTGGCAATCTATAAATTAATGGTACATTTATTTTTTAATTTTTTATTTATGATCGCTATTGATTTACAGATTTCTAGCATTAAGAAGACCAAGAGATGACTTACATCAGTAGATATTAATTTCTAATACTTGTACCCCAACACACATAACATATAATGAAAACTATTAATTCAATTCGATAATAGTGATCAGTACAATGTCTCCACGATATTTACTCAATGTACACGTCCAATATAATCAGAATACCATGTGCGATATTGTGTGGATACCGAAATCTCATAGTATCAATTGAGACACTTTTGTCAAATGATCCTATATGCATTTTATAATTTATATGCTTTACTTCATGATAAACCTGTGCAAAAGCCAATGGTAATTAGAGAAAATATGAAGTCAATCAAATAATAAACATATACCAAAATATACAAAAAACATTAATTCAATGTATATACTCATGGTCTACAACATTCACGGTCTAACATTTAGATGCCTACTTCTTGCTATCAAACTACCAATCTCAACTTAATTACATAATATATAAAAGTGTAATTATAATCATGTTATAAACCATGGAAATTAGATTCTAGTCCTGGTTGTGATCAAGGAATTAATTAAATGATCATTGTAACACTAAAGTACGACAGTGCGAAAATTAGGTTAACCCTACGAATGAATCTCTCAAGAATAATTATATAACTATTAGACTGTCATATGTAGATCATCAAAATATATGGAACAGGCAGTAACTTGTCTTAAATCATGTAATCATATGTAATGCTTTTTCACAAATCAGTCAATTGTCACATCACGAAACTAGTCATAGTACTATTTACGTCTATCAAAGCGTAATCTAACAGAGTCTGTGATTATATAAAATTTAACTATAGATACAATGATTGTTTATTCTAATACATCTATATAGGACAAATGCCGGTGAATATATACTAATTCCCAAGTAGTGTAGAGTTATGTAGTAATATATAATTAATATAGGGCATCTAAATACATTTAATTTATATACTAGGCTATTCTTATAGAAAACATATAAGATATGCCTTGTATATGATCCGTACCCGTGTAGCACTCAAGTGCTACTCCAATGGAGATCGATAGATCAACCCAGAATATATGTTTGTGATATTCCCCTCAATAATATAAATGAAGGCTTACGTTATTGAACTCTAATCAGATTCATCATAGATGGATCTAGGCGATCTATGTGTAATTCTATATATAATAAAAAAGTAGGAACTTCTTAAGTAGATTAAGGTGACTTAATATCTCAGAATTTTACAATGAGCCCTTATAGCATCTGTATGTGGGTTGTGGTAATACGCATGTTTATACTCACCTGTGCTAGAATCCATCCTGATATATGTCAGCTGTTCCTCATGTACCCCTGTCATTAAATTACCACGACTCAATCAATGGCGCGCGATGACTACGCGCTTCTCTAGCTGACTACCGGTATCCTCATCCTCGCGAGTCGAAATAACATCACCTATATAGAAAACCTACGTCTGTAACGGCTATCACACTCGTCGCGAAAAATTGCATACATAGCTTGACGCGACTTCATCTCTGGTGCAAATGGATCGTCGTTCTTCTACTAAAACTATTTCTCGTGAAAATCCATACTGTCAGTGTCGTCCTGGCATGAAGACACAACGTCACACATCTCATTTTTTTATATTTTAATCTTCTATAATGATTCAATTGAAAATATCTACAAAAAATTCTTAGCGCTAAGCGCAGTCTCATGCTGTGCTAAGTTACAGATTTCTCGCGATGCGCCTCGTCTTGTCTCTCTGATCTGAAGGTCTAGCATCACCCAAACACTTATATTCTAACATCACAAATTAGACCTCCTTTTTTTGGACCGTGCGAGAGATGACAAGGATGAAGAGATATGGCGTGAGAAGGAGGGAAGCAGCCTTTGGACGTGGTATAATCTTTTCAAAAACTCACCTTTAACTTCACTTGGATATTTTAGGGTTGGCCAGGGCCGCTTATTTTAGACCTTCTTTGATTCAACCCTCTTCCTACTCAACCAATCAACAACCCTTTTGTTGAATCAGATCAAATCTGATTGGTTGAAAAAGAGACCCCTGATTCCTCCTTACGAGGGCGCCCTAAGACCAGTCCAAACGGATTTCTTATAGAACTTCTAATTTGGAATCCTATTAAGGTTATGTGTGTTCTTTGCCAACAAGGACTCCTAGGCTGGCCTCCTACTTTTGGCTCACGCCACCCTTTGGCGTAGTGCCCTTTCTCTGCCAGTAGTCGTGACAAGAGCGACAAGCCCCCACCCAGCTGCCCACTATGTAGACTCACATGACAGTATAGACGAACCGCCATAAGCGGGTAGAATGTTCTCAATCTAATTTCGACCTCTAAGTCCAATGACATGGGTAATACAAAATTGGTAACGAGTACCTATTAATGCATAAAAGTCAAATTAGAGAACATGAAATAGTAGTCTCAGATGAGTTAAGACAAAGTAGACACATAAAATGGCAGAATGTCTACAAAAGTACAATCCTTCATCGGAACCTCGAACAACCTCCATCATGGACCAAGTTAATAATACCCCTTTCCATGTGAATGCACGACGCACGTGCTGTCCTTATCATACAAATTTTTTGAGTGTAGAGATAGTTTAAGATCCAAGATTTGTATGATAAATCTAGTCAATCGGATGCAGCCGACTCCTTGTCCCGAAATAGGAATACACATTAGACCCTAACTGTAATCAACAAATGAGACAAGATCACTTGGATCAGATCAACCCGCAATACATAACCTCCCTGGTGCAATCTGATTCTAATGCTTATCCGTGATACCAATTTCGATAAACTCATGAACTTCTCAAAGTTTAATTTTCAGTGTGCGCGCATTAATCGAGTGAGTCAATTCTAAAGTAACGGATGAAATGAATATTGCACAATGACTCATCATAGACATCACGAAACTTAACGTAGTTTTTGGCTGAGTGCGAGAGCGTCAGGTCGCACCCCATAAGTCGAAATGCGAGCTTGAGGTGATCAAGGATCAATCTCTGCATCCAAGGACTAATAATCTTAACTGCTCCCTAAATATAGGATATCCCTTACTCACCAAGTACAGCCGCCCTTGAACTGCAACATTAGTATATTGCGGTGTCAAAGCCCAATACCAGAAGTGGTCAAGGTGGGATTCTGCGTTAAGCGTGTGGTGCCAGCTACCGGGTGATCTCCTACTGGCCTGTCAACCACTTACTACTTACAACCAGGTATGCGAGATTACTGGTAATGAACTCTGATCGAAAGCCCCTCAGCAAGTCTCTACCATATGACAATGATTCCATGATTCCCGAACTCGCCGCGATGCGCATAGACCTATCCAATAGAGATAAGCAATAATATAACAACCTATCAACTCACTCCAATAGAGCTCTTTAGCACACCAGCCATGACGGACTATCAATAACAATTCATAGCTGCCCTATGGCACTAGTAAAACCACTGCTAAGTGTCTGACAAATAGTAGTAGTTATTAAAAATCACTATCGTAGATTGACTATATAGCAGCAAGTTACCAAAATAACAACTGCCAATAAGTTCGGACTATTAGCAGCGTTAGTAGGAACCGTATAATCTGATAACACTTAATTATAACCGCTGCCATATATAAAATATAAAATTTTAAAATTTAATGAGTCATCTTTCACCACTTCATTATCAAAAAACTTAGAGTGTCTTTTGCAAAAGGTCACCTCGATCCGAATGCCCTAGCTTCATTCGATTAAGAAAAATTTGATTTCGATCGGGGACAAGGATGAATGATGCGATGATCTGATATTGATGGAGATCTCCGAATGAATTCAAAAAATCTCTATAATGATGGATCATTGGTGATGTGTAGTCTACATCAAGTTTATTTACTTCCACTCCCATAGGAGAGAATAGATCCCATCTGGACGAGGCAAGTGTCACATCAAAAGTACCCACAACAACGGAGACTGGCTTAGAAGCCCAGATACTATTGAGACTATACCTTCTTTCATGTGTATAAAGATGACTACGATGGTCTAGGTAACTTTAAATTACTCTTGTTAGTAAAATGGATAGTACTGTAGTTACAAAAAACTTCATTAACTCCGTAGCAGCCATCTAGTGGGAACAGGCCGAATATGACAAAAAACTCAAGTTACATCTTGCACTAGAATGAACCAATTCCTGAAAACCATTCGACCTAAAATATCTATCACTGATCTCGTGCATTGCAAAAGCATCCTACGACGTTCCTCAACATCATACGAGAAGAATAGACATCCTGTTATATATACGAAATGAACTAACTACATGTTAGGAGATGGTCTACTCTACCCTCCTCCGACTCTGTATCAATCAAATTATTTAAATCTAACTGATAACAAAGAATCATTATCCTAACAAGACTACACGCTTCCTCCCTCAGACGATATTCTACACACACCCGTAGATCTCTCCATCAGCTCTCATCATCTTATATATGGAAGATATAACGAATACGAACAGTTTATTCACACATATCACTTACTTACGGATTCATTGATACACCCATCCTCGGATGAATCCTTATAACATGTGCAGAGTGATCCTAATTAGAGCTGATATATGAGTTAGATTGTATAATATATATATGTATCTTAACAATATATCTTGCAACTTATGTAGAAGAATACATAAAATATGACCATATTTCCTATTTTTACTTGCAATTATCACACAAAGAACTAAGATCATATCACAGGATCACACTTCATAATACACACGAATCAATGTCTACTTAGCAAAATAACATCCATCTATTTTATTAATTATTAGTCAAAATACCATTTTGCCCCTCAGAATTGTATACAAGTTCAGCAATTCTGCTTCTAGGCAACCATATATCTAACAATCTTTTGGAAGACTTCAACTGGCCGGATATTGTGTGAGATATGCCTAGCATATCTTTGATGATATTCGACGGGCTCATGACGCATTGTCGACTCCATTCAGACTGTAAAGTACTTCTTTAGAAAATACTTATCTGGTGCTGCGAGTGCCAAATAGTATTTATCCAAGAGCGATGGTTTGATTGTTTAATTATAAGATGCCACTAAATGTCGACTTTAATATTCTGTATAAATATTAGACGTTATTTATTGATGCTCCTACTAAATATTTATTCAACATATATAGTTAATATTCAATTAATGTGCCAGACTCATGATGCATCAAATCTATCTTGTATTAGATCGAAATATCACTGATATGCAGCTGCAGACTCCACTGGAAAGGGTGAGAAAATCCTCACATCAATATACTGTAATTTTTGATATCTAAACCGATGAAGCTCAACTATCCATTTGAAACTATTAAAAAAGAACCAATAATCTAGATTAAGCCAAAATAAACTTTTTACAAATTTTACATGGATTTTAATATAATATTTTCTAGATACTGCTTGTTGTTTCCTACTAGATTACGTTAGCTTTGATATCAGCAGCCCATTGCCGAACAAAGCTGACTCAAAACTATCTCCTTAAGGCACGTATCTAGTAGTAAAAAACCATAGTGATAGTATCTAGAAAATATTACATGGTGAAAAAATTTCAAATGGTTTCTTATTAAAAAAATTTAACAAATTCATTTTGGTTTAATCTAGATGATGTTTCTTTACTGATATGTCTATAATGTCGGGTTGAGCCTCTCGTTAGACGCTGAAGAATAATTACCAGTACATGAATGCAGAGAATTGTTTTTTCCTCCAAGTGAAGTTAATGCAAACTGGCAAACAGACCAAATTTTGATCTATGCGGAGCTCTTATTTTGGTATAGCAGAGCCATTACTCCATCCACCTAGCATTACTCTGCCCAAGGGGACCACTAGGGGAGTCTACTCATCATAGTCGACATCTAAGCCTATTACCTCAGCCATATCTCCGACATATGACTCCACCCATTTATGAGTCGTCCACTGGCATTTATGTCGCATGATCCATGGCCAATGGTGATCAATTAGTTTATTACTTTATTTTTTATATAGTTATTGTATACTCTTTAATTTGCATAAATGATTTCATTATAGGTTTGCGTAGAGCAGCTTAAGCTAGAAGCAACTTCTCAGCTATAGGACGCATCGTCCACTATGTGAACAAAGCTCATCACATTATTTTGAGGATGTTGACTCATACGGCCTAGAGAACATTGTTCGGGCCCGATTGTTTCATACTGTAGCCCCCTCGCTCCCAATTGCTCTCAGTCACTCCATCTCTTCTGATGGGCATCGATTAACTTAGATGTACTTTATGAGACTTTGTTGATGAATGTTACTTTTTTTTAAAAACCAATATTTATAATAAAAATTTTATTCAATAACAAAATTAAGATTAAACAAAAACTATTCTTATATTTATAATATTATTTATATTTAACTATTAATACATATATTATATTCTAAAAATAAAAAAATAAAAATTTTATTATTTTATTATTCAAAAGCTACACACATATTGCAAAAATCGCTGCCATGACATGCCAAAATGCTGCCCATATATGTACCAGACCCACATGTTTTAACCATAGAGCAAGTGATATATAAAATTATTGCATTTAGATCTATGACAGCAGAGTGTTTCGAACTGCTGCCATAAATAAGCCTATAGCAGCGTTATAAATCCGCTACCCATAGATGTTAAGACAAATTTGGGCAGCATTATTCTATTAAAGCATTTTGATAAAAATATACTGCTATTTCATAATTCTACGACAATTGGCTCATATGGTTATCGTTTAACAATCACCGTCGTAGTCTGTTGACGACGATCTTGAGGCTAACTAATGACAAGCAGTTGACAGAACCAAACCTAATCCGATAGCTACTTTCTATTAAAGAATATATCAAAAAAAACCACATTTCAATTTAAATGGAAAAACCTTCTTTTAAATTATACCAACATCTTTCATCAGTTAACTCTAGAATCAATTTCTAATCAAAAATACTTATTTGATTAAATCCAATTTATAGATGGGGAGCTCCTAGACAAAAGAATTAGATTCTCTATCCACAATCCTCCATCACATCGTAATACATTATCTATAAAGTATTATCAACAAGAACAACCACATTACATTATGTTATAATAAATAAACTCCTAATAAATACACCATCATACTTCAAATCTGATAGTAATCATCATATATGAATACCTAGCCGATAGAATCAGAATACTCTGTATAAATCCAAAAGAGTCAAGCGCCTAAAGTTATCCTCTGCTTCTATTGTAGATCAATGGCCGGCTACACGGTAGATCATAAAACAAGGCAGCGCGTTCGATAACCAGCTGACGTCCGCTAGATTTAAAAAATCTTCAATTGTCTATATACTTACGATCCCTACCAAAAGTGCATCGATTTACATTCCAGTCGCTCTCTCTCCCACTGGTACTCACATACTTCATCGTCAACTCGAGCGCTCCATCTCTCTCATACAGAAATCAGGCATCGCCCAATCCGCCCCCCCCCGCACCATTCGTCGCCCCTCTCCCCTCGATCGGCATGCCCTTCCTCCCCCCGACTGGCGTCGCCCCTCCTTTGCCTCGAATCGATGTCGCCACTCCTTCCCCTCCCTCTCGGCCCCATCCTCGACCGCCCCTTCCACCAGCCCAACCTCCATTCGACCCTCCTCGGCCCCCAGTGAAACTCCTCGATGAACCCTCATCGACCCTCCTCGGCCCCCGGAAACCCGCCCTCCGACGAACCCTCCTCCACCCTCGCTCAACCCCCGCGAAACCCCACCCCTCCATCCGACCTCCCTCGGTCCCAGCAACCCCCCTCTGGCGAACCTTCATTCGACCCTCCCTCGATCCCCTATGAAATCTCCCTCAACGAACCCCCATCCATCCTCGATCCCCACCGACCCCCATGAAACCTCTCCCCCACACTCTATCCTCCTTCGACCCTGTGCAAACCAAACCCTTCCAATGAGCCCCTCCCCCTGACCCCCCATCCTCGGCCGCTCTGCTCTCTCTTTCCTTTTTTTCTCTCTTCTTTATCACACTATCTTACTTTTATTTCGCAGGTTACCTCTAATGTCGTCGTCCTCCTCTAGCATCATCGTCGGCGATCCTTGGAGCTTTCGGTATGACCCACTCTCTATAGCCATAGGTATAATTTTTTTTAATTTTATAATATTATTTATTAATTATATATATTTATAATAATTTATAAAATATTTATAATAAATATTATAACTATTTATTATAAATATTATAATTATCTACATGCCATAGTTTATTATAAATATTTATTATAAATATTATAATTATTTGCATACTATAGTTTTTGGATCGTGCCATGACGGTAGCCTTGGGCCGCTCCATATCGGCGACTGTGGACTAGATCTATCAATGAATTAAGTTTGGATCAGAATCTGAATATTCAAATTTGGATCCAATTTTAATTACTGGTATCAGATCCAAATCCGAATATCCGATGGATCTGTACTTGAGAGAAAAAGGGAGGGGTCCACCTCGCCAACATCACTAGGAGGGATGGGGTCCGTCTTGCCGGCGAGGGAGATCGAGAGAGTGAGAGAGGAAGGGATGGGGTCCGGTCTCACCAGCGAGGAAGATCAAGAGAGGAAGAGAGGAAGATCGAAAGATGAAAAAGCTGAGAGGGAGGGATTCAACCTCACTATCATCGTCGGTGAGAGAGATCGAGAGAGGAAGAGAGAGAGTGATCGAGGGGATGGCACATAGTCGAGCTGGCTTGGAGATGCAGCCGAGCCAGCTCGGGCCATGATCGAGTCGGCTGGGAGAGGATCCTAGCTGGCTGTCTTAGGCACGGAGCTGGCTCGACTTTCAAGTAAATAAAATTTGATATATCATGATGTTATATTGATTAATATTCATTAACATTGCAAGTCATGATGGCACCGAAATGCCATCTAGCTTTCACCCCTATCCCTCAGTGGGTTACGCATAGTTTAGCTTTCGAGGAGCAGTCGGAGCATTCTCCATCCACCTCGACATCGACTACTCAGGGACCTCCACTGTTGGCGTCTACTTTACCGATGATATCTACTCCATCGACAGCTGAGCTTCTACCATCATAGGCATCTGAGTTATGTTTTTATTATATTAGCATAATTTTATTTTTTATATAGTATTTGTATATTTATATATTTGCATAACATATTTGCATTATAGGTGCATCATCCAATCGGATATTTCACGGTCCCACACGTATGGCATACATGTGAAACTGCCAGCATCGGGTGATGATGCAGTATGATGCGGAGGAAAGGCCAGTAGGAGAGACCGTACGGGAGATACATTTTTTTTGGAGTGCTTGTGAGATGGTCGGACATCATTCCCATAGAGCCCAGAGACTAGCGTTTGATGGATGCTATCGTCAGGAATCGGATATGGGAGGAGATATGGGTAAGTACGCGCATCTTAATTATATTTATGCATTTTATATATTTACACTATATATGTTTGATTAGAATAATTTTATAACTGATTTTTGATAAATTTGTGCAAAGGATGTATGACTTTTTCGATCATAAGAGGGCTCAAGATGTCCGACTAAAGAAGATCAGGGAGTTATACCGAGGTTATAAGGTCAAGCTCCACAGAGGATGGCTCAAGCATCGATAAGACACTTCGGAGGAGCTTGTTTCTTAGATACAGGACTATCCTCTGAGTCAGTGGGAGAGAATGGTTAGATACTGAAGGATCCAAAAGTTTGAGGTAAAATTTTTACCTTTTAAATTTTTCAATACGCTTAAAATTTTATTTAAATATTTTTTAAATATTTATTATTTATTTAAATACTTATTAGGCTACCTTCCATCAGAATTGGAAGAACCGTGCAGTGCAGGAGTATATGCACACTCTAGGCCGCAAGTCTATGGTCAGTCGTGTACATAGAGAGGTAATTAATTCTAAATCTTACTAAATAAATTAAATTTATATTTTTATCATCTTTCTGATAAATTTATTTTTTATTATAACTAGTGAGAGATGAAGTGATGTCCAGCTGTAGCGAGATCTTCCGATCCAACCACATGGACAAGATGGGCAGGCCGATGAATGCCACGATCGGACATATTTTTGTAAGTATTAAATATATTAGTAAATATGATTAGTATTATAGCATTTTTTATAAAATTTTATTTTAATTTATAATTACAGGATCAGTTAGATGTGCTCGCGAGCGAGGGTCCGGATACCTCTGGGTCTCATGACCATCTATCTAAGGTCTTAGGGCCTGAGCACTTTGGAAGGATCCGATGTAGGCCCGGACACATGCCGATGAGCTACTGATCCGAGGCAAACGTCTCCTCACAGACTTTCGATATTGTCAGTTGGGAGGAGCTTGAGGAGGCATTAGCATGGGCAGATCATACTACGACGTGGATAAATTGGGCTGAGGAGCGCGCATCTCATCTGAAGGGCATCATGAGAGATATGATGTCGATGCTCAGCGTACGTTTTGAAGTCACAGACTTTAAGGATATGTTGGTCCGCATTCTAGCTCCAACTTCGGCTTCGGCTCCAGCTCCAACTTTAACTCCGACTCTGACTTTGGCTTTCGGTGACAACGACGATGACGATGATGTAGATTTAAGAGACTTTTGATGTATTATATTTTTTAAAAAAATATTATAATAAATTTTATTTAATAATAAAATTTTAGTATTTTAGAATAATTTTTATATTTATTATATTTTCTTATGTTATATCTATATTTATCAGGTAAAATACATAAAAAAATAAAAATTTTATTTTTTTAATTATTTAAGATGGACGACAGTGATTTTATAATCGCTGCTATATCCATGCCAACCGCTACCATAGATCTCTGATGCAAACGGTACCAACCGCTGCATTAGACCTATAACAATGGTTAAGAAACCGCTACTATAGATTACCTATGATAATGATTATGTAATCACTGCTATAGATAAACTATGACAGCGGTTACATAACCGCTGTTATAAGTCGATCTATTGCAGCAATTTATAAACCGCTGCAATAAGCTATCTATAGCAGTGATTCTAACAACCGCTACAACAATCGCTGTCATAGAGCTACGGCGACGACCGTAGTAGTAGCGGCAAGAAAACTACTGCCATAATCTATGGCAGCAATTTTTTGAGCTACGGCAGCAGTTCGTAACTACTGCCATAGCCCTTTTTTGTAGTAGTGACCAGGATAAATAGTTGGGGCGATAGAGGATCTCCTTGCCTTAGACCTCTGTGATGGTTAAACAATTTCCCCATTGTGCCATTTACTAGGATCGCTGATTTAGCTATGGTTACAATGTCTTCTATCCACCTACACCACTTCTCTCCAATGCCTCGAGCTTTCAGGAGGTTAAATAAAAATGGCCATACAATATTATCAAACACCTTCTCAAAACCAAGTTTGAGGATGATGCCTTTGTGTTTGGATTGCATTGCTTGGGATATAATCTCTGTTGCTATTGCGAAAATGTCTGAAATTGTTTTTCCTTTGATGAACGCAGATTGCGACGGTGTGATGAGTTTATCTAATTTGGTTGAGAGTCTCACAGATTTTGACAATCCCATTCATAAGGCTAATCGGTCGGTAATCTTTAACATTGCAGTCGAGATCTTTTTTTTGGAATGAGTGTAATGAAGGAGAAGTTGAGTTGTCTAGGCTCATTTGGTGGTGGTAAAAACTATTGAATACCTCAATCAGGTCTTGCTTGATGATATGCCAGAAGAGTTTGTAGAAGTCAGTTAGAAAGCCATCAGGTCCTGACGATTTGTTAGAGGCTAGTTGGAAGACTGCATTTCTGATCTCCTCCTCCGTAAATGGGGCGTCTAGATCATTAAGTTGGAGTGCGCCTTCAGGATATAGAGTTTTTCAATCGGCTGTGATGCAAGGTGTTTCGGAGTTGCCTAATAGCAGCTTGAAGTGAGCACGGAAGCATTCGTCGATGCTTTCAGAGATTAGGGACTGTTGGTGTCGAATGCTTAGTATGAGATTCTTCCTTTTCCTATTGCTCGCCTATAGTTGGAAAAATTTAGTGTTGCGGTCTCCGTTATGAAGCCATTGAATGTTTCTAGAGCAATTCTTCCTGATTAAGTAGACCATCTAATTTTGATTTAGCCATCTTTCGATCCTCAAATTCTACTGCAGTGAGCATTCTTGTCTCCTCCTCTAGATCTAGACGGTTGATCTTTTGTAACAGTTGCCTTTCTGTACCAAGATGTTTCCAACATTTAGAGGATTCCAGGATTTGAGGTGTGATCTGAGCATTCGGAACTTTTTGACCTATGTTGGTGACTGGGTTGTGAGGATTCGATCCCTTGTTCCACTATTCTATGATCTTGTCTTCAAATCCTGCAACTGTGAGCCAAAAATTTTCAAAGCGAAATGGTTTGTTGGATTGGCGCTTACTATTGGTGGGGGTTGTGGTTTGCAATAAGATAGGTACGTGATTAGATGTTGATCGGGTCATAGCAGATAGATTGATCGGTGGAAATTGCTGTAACCAGTCGATGGATGTGAAGCAGCGGTCCAACTTTGCCAGCACTGGGTCTTCCCTAAGATTGGTGTGAATTGTCTTCCAGACAATTTTATTTCTACTAGTGAATGTAGGTTCACAAAATTGTTGAGTTGCTTTGAGGTGTTCTGAGATGCTATGGCACCTTTTCTATCAGATGAAAATCGTGTTGCATTGAAGTCCCCGATTAGAATCCAAGGCAAAGCTCTGTCGGTTCGCAACTTACTGAGTTCAGGGAAAAGAATGTTCCATTCTTGCTCGTTGTGAGGGCCATATATGTTGGAAATCATCCGGGTGAATCCAGTCTGTTTACATGTGAGTTTAATGGTGATGGAGTGACTCCCTGTTTGAAGTGCGCTCCATCAAATTCTGACATGCTCCAGCAGCAAAGCAAGCCTCCTGCGGAACCTTTAGCATTTTTCCCTATCCATCTATCTATTGTGTTACCACAAATTATTTTCTGTAGCCTCTGGTGCGTATGTCTCTATTTTGTTTCCTGAAGGCAAACAATCTGACATTTTGATTTTTTGATGATTTCTCTGATGGCTCTTTTCTTCTCAGGTTTTCCTGTACCTCTATTGTTCCAGCTTAAAATCGTATGTAAAGGATGAGAAAACTTGACAGGCGTAGCAAGTAAGAGCGGGCAAGAGCATGCTTTACTGAGACATAGCTTTTCATTACAGAAAGTTGTAAAAGGATTCTAATCTACCAGTGAAAGAAGCACCTTAAGCGGTAGACTGTATATAGAAGGGGAATAGGTGCAGAGTACAAAAAATGATTTGGTTGTTGCAAAAGATAGCAGCTTCTTTGGAAAGTTAATGGGTTGCTGCTATGATTTTCATTGCTAGCTTTCATTTGGTCATTCGTCTGGAAACGTGTCCATTGGTTTGCAATGGGAATTTAAACTTGAATGGAGAATCAATTATTTGAGTGTTTAAGAACTTGAGGATTTGTGGGGACTGCCGCAATGCTATCAAGTTCATGGTAAGGATTACCGGAGTCCCGATCATTGTTGCTAGGTTTGGTCATTTTAGGGTTGGTTCTTGTTCTGTAAGACATTCAACTTTCCTTAAGGTGCACATTGCTCTCCAAATTAACATGATTTCTTCTATCATCTTCTACACTTAAACTGGTGAAAGAAAAGGACACAAATCCTAGTGTCTCTAAAGTGCTCCCTTTACTCCTCTACCAGTAGTCAAATTTCTTTAAGTCAATATTCGCACATATTTCACTTAACAAGATTTAAGGCATCTTCTCCATTTCCACAATCTCAATGTACTTCATAAGCGCTTTACCATTCTTGTAATGTATGCTCCAAAGTGTGTTACAGAGCCATTTCATTTTTATTTTTTGATAGCTTGTACGCCTCTATACATCAGCTAGTTTTTGGCAAAACGCATCTAATTCTCAAAATTTTGTTATTACCAATAAAATTCCCCAACATTGCAATGCACTACGGCTATAATCAAATAGAACTAACAAATTTATGGTAAATACTTCTCATATCATGCTCACAACATGATAGCATGCTGCATACCGAATGTCATGATATAGTTTAGACCGCTGCTTGATATCTTGCCTAAAATGCAGTTGAATGAAGGTGAGTTACTTGCACGGAAGGAGAAAATACCCCGACAGCTACTCCTTCACGGTAATATTAATACATATGCACCAAATTTTGCTAATTAACCCGATCTAGGTAGATATTTTAATGTTTGAACTGTCAAGTTCAAATTTACTTAATGGTACTAGCAAACAAAATGAAACAACTCGGTCAATTATAAGATTAGCTTTTGAGTCCTCACATGGCTTGCAGATCGTTCCTCTTTCTAATGATAATTCCCTTTCATTTTTAATACATATAACAAGCATTCCAAAACAAAGGTTAAACGCAGTAATGGCACAAACATAAATTATAAAGTCAATGCCAGCAACAAGTTTCTTTGATTAAAAATATCACCAGATGGTTAGGCTCCATGAATTGATTCCATTCTTTTCATAAATCAAAGCAGAAGAAATGGCATCATAAAGGTAAGATGGAACAAGACAAAGACAAGACCTTGGATATTTCACATTGCAATACTTGAGGACGTGATTGCCTCAATGCCAACTCTTTTACAAACTTCTCCTCTACAAAACTATATTGGTGTCTGCCATTGCAAAAGGATGACCTACACTCTTGCATACTTTTGGACATCGTGCAATCATGTTTCCAATTACCATTTTTTTTTATAAAAATTATTCATAAAATTTCTCAAAATTTATTTATGAATGTTTGTAAATTTCAATGCTCATGATGCTAACCGCACCCAGAGGCGACCACTTTTTTCTATACCGGCTCAAACTCCAATTAAATATTGAGCTACTTTTTAGATCCATATGTTCTGCTTTTCGGTGAGGTTCTCGGGCCAATCTCTTTATAAAAAAATCAATTAATTTAATATTATTAAAAATAAAAATAATATAAATATTATTTATTTAATTTATTTTTATATTTAAATTAATTTAAATATTGATAGAAATTTAAGGATCCAATAAATATCTATATTCGTATTCATATCCATCAAAAAAAATTGAATATGGATATGGATAGATAACTATCCAAATATCTAAATCTATATATAATTCTATATAATTTTATATAATATTTATTAATTTTTAAAAAATATATATAATCATATAAATATATTATTAATTTAATTTATTATTTATTTAATAATATTTTTAATTTTATAGTCATAAAATTTAATTATCTAAATTATATTCATAATTATATTCATACTTCTAATATTTAAATTATATCCGAATCTGTTTAAAATAAATATGAATATAAATTTTTACATTCGAATAATATTCATATCTATATTTATATTCGTTAGATAAAATAAATATGGATACGAATATGTTGGTTTCCGATCCATATTCGATCCAATTTCGGTCCGAAGCATTACTCCATCACTAAGAAACTCTTGTTACATGCATAAGATACTAAAGTGGCCTAAATCGGCAACCATCTGTTCCAATGCCGGCAATTAAATTTTATTGATATTTTGAATCGCAGTCACATAAAATTTGGTAAAACTGGTTCTTCACGTGACAAATAAACCAGAAAACTCTTGCAAAGAGAATCCATAAGCCGTCATCTTTTTTTCTCCAAAAGCAAAGCAGGACGAATAGGGAAGATCGAACATGAGGCACAAGATGAGGCCTAAAATATTACGGAGAGAGGGCACCTCCTTAAAGTTCAAGCTTGAGCTCCTCTTTTTCTATGGAGAAATCGTCGAGGACATAGGGGGTGAGCGGATGATGAAGACCCAGGCGGCCATGACCCATGATGGTCGGGTGGGCCTTCAGCTGCCTATGGGCCATCGCCTTGTTCGGCCTCCGAGGTAGCGCTCCCAGGAACATCTTTCTCGCCCCGTTCTCTCTCTCTCTCTCTCTCCCCCTTTCGACGAAACCCCTAGCAATGGAGAAGGCTGATAAGCTTCGGTGGGTATCTAAAGGCACCAGCAAATCGGTAGCCTGAGTTTGGGTTACCGGTAATTGGGGCTGAAAGGGGGCCGGTGGAGCCAAGCCATCACCTACTTGAGCCCAACTTGGAAATATTTCTTGGGTTTCCACCTGGGTCGAAGCCCAATATTAAATTCAGGTATTAGGCTTGAGCCCGGCCAAAGCCCGAACAGGCTCGACCGGAATGGACCCTTCCTCTATCCCGATCTATGATGGCTGATGAACCGCTCGAAGCTCCGCCACCTCTCCAAATCCAAATCGCCCCTCTTCGCTGCTAACACCAGCCCTACTTAGTTCCACCGTTGAATAACCCATAAGAAACATCGAAAACCTTGAAACCTATGAATAAAAATGCTGGGGCTTCTCACGTCAATTCGAGAAAAGGAATCGAGGTCAAGAGGGGAGAAAAATTTAGGATTTCTCTTCACTTCTTTGCCTCTCCTCCAATGAATATTGACGGTGCGATTAGGACTATTTTTGATGATGGAGAGGTCTTGGATGATGTCATCTTCGACTTCAAGTGGGACAGCCAAATTGGACATCATCCGATCCCTCTTCATTATTAATATCTTCGATGCCTCCATGGCTCCCCCTCAAGCTCAAGTAGTGATTCGAATAGCCCGGTGGAGCCTGGGAGTGAGGGAGGATCATGTTTGGAAATTTGTAATTCTTCAATCTTTAGTCAACCATTATTTTATTAACTTCCAAAGTGCTTGTTGTTTAAGATTTCTTTTTTTGGCACATGTAATTAGGTGTTTCTTTTTTTATATTTTTTTTTGTTAAATACAAGGAGCGATGGTTCCATTCACGGTGAAGTCTAAGAGTTACAACACACCACCAGAGTCAAAAAGTAGCAATTGACAGCGTCCCTATGGTAGTAATTACAGCAGTAGAACAGAAGCCTAAGAATAAAGAGAAGCAAACAAGAACCAAGAGACTTGAAGAGAACATGAAGCAGCAGGAAGGAAGTAAGCACAGCCATATGATCAGAGCTAGAGCAGCAGAACCCATCCAGCCATAGCATAAGAAGGTGACAGTAAAGTATGTTCCAAAGGCATAATGTACAGAGAGAAGACCATTCCATTGGCACAAGCAGCATAGTGGCCCTGAAGAGTAATTAGATACAATCGCGATAGGCAATAAAGCCAGCATCTGTTGACATCCAAGTTGCCGAAATTCGCCAATCCCCAGCTGTAGATTAAGCAGTAAGAATTGAGACCACCGGAGGAATTGAGCACAAGCATCTGTGGATCGGGGCCAAGGTTCAATATTAAAATAGTTAATGAACATGCACCCCAAAGGAGAGTGCCAATTAGATGTTTCATTGAAGAGCTTCTTAAAGCATGGATAATTTTAACTTAATTAATTACTCAGATATACTTGATGGGAATTGGACTGTATCTGCACAATATATATTGGATACGATCTTAACATACCCAAACCCCAAGCTTCAAGGCCATGTCTTGAACCTGGATTTGGACCAGATCCTTAATCTGTGGAGTATGAAACAAGCTAAAACCGGAGACTCTAATTGATATAGGTCTAGGTCTTTTAAAACTCAAATCCAGCCTGTCCAAATACAACCTTTAGTTTTAATAAAAATTATTACTTTGTTATATGAGTGTGCACACATCTACATGCTCATGCTTATGCTTGTATTTTTTTTCTTGAATATCTTTGATTAAATATGCTCATGTGCAAATTAATTTTACTCTTTAAAGCACGATATAAAAACAATAAGATGATAATATTATTTTATTAAACTTATATGAATAAATATTTTATAGAGATGTTACTAAAAATTAATAAATTTATCAAAAATATTAAAATATTAATTATAAAGCAATATCATCTTTTACTATCATGCTAAAATAACTCTTCCAATTTCATGGTCAAGGTACTTCCAGTCATATTGCCTTTACTACTGCACCCATAAAATAACTCAAAATACTCTATGCAACTCAAGAAAACTAATACATACTTTGAGCACCACATTATATTTTTGGATTTGACTACAATACTTTTTTATAATATTTTATTATAAAAAATATTTTAGATGTTTTACTTTCTTTTCTCCTCTCATCTCTAAATCCCCCGCACCATCTTGCTCGTGCCCGCAACACCCCCTCCCCCCACCCCCAAACCTCCCCTCTCGCTGGCGATCTTCCCTTCCCTCCCTCCTTCGGCACTCGTGCTTGCACCCCCCCTCTCTCATGCTCATGCCACCTCCCTCCCCCTCTCCTACGATCATGCTACCTGCTCGCGACTTCTTTCTTCTTCTCTGCCGCACTCCTCATCCACTCTTTCTTCTTTCTTTTTCTTCGCCGCAACCCTTCTTCCCTTATTTCTTGTTCTCCGACGCACACCCTCCTCTTTTGTCTTCTTCTTCGCTGCACCCCCCCACCACTCTTCTTTTTTCTTCTCCGCTACACCCCCGCCCCTCTTCTTTCTTATTCTCTACTGCCCATCTGCAGGCCCTCTGCCAATCGGTGCTCCCCTGCTCGTGCGGCTCCACCACTGCACCATCCTCCCTCGCCCACAATGCCCCCGCACCAACCCCCCATTAGGTTCTCCACCTATCGATACTCTACATTTCAGCCCAAGTGCCTTTGCTCGTTGGATCCTCCATCTCCACCACCGCCCCTCCCATCTCCTCTACCTTCCATGATAGTAGCCAAGGATTTAGAAAAACAAACCATCCTTTTGCAACGTTGAAATAATCATAATTTTTAAAATATTTACCATACCAGTCATGCACATTAGCACTCCAATCAAATAAAATCTAAATAGTCCATATTTAATCCGATGGTCAGAAATATGATTAAAAAGACTAAAATATTCTTAGAGTACTATAGCAAAATCTTATATTTTTACTATCGTATGTGTCAAAATCTAAATGCGTCGTAGAAGATAGTTAAAGATATAACTCCCGTATTTAAGTAAGTGTTCTCGTAGGCCCATTACTTAAATTATGAATTAAACCTAACAACAATAGGAAGCCCAATACATGTAAGACTTTAATAATTAGAAATAAGACTAACCTTAGAGCAAAGAAAACAAATCATGACAAGAAGTCACCAAAAAACTGGTAGCTTAATTGATTGGTACCTAGCTCTCCAAGTAGTCTTGGGTTCAAACTTGTGACAAAGTAAATAAAAAAAAAACAAACAAAAAAAAGAAGGATTCATCAACTTATAATATCCTCCTAAAATTGATATTTACATATGTACCCTCATAAAACACTTGTTTTGCATATATGCCCCCCCCCCTCTTTTTTTTTTTCATATGTACCCATGTCGTCTAACACCATTAAGAAATTAATAATTTAAAATTAAAATAACTAAAATACTCTTAATGGATAGACATATAAAAAAAAATATTAATAAGAATATACATGTAAATAGCAACTTTGTGAGCGTATTCATACAATATAACATATTCAAGAAATTATACAGGTAAAAAAATTAATTCTATTTTATCTATTTTAACTTGCTTTAAATACTTAAGACTCATCTAGTACTTACTCATCAATATTTTCTATGAATATATTATCTAGAAAAAAAGATCAATTTAATAATTAAATAATAAAAAGTTTTATTATTAGAAAGAGGAGAAGTTCAATTAGTCAGATAAGTTTCCAGCAAGACCATTAATCTATTACCCACTTTGAAGTAAAAAGATAATTTTTTATAATTATAATTATTTTTTAAAATTTAAATAAATATAATTTTTAATGATGTCAACTAAATTATTATATCAAAGATATTCATGCAACAATATATTTTGTGAGGATATGTATGCAAACATCAATTTTGAAAGAATATCCATGCAAAATTAATATTTAAGAGGATATTCACATAAAAAATATAAGAATTTTTTTTTATATGCATATCCTCTTAAATATATGAAATTATATGAATACTTATAAAATTGCTAGTTGTATGTATATCCTTATAAATATTTATTTTTGTATATGTATACCCCTTAAGAGTATTTTAGTTATTTTAATTTTGAAACCGCTAATTTTTTAATGTCATTGGATGACATAGGTATATGTGAAAAAAAAAGAAATATAAGAATATACATGCAAAATAAGTATTTTATGAAGGTATATGTGCAAATATTAATTTTAGAAGGATATGCATGCAAATTCTAATATTTAGAAAAATATATGTGCAAAAGATCTTTTTTATTATTCAAAATTTACCTCCTTATCTTAAACATCCGATATTTGTCCCAATAAACATGTTGACATATTTATTTTTAAATTATATTATTACAAAATGATAATTGATCCTTTGTGATAAAATATTAGAAGTAGAGGTTCATTCTGCCGGATTTAGTTTGCATCTTGTTTGCATCTAAAAATTAATCAATCATTTGCTAATTATAATAAAATGGTCAATATTATTATATTGACCAAGATCTAATTAATAACTTGTCTCAACACTTAGATACTGTTGCATATCCACTAGTTCATGGGCTCCTCTTTTATAATTAGCTACCCATCACTTATAAAAGAGGCACACGTGGGGAGTTGATTGTTGGATTTGATTATTAACTACCAACAACCAGCTAACCACCTAGTAGAGAGTTACTAAGACAACGAATCACCCAATGAGAGTCGTTGCTCGAGATAACCACCAATCTGCAGCATAAGAAGAGGAAGAAAGCTTCATTTGAGAGATCTCACTCTACATATGGACACCTAACCACGGAGACTTGGATGAGACTTCTATACTCTCCTATGTACCATGATGAGTGTTGAACGTATATATCAAATTTCACCAACATGAAATCGTATTCCATCTTAGAGAAAATGCTGAGAGGATTTTGTATCCTTGACCCTCGTCGACTTATCCAATTTTCTAGTGTGATAGGCCATTCGGTCATGGAGGATACTTGTTTAATACTAAATTGTTTTTGATCTTTGATGTAATCAAGACTCTATTTGGCTAGTTTCTTTACATGTGAGTTATTATTTACTTATTTGTCTAATTTCCTTGCAACGTTCCGATCATATTAAAAATTTTAAATTCTTTACTAAGGTATAACTAGGCCATGTCTACTGATCTATCTAATTCTACTCATTGACCAATTAAATTCTTGATCTAATCAATCCCTAGTTTTAGTTTCTTAGGAAACAATTCTATTCATTCTAGCCACTACTATTAACGCAGTCAACGGTTCAAAACATGGGTACCATTTAAAAAAGATTGAATCTACTCACTATTATTAGTGCAGAATCTGGTCGACATCGGATTGAGCTTTGAGGAAGAAGAGATCGCCACCGGTGACCTACAAAATAAAGTTTCGTCTGAAGTCGGTGGTGGTGGCTCCGATAGGATCCTCCGACGATCAAATCAGCTCTTCTGGTCAATAGAAATAGAGTGCTCAGGAAAGAGTTCAACAGAATTTTGGAAAGAAAAAGAGAGCTTAAAAAAAATATATCTGGAGGGTCCCTTTTATAGATGAAGCCCGGAGCTGATAGTGACAGCCGTAGCTATTTGGTAGCTGACCGCTCGGGACCACATGAGAGGAGCGTCGCCTGCAGCAGACTGATAGTGACAGCCATAGCTGTCTGATAACTGGTTGCTTAGGGCCGCGTGAGAGGAGCACCGCCTACAGCAGATTGATAGTAACGGCCATAGCTATGCGGTACTGAGCCGCTCGGAGCCACGTGGAAGGATGAAGAGCTTTGACGTATGTCAATTCCAGATGAGTTTGGACTTCAAAAGAGAATACGGCTGAGGGGATCATCCGGAAAGAATGCTACTTGAAATCTGAAAGTAATCTACTGGAGGAATCTGGATGGAGTTCAATTGATGGAGAAGTTTAACTGAAGAAGTTCGACTGGTGGAGAAGTTCGGCTGAAGAAAAAGTCCGAAAGAAGTTTGACTCCTAGAGAAATTCGATTGAAAAAAAAGTTCGAAAGTAGTTCAGCTCCTAGAGGAATCTGATTGAAGGAGAAGTCCAAAAGAAATTTGGCTCCTGGAGGAATCCGATTGAAGAAGAAGTTCGGAAGGAGTTGGGCTCCTGAAGGAATCCGATTGAAGGAGAAATTTGACTCCTAGAAAAATCCGATTGAAGAAGAAGTCCAAAAGAAATTTGGCTCCTGGAGGAATCCGATTGAAGGAGAAGTTCGGAAGGAGTTGGGCTCCTGAAGGAATCCGATTGAAGAAGAAGTCTAGAAGGAATTGAGCTCCTAGAGGAATCTAACTGAAGGAGAAATTCTAGAAGGAGTTTGACTCCTGGAGGAATCAGATTGAAGGAGAATTGAAGAAGAAGTCCAGAATTCGGCTTCTTAAGAAATCTGACTGAAGAAGAGGTTCGAAAGGAGTTCAGCTTCTGAAGGAATCCATCTGAAGGAGAAGTTCGGAGGGAGTTCGACTCCTGGAGGAATCCATCTGAAGGAGAAGTCTGGAAGAAGTTTGGCTCTTGGAGAAATTCGACTGAAGTAGAAATCTTGGAAGGAGTTCGGCTCCTAGAGAAATCGATTGAAGGAAAAGTTCGGAAGGAGTTCAACTCCTAGAGGAATCCAACTGAAGAAGAGATACGAAAAAAGTTTGGCTCCTAGAAGAATCCGACTGAAGGAGAAGTTTAGAGGAAGTTCGGCTCCTAAAGGAATCTAACTGAAGTAGAGGTTCGGAAGGAGTTTGGCTTATGAAGAAATCCATCTGAAAGAGAAGTTCGGAAGGAGTTGAGCTCCAAGAGGAATCCGACTGAAGAAAAAGTTCTGAAAGAAGTTCGGCTCCTGGAGGAATCCATCTGAAGGAGAAGTCTGAAAGGAGTTCGACTTTCGAAAAATTTGACTGAAGGAGAAATCTGGAAGGAGTTCAACTGCTGGAGGAGTTCGGCTAGCGCTCGATCACTAAAGGAGTTCGACTGGGGTTCGACCGCTGGAGGAGTTCGGCTGGGGTTCGATCGCTGAGGAGCTCGGCCAACTGAAGGAGTTTGACTAAGGTTCGACCGTTGGAGGGCTTTGGCTGGGGTCCGACCGCTAGAGAAAAATTTTTGATTGAAGCTCTTCCATGATTACCATTTGCATTAGGCTAAGCATCAGGCTGGACTTTGATGGGAGCGGGGTTTATCCCCAATAATAGTCTCCCCCACTTTCGAGTTTGAAATTCGAAGGGAGTACAAAAAAGATGACTGTCGAAGTCCTCTTTCAAGCTCTACACCCATTCTGGTTGAAGCTCGAAAAAGATCTTATCTCCAGCTGAGGTTGAAGGAGATCTTATCTTCAATTGAGATTGAAAGAGATCTTATCTTCTATTGAAGGGTTAGAGCTCGGGGAAGATCTTATCTCCAGCCGAATTTGAAGGAGATCTTATCTCCTGTTGAGGTTGACGTTGAAGCTCGGGAAAGATCTTATCTTCAGTCGAGGTTGAAGGAGATCTTATCTCCTATTGAGGTTGATGTTGAAGCTTGGAGAAGTTCTTATCTCCAACCGAGATTGAAGGAGATCTTATCTCCTATTGAAGGGTTGGAGCTCGAGGAAGATCTTATCTCCAGTCGAGGTTGAAGGAGATATTATCTTCTATTGAGATTGACGTTGAAGCTCGAAAAAGATCTTATCTCCAGTCGAGATTGAAGGAGATCTTATCTCCTATTAACGTTGACGTTGAAGTTGAAGCTCGGAGGAGATCTTATCTCCAATCGAGATTGAAGGAGATCTTATCTCTGTTGAGGTTATTGTTGAAGCTCGAAAAGATCTTATCTCCAGTTGAGGTTGAAGGAGATCTTATCTCCTATTGATATTATCGTTGAAGTTGAAGCTCGAGGGAGATCTTATCTCCAATCGAGATTGAAGGAGATCATATCTTCTATTGAGATTGGCATTGAAGCTCGGAAGAAATCTTATCTCCAGCCGAGGTTGAAGGAGATCTTATCTCCTGTTGAAGTTGACGTTAAAGCTCGGGGGAGATCTTATCTCCAGTCGAGGTTGAAGGATCCTTCTTCTCACCTTATCTAAAATGAACGAGGCCTTCGATTTTGCTCACGTTAGGACGAAGTTCTCCTTCTGTTCCTAATAGACTGTAGGAGCACATAAGGACCGTTGTTAGGGTCTCTCTTCTTATCTCGTCTAAAATAAATGAGGCTTTCGACTTTGCTTATGTTAGGACGAAGTTCTCCTCCTATTTCTAACGGACTGTAGAGGCACATAAGGGCCATTGTTAGGGCCTATCCCCTCATCTCGTCTAAAACGAACGAGGCCTTCGACTTTGCTCATGTTAGGATGAGGTTCTCCTCCTATTTCTAATGAGCTGTAGGGGCACATAAGGACCGTTGTCAGAGCCTCTTCCCTCATCTTGTCTAAAATGAACAAGGCCTTCGACTTGTCCATGTTAGAATGAGGTTCTCCTCTTGTTCCTAACATGGCCACTTTTGATTGTTTCTTTTCTATCGTCATATAGTTTTGCACCAAGAAATAATAACGTTGAAGTAGAGGAGTTTTATTGAAGAAAAAATACCGACAGTATATTCTCAGATTCTCTGAGTTTCAAGATTGTGGGAGCATTGTTTCTCTGAGCTCCTTTAGACGATAAGTTTCGGACCGGACGACCTCTTCTACTTTATACAGGCCTTCCCAATTTGGGATAAGCTTTTTCTAGCTCTAAGGCTGAGAGATGGTGGCTTGCTGAAGTACTAAGCCCTCTAGAGATAGCATTGATGATGCAGGAAGGCGATCGATCTTCTTGTTGTTTCTCCCTCATTGGTGGTTCTAACTGCGGTAGTGTCCTTAGTTGATCTTCTCTTGCTTCAAGTCGGCATATATAGAATATTGAGGGGACGTAGTTGTGAAACCTTCTGGGAGGAGAACTTCTTCGCGCCCTTCCGTCGGGGCTTCTTTGACGACGAGCTCAAGGAGGAGTTCAGGCTCGCTTGCGCTCAGGGGGAGTTCGTGAGTGCAGTCGAACTTCATTCGGTCCTCCATCAACCATGAGTTTACTAGACTTACCTATCTACCGCTCTCCTACGACTCCTTCATCTCTCAATTTGAAGGCTTCTTCCGCTTGGGCATATCCTATAGCCCAAGCTAGCAGATCGGCAAAATCCCTAAGGTACTTCTTCTTAAGAAAGAATAACAAATCATTCTTCTGAAGGCCATCCTTGAATGCGGCCATTGCAACAAACTAGTCCAGATTTCGAACCTTCAATGCAGCAGCATTAAACTGAGTGACATAAATCTAGATAGATTCTTCCTCCTGCTTGATATTCATTAAAAAATTTGAACCTCGGTACGGACGTCGACTGCTGATGAAGTGAGCCATAAACTGATAGCTCATCTAGTCAAAAGAGAAAATCATACCCGACTTCAATGCCGAGTATCAGTTTCTTGCTGCTTTCTTTAAGATAGATGGGAAAGCTCGGCATAATATAACGTCTGATGTGCCATGGAGCAGCATCATGATCCGAAAGGCTTCCAAGTGATCGATCAGATCAGAGATTATGTTGTAGCTTTCAAATAAGGAAAGCTTAAAGTTCGACAAAATGGGCTCTTGCATAATTTAGGGAGAGAAAGAGAGATCAATGCAGACGTCGTCATGGTGAATCGGGATGACATGGTGGAGTCCCTCAATCCGTCGGCCCATCTCTTATAGTTTTTGACCAAGGACGTCATCTTGATCGTAGATCTTGGAAGGCATCTAGCTATGGATGGGAAAGATCCCTTTCGGAGAAGAATCATGATCCAAGCAAGGATCCTCTGCTATCTATTTATCCTTCCCAGGAGCGACGGGTATGCTAGCCCAAGTTTTCCTCCTTGAGATCAGTTTCTGACTTTCTGATGGTGGGTTTTCTGATGAAACTACCATCGGGGGCTGCCGCATGGCCTGCACCATTTTGATGAGGTCCTGAATCCACTGCTTCAGTAGGTTAAACTACTCTGGGTCTACTATGGCCGTCGGTGGAGGAGGAGGTTGAAGCGCCGATGATGGAGTAGAAATAGACAAATCTGGCCTAGATCTGACGGTAGAAGCGGTAGATCTTCGGGTAGTCACCCTCTTTGGAGGTATTTCTTAAAATTAAGCGAGAGGATGGAGATGAACCTTAAAGAAGAAGATCCACAGGATCGATTGAGCACTTCTTTAAGAACAAGAATACCTCAAAAATAGAGGGTCCTTCCTCTAGCGTCAATCCTATTGGTACAAAATCTGGTCAATGCCGGATCGAGCTAGATTTGAGAAAGAAGAGATCGCCGTCGATGACCTGCAAAATAAAGTCACGTCCAAAGTCGATGGTGGTGGCTCCGATAGGATCCTCCGACGATCAAGTCAACTCTTCTGACCAACAGGAATAGAGTGCTCAGGAAAGAATTTAATAAAGTTTTGGGAAGGAGAAGAGAGCTTAAAGAAAACGTATATGGAGGATCTCTTTTGTAAATGGAGCTCGGAGCTGATAATAATAACCATAGCTGTCTGGTAGCTGGCCGCTCGGGACCGCATAAGAGGAGCACCGCCTACAGCAGACTAATAGTGACAGCCGTAGCTGTCTGATAGCTGACCGCTCAAAATTATGTGAAAGGGGCGTGGTCTGCAGCAGACTGATAGTGACAGTCATAGTTTTTCGGTACTGAGTCGCTTGGGATCATATGGAGGGGTGAAGAGCTTTGACGTATGTTAATTTCATATGAGTTCGAACTTCTAAAAAAAATACGGTTAAAGAAGATCATCCAGAAGGAATGCTACTTGAAATCTGAAAGTAATCTACTGGAGGAATCCGGATGGAGTTCGATTGATGGAGAAGTCCAAAAAAAGTTTGACTGACGGAGATGTTCGACTGAAGAAGTTCGACTGGTGAAGACGTTCAGCTAAAAAAAAAATTCAGAAGGAGTTTGGCTCCTGGAGGAATCCGACTGAAGGAGAAGTTCGAAAGGTGTTCGGCTCCTGAAGGAATCTGACTGAAGGAAAAGTTCGAAAGAAGTTCAGCTCCTGGAGAAATTCAATTGAAGAAGAAGTCTGAAAGGAGTTTGGCTCCTAAAGAAATCTGATTGAAGAAGAAGTCCGAAAGGAGTTGGGCTTCTGAAGGAATCCAACTGAAGGAGAAGTTTGAAAGAAGTTCAGCTTCTAGAGAAATTTGATTGAAGGAGAAGTCTAGAAGGAGTTGGGCTCCTGAAGGAATCCGACTGAAGGAGGAGTTCGGAGGAAGTTCAGCTTCTGAAGAAATCCGATTGAAGGAGAAGTCTGGAAGGAGTTCGACTTCTAGAGGAATTCGATTGAAGAAGAAGTCCGGAAGGAGTTGGGCTCCTAAAGAAATTCGATTGAAGAAAAAGTCCGAAAGAAGTTGGACTCCTAAAGGAATTCGACTGAAGGAGAAGTCTTGGATGGAGTTCGACGGCTGGAGGAATCAGATTGAAGGAGAAGTCCAGAAGGAGTTTGGCTTCTGAAGAAATCTAACTGAAGGAGAGGTCCAAAAGAAGTTCGACTCCTGGAGAAATCCATCTGAAGGAAAAGTTGGAAGAAAGTTTGGCTCCTGAAAAAATTCGACTGAAGTAGAAGTCCTGGAAGGAGTTCGGCTCCTGAAGAAATTCGATTGAAGGAGAAGTCTGGAAGGAGTTCGGCTTCTAGAGGAATCTGACTAAAGGAGAGGTTCGAAAAAAGTTTGACTCCTGGAGAAATCTGATTGAAGGAGAAGTCCGGAGGAAGTTTAGCTTTTGGAGGAATCCGACTGAAGTAGAGGTCCGGAAGGAGTTTGACTCATAGAGGAATCAATCTGAAGGAGAAGTTCGAAAGAAGTTGGGCTCCTAGAGGAATCCGACTGAAGAAAAAGTCCTAGAAGGAGTTCGACTCCTGAAGGAATCCGACTGAAGGGGAGGTCCAAAAAAAATTCGGCTCTTGGAGGAATTCATCTGAAGGAAAGGTTCGGAAGAAGTTTGACTCCTGGAAGAATCCATCTAAAGAAGAAGTCTAGAAGAAGTTCGACTCCCAAAAAATTTGACTGAAGGAGAAATCCGGAAGGAGTTCGACCGCTGGAGGAGTTCCGCCGCTGAAGGAGTTCGGCTAGGGCTCGACCGCTAGAGGAGTTCCACTGAGGTTCGGCCGCTGGAAGAGTTCGGCTAAGATTCAGTCGCTGAGGAGTTCAGCTAAGTTTCAGTCGCTGAAAGTGTTCGACTGGAGTCCAGCCGTTGGAGAAGAATTTTCGATCGAAGCTCTTCCATAATTACCATTTGCATTAGGCTAAGCGTCAGACTGAACTTTGGCGAGAGCGGAGTTTATCCCCAATAACTATCATTGGACCAACCAAGGATGAGGTTAGATGATTGGTATTGATATATTCTGAGTCTTTCTAAGTCATGATCTTTTTTGGAAGAAATATGGAGACTAAATTGTGCCTTAATGTCATTAAATGGATGTAGGTAATCTTATAAGACCAGCGGCTTGGGGCATTCTTACATATGCTTGACTTAGATGATTTGCCATAAAGGAATTTCTGAGTGTTGATTTTTGAATACATAGAGTATCGATTTTTTTTCATTGTTTGAGAGTGCTTTATAAACTAGATGGGAAAAATTTTGGCCAGGACAAATTTTATTTCCCTTATTTGGGATTTTATTTTATTTTTTGGCTCCTTCATCCTTTCCTCTTTAAGGTTAAATCTACTACATGCAAAGTATTGTACACATGCACGTAACTTTTTTTTGATACAATACACATGCACATGACTCTGAAAAGAATTGGAAATGCTGAAGAAAGCGTGCATGGCAGGCCTGGCATTGAGGAAATATTTTACAAATATAAAAGCAAAGCTGGGTTAGCGTGGAAAAGATAAAAATTGCCCTTTTAAGATGCTTGAGGATTCATTTCTGGATTTTGGATAGGACAGGCGATTCTCACTTTGGCCTATGGAGCTACTTACCGATCATACCTTTTTCTAACCCAAAAGAGTTTAAATTAAATCAACTCAATCTCCAACCTTGGCTTGCTGTTCTCAACCAACGCATGGAATCGGCTGACAGCGAGATCGAGGGGCAAGGACGGAATGGCCATGGTTTCCTGGTGGGCACCACAATTATGCCTCCAACTTGACTGGCCTACAGTGTAAGAGCCCACCTCAAGTGATGCCCCATGCAATCCAATGAACGCATAGCCGCCATGTATACGAAATCAACACCAGAATGCTTGCTCTCGATTGGAAAAGAGTGAGAATGGAAAACAGAAGAGAGTATGGGTGGCTCAGCATGGGACGGCGGGGATGGACTTCGTATGTGGTATTAATAGAAAGTAAGGATGGATTTCTTATTTTTAACTTATATATATATACATATAATCCCAAATAGTAATACAAACCTACGGGATGGAACTCCACTTCCCTATTTTGCCTCCAATAGTAATACAGACCTCGAGGATGTTTGAGGATTCATATATGAGTTTTGACTCGAAAAAAATAAAAAAAAATTCTGTGAGACATACTTTTTCTAACCCAACAGAACTCAAATTAAATCAACTCAATACAATCATTAGGCAAATCTAGTTTAAGTAAAGCTTTTGGGCCTAGCATGATCATCAGATTTAGGGAGAGGAGGGAACAAACTGTTATGCCAACCAAAACTAAAATTACTGTACATTTTCTGATCATGGCCTGTTGTCCTCAACGCATACATAGAATCGATTGATAACAAAATCAGAGCATAGATTCAAATGACCATGTTTTCTTAGTGGGCACCACAATTATGCCTCCAAGTTGATTGGTCTATAATGCAAGAGCCTACCTCCAGCGAAGCTCTATGCAAATCAAATCAATCAATGCATAGGCGCAGGGCAAAAGAAAATTAACAATAGAGTGATTGCTCTCGATTGAGGAGTGAGGATGGAAGGGAGCATAGAGTAGGGGTTCAACATGGGAGGGTGGGGATCGGCATGGCGTGTAGTATTGATAGGTAGGATTGATAGAAAGTAAGAGCGGACTTTATATAATCTCAATAGTAATACAAACCCATAGGATATGACTCCACTTCCAAAGTCAGCTTCAATTCTTATTTATTTCTTAATTTTATCTCCATTTTTTTCACCAATTCATATACATTGCCTGTGCCAAGCTTTAATTTTCTCTCCATTTTTTCACACACATTGCGTGTGCTTTCGCGCACTCAGACAAAAACAAATGTGGCACTTTGTAAGTTAAAATGCTAAACTGTATGAGACCACCAAATTTGTCAAGTTCAGATTCAGGCATCACAAACCATAACTTCTATGAGACTATGACACGAGCCATGGGGGATGTTATAGAAGATATATTTTACAGTTGGAAGAAATATAATTTCCATCTTGAAGAGATTTTGCTGGCTCTGTGCCACCTGTACCACCTTGCAATCATCCATGTTGCTCCTAGATTTCTCGGCTTGGGGTCGACCGACGAGGATGGAGTAGCTCGGCCACCGAGGAATATGAGGTTGAGGACGAGCTTTGCTGGAGCTTCATCCGTTCACCTGTAATAAAGTCCTCATCGGAGTGTTCTCCAGTAAAAACCCTACGATGCTCAAGTTAGGAGATTGGAGAACAATGAGGGAAGAAAGCATCGAATTGAATGACGTACCTGGAGGATCCCGGAGCTCCTTTATTTATAGGGGAGGAGTTAGAGCCGTATCCGTTTCGGACTCTAACGACTTTCCGAGTTTGCCGTCCTAAATTGATTCGGAAGATTTCTTTTCTTTTTGGATGACGGGATCGTGAAAGAATCTTCTTTTATCCGAGTTTTTCGATTCGTAGAGGATGCAGCTTCAGTAGAGACGATTGTAGGTCGATCGTTGATGAGCCATAAGCCTTTTCACGTAGCTCGACGACCGATCTGAGTTCAATGAGGATGGAGTATGAAGGCTTACCTCATTTTATCAGGAGACGGTCTTCAATAGATCGGCTAGAATTATAGGTCGGCCTAAGACGATCTTCAGTTAACCATGATCAAAATATCACGTTGCTCTGCTCAGACGATCCATTGGGGTAGGTCAGCGGCCGACCCTAAATTGGCTGAGGCCATACCAACTCTGCTCCATAATAGTTTGCCCCCCACTTACGAGGTCGATCTACCTCTGAGCGACCGACGTAAGTATCCTATCGAAATCGAGGTCGATCTTCAAATCGTGCCCGCTTTGCTATATCAAAGGTCGGTAATATGACAAGACTGTGGGAAGCCCATCAACCACGAAATCTAACCATCCATTGCTTTGCTTCAGTTTTACCCATCCCGTCCAATGGGTATTTGACACCTGGCGAAGATCTAAAAGGGGTGGATGAAACGATAGTAGATCGGAGCCATTCATGCCTCTTATAAATAGGATCTGTATTACTCTTTTCACTATCACTGTTGCTTAAAGGGTGGACTCCGATACTTTGCGCAAAGAATAGCTCGAACTCAGTCGAGCTATTATCGATCTTGCCCTAACTCCCCTTGTTCGGCTTCCTCATTCTTTATGTCAGTCTCCTTCATACTCATGAGTCAATCTAGTTTGTCCTGATCTTCTTGGAGCTCAGATAACCCTTCTGACGAGGACCACGATTCTGGGGTGGTCGGTTCTCCGGACGAATTCGAGGAACGTGGAGTTTCGGACTATGGCCCTTTCAAAATAGATTCCATCCTCACCTCGAAGAATCTGGAAGTCATCAGGATGAGGTATCATGTCCCTAGTGACTTCAGATTAGAGGCTGTTGGTCCTGGGGAACGTATAGCTCTTCCTCAGTCCGGACGAGTCGGTATTTATGAGAAATCGCTAAAGCTAACCTTAGTATTGGGGATAAATCTCGCTCCCGCCGAAGTCTAGCTCGACGCTCGGCCTAATGCAACTTATAGCCGCGGAGGAGCTTCGATGGACGGGCCTTAGCCGAACTCTTACAATCGACCGAACTACTTAACGGTCGAGCTCCTCGGACTCCAAGCGACCGAACTTTAACGGAATCCCCCAGCGCCCGAACTCCTCAGCAGTCGTCTCTCGGCCGAACTCTCCAAGCGACCGTCTCTTCAGCCGACCGAGCTCCTCCGAACTTCTCTACTGCCGAACTCCCCCGAGCCATCTGTTTAGCCGATCAAGCTCCTCCGAACTCTGCTACGACTGAGCTACTCCCAAGCTCTCCCTTCGACCGAACTCTCCTACAAGTCCGAACTCTTCTGGACGAACAACGGGACTGGACGATATGGCCACCACTACTGACGACGCCACTCTCTCCGTAACCAGCCCCATGCGGCCCATGACTCACCAATATAGCTGTCACCACCAATCCCACCGCATACGGCACCTTCCCGAGAGACTGACTCCGTCGAACCTCGAGCGACCCACCAGCATGCGGCTGCAGCTGTCACCATCAACCCTGCCATATACGGCACCTCCCCGAGAGACTGACTCCGCCGAACCTCGGGCGGCCCGCCAGCACGCGGCTACAGCCATCACCATCAAGCTCTGCTATAAAAGGGGCCCTCCTTCAGATACGCTAACTCTAATCTCTCTGATCTCTAAGCTCTCCTCTTCTTCTCTAAGCTCTGAAACTCATTTCTGAGCACTCCATTTCTGTTGGCCAGAGCTGACTTGAGCGTTGGAGGGTCCTGCCGGAGCCACCTCCCACCGGCTCCGGACGAAACTCTATTTTGCAGGTCCCCGGTGGCGACCTCAGCGGCCTCGACTCCAGTGACCTCCGACGATGATCAGTTTCTGTACCAACAGATTGGTGCTAGAAGGAGGACCCGAACCTCCAAGGTTTCCTTACTCTTAAAGGAGTGCGCGGCGATGATTTTTTCCTTCCCCCTCCGAAGATCTCCTTTTTCTCTCCCAAAGAGAGAATGCCTCCAGGAGAGCTTCGACACGACGACCGGCTCCCGTTGCAGCCCTGGCAGCCCAGTTTTCACACGAAGCCCTCGCAGACGTGGAGCAGTTCAACCCGCTGGTCGGATCCATGGCCCCATCGAGATAATGCTGGCCATGCAACAACCTCCAGTGGGAACTTTGCCAGCAAACCCACCATGAGGACGCGAGGAACCGACTTTAAGGAAGAGCATCTGGGCAAACCAATCGCCCTTAGGAAGGAGAAATGGAGAGCAGAAGTTCTCCCACAGAGGATTTCTCAAGAAGACGGAATGAAGTTCGGTGCAAGCGAGGCCGAACTCCCTCTCGAGCACGACTCTAAGGAAGCCCGACAAAGGGATGGAAAGTTCTCCCGTAGAAGATTCCACATGGAGTGCGGCCACATCCATGACTTTCCCGACACAAGCGAGGCCGAACTCCACCTCGAAGCTCGTCATCGAGGAAGCCCCGATAAAGAGGCATGAAGTTCTCCCATGGAGGGTCTTGCGGGAAAGCGGAATGAAGTTCGACGTGAGGAAAGCCGAGCTCCCCCTCGAGCTCATCGTCAAGCAAGTTCTCCCGTGGAGGGCCTTGCGGGAAAGCAGAGTGAAGCTCGGCGTGAGAAAAGCCGAGCTCCCCCTTGAGCTCGTCGTCAAGCAAGTTCTCCCGCGGAGGGCCTCACAGGAAAGCAAAATGAAGTTCGGTGCGAGAAAAGCTGAGCTCCCCCTTGAGCTCATCGTCAAGCAAGTTCTCCCGCGGAGGGCCTCATGGGAAAGCAGAATGAAGTTCGATGCGAGAAAAATCGAGCTCCCCCTCGAGCTCGTCGTCAAGGAAGTTCAGACAAAAGCAGCAGGAAGTTCTCCCATGGAGGGTCTCGCGGAAAAATGGAATGAAGTTCGGTGCAAACGAGGCCAAACTTCACCTCGAAGCTCGTCATCGGAATGAAGTTCGACGCACGCAAGGTAGAGCTCTCCCCTCAAACCTCATCATCATAATGAAGTTCGGCGCAAGTGAGACCAAACTTCGAGTCGAATATGTCACCAAGGAAGCTCCCTACAAAGATTTCACACGAGATGAGATGAAGTTCGGCCGAGCTCACCACCGCCCTAGGGCAAGCGAGGACTCCCTCTCGAGTATCCAGGGACTCCAGGCATGAAGCTCCGACAAAGGGCGGAATGAATCGGCCGAGGCCGAACTCTCCCTCGGACTCGTCTCAAGGAAGTTCTCCCGCAGAAGGTTTTCACGGAAGGCGGAATGAAGTTCGGCCGCACTCACGACCTTCCCAGCAGAAGCAAGGCCGACAAACTCACCCTGGAGCTCGTCATCAAGGAAGCTCCGATGAGGGGACATAAAGTTCTCTCGTAGATTTTACAACCCCGAACTCCTCGAGCTCGCCACCAAGGAGGCCCTGATAAAAGGGCGCAAAAAAGCCCTCCCGAAAGGTTTCGTGACTATGCCCCGCTCCTCTAACTCGA